>CM068830.1:69774253-70374253 GCA_028554795.2 Sinohyriopsis cumingii
AACGTTATTTCTGTTGTAGCTATGCATGTTTGAAGACCGATACATTTACTATGACAGCACTAGATGCACGCCCGGCCCTAGGATGTGCGGGTCCCATGGCCCAAAGCAGCAAGCGCGGGGTTTAAGGCGGTTGCCTCGTTCGCCTTGACCTAGGGCCAGGCCTGGCTATATGTACTACCTTGAGTACTAAATGTCCTGTTCTATCCCTTACATTTGTCAAATTTCTTAAAATGCAAAATTAAATCGATAAATGCCTTTCTTCCGCCAATCTGATTAAAATCAGATCTCCACTGTTATACATGAAGATCTGACAGCGGCCGCTTAGGGGTCATATTCTGATAGCCTATGTTATTACCATATCAACCAATCAGATGAAGTCATTTCCGTTGGATAATTCAAAGGTCACCAGAACATGACCCTAAAGCGGTCGTTGACAGATCTTCAGGTAGGACAGCGGGACCCGATTTTAATCAGATTGTTATACCAATTTATTGCCAATTTCAGCTCGTGACGGCAGTAGCATTATCCTGTTTGTGGTGGGAGGCAAACGATTATGATGGGAGGCAACTCAATAAGAGGCGTATACGAGAAACACTGACTTGAACGGAAGCACAAATAGTGGAATTTTATGCATGAACACATAAAATCATTGATTAAATCAGTTTCAAAGTGTCTTTTTGAAAGCTGACTTTCATCAAAATGTTTGGATATTATTGGCTGAAATTATCCCATAATCAATGTAAGCATGCATTATGAAATACCCGCAAATTCAATTTCAATATCATCATAATCATACTGCTATTACTGTTGTTGATACTACCACTATCATAATGATATTAATGCAACTATTGTTACTACTTCTATATTTTATTTTTCTTTGAAAACGAGCACATTATTTGAGCAATTTTTTTTCTTCCTTTAAATTCGTGAAATTGAAATGAAGCATGCTCTCCATGAAATTTTCTGTACGAAATATGATTGCACAATCACTTAAAAATTTACGTCAGGAAAAACTCGATAACAAAAATAATGTGTATCATTTACACTGACAATCCTATGTCAATAACTACAAAACACATTACATTACACAATATTTATTCATAATGTCAATTATTGTGTTTATTTTTAAATCCAGTTTTCTCGATTTAGTTGCAATAATGTACTTTTGTAAATATAAAGTCAACAATGACAGTCTTTATTCTGTTTAAAAATATATGTCCAACGAACGAATTAAAACGCAGTCTGTAGGAGAAACAATGACGATGCGTGCAATTCATGGTCGTTTAGTGCTGTTCCACCTCCCACAAACTTACACATATTTCTCGAAGCCTCTTTGTTCACCTTTTTTGGTTACACCAACCTTAACCGCAAAAATTTGACTAAGTCAACATGCTGAATTATCTAGTTCTTGATTAGATCTTGAAGTCACGCGATTAAATTTTGTTACATCATAACTCTGAATGGTGTCGTGTACAGAATTTAAGATTACTTTCTTTGATAGCATCAAGCATGAAGAAAATATCATTTTCTATTTCGACAAATCTATAGTCAAAATATTTGAAAATAACGTCAATTGGTGCAGTTTTAAAAATTAGAAATATTAAAATGAAATTTTGATATTAGCTACAGTATAGGTAAATATAACTAAGGTTAGACAAAAGATAAGGATTGTTCAACATGTTCGAGGCCAAGTTTAGGATATTTTTTGCGCTCTTCTGCCATTTATTTAATTTGACTGTATTTGATTTTGCCACACCTTTCTGTTTGTTATTCTGACAATATTTCCACATGTATGACAGGCATATAATAATTGCAAATAACAAAAACTAAGAGCTGACCGCAGGATGTGCAAAGCAAAATGTAGACTGTTCGTTTAAACAGGGATAACGTACAGCGTAAAATCTCACCTACCGGTGCATGATGGGATGGCAGGTATGGGTCTACATCGTTCGTAGTTTCATTTTCGTTTTACACGTGTAAATATGATACTTCACTTTTTTAATCTGGAGATAGCACATTTATTTTGGAGCTCAAGTACATTGAATGGTGGTTCCGTTTTCTCAGGTCTGGTCTTCTCACATGTTAAAGTTTCAAAATCTGTAAACCGACATCTTCTGAATTTACACGTTTTTCATTATTTTCAGTGGCGTGATTCCTTACATGAGGATCCATTGGATTTATTTTGTTAGGTTTGACATCACTGGTTTGATTATGAAAGTTAACTTTCCATCATTCAGACTGCACATGACGTTCACTATTGCAAATTAACTAGTCTTTTCGTGTCTTTTTTTATTAAAAAAAATATTTAACACATAACGATTAAAATCTATATTGCTATGCCAGGCTAAAAATGTCATCACATTTATGTTTAATTATGAACGTTTACAATAGTGTGTGCATGTACCTCGTTTTCATTCATTACGTAGTCTTGAAACAGTCCCTCGAAAGCGATGGCTGCTTTGGACGAGGTCGAACGGCATTCATTTCATCCATTGTTCCGAATTTTGTAATTCGTCACTATGCTGCAATTAACTGTTCTGTATTTATTTCTCAAGGAATGGTGATATTTTATGCTGCCCTGTTTGTTTACTGTGTACTATTGTCTATTACTGCCACCTCTAACGTGCTTCCTGTGTTTGTAATGGAACCAATGTTCCCAACATTTTATGTTACTGAGTGCGAGGTGGCAATATTGTCGATTCTAACACCCGAATCGGAAAACTTTGGTTGTGTCCGTTTAGTATGTTTGCATAAACATCCAAGAGTGCAGTCTGATTAAAATCAGGGCGCTGGAGATCAGATTTTAATCAGATTACCGAGGGTGCGGAGAGTATAAATAATGCACAGTAGCTCCATATTTTTGACGATCAGCATTTACGTCTTCAGCAGACTGTCTCCTTTCTAAATAAAAATTCAAACGTAAATTAAAAAAATGTGAAATGAATTTTTTTGGGCTGTTTGTGAAATTTAAAAACCATGACAATTTTAATTAGGTAAAATAATTTCTGAAATTGTTACGTTATGACAATGCCAGATTTTGATTTATCGAAATTTTAGATTCGCCTAGATTTTGGTTTGTTCAGATTTCGGATTTTCCCAGATTTTGATTTATCAAAATTTCTGGTTTGCCCAGATTTTGATTTGCCCAGATTTCGGATTACCGAGGTTTGATTTATCCAGATTTCACATTTCTCATGGGTTTGATTTATCCAGATTTCGGATTTGTACAGATTTTCGTTTGTAGCTTTTTGGACATTTTATATAAGGAGGCAGTAGAGTCTCTACGTAATGCATTACACCATGATGACAAAATTTTATTATTCATTTAGAAACTAAAATATATGATAAACCCCTGTTGTTTTGATGTACACATGAACTAGTGGTGTATTGTGAAAATCTTGTTTAATAACGCTTGTAAATTTATTGCAATTAACTAAAATCAATATTGTTGTATGTAAATGAATTGTAATAATGTAAATAAGAGATAATGAAGAGAGAACATAAGAAAAAGCCAAATATTATTTATTCTTTATTTATTTATAGCATCAATACTGGCACACAGTTCTTCTTTCTTCTCTGTAATCTCTTACGAGATTTTGTTATACACAAACATCAGCACCAACACCATCTGCATATTTCTACGCTCATTTCAACTCAAGCCAGTACCAGGTGAACCCAGAAAGTTACGACTGGAAGACCCCTGACAAACGGTCGCAACAATATGTACTCTCGAGTAATCGTGATGTGACATGACGTATTTTAAAACCTACACGTGAATCTAAGCATTAATGCAATATCCCTAAGATACTGTTTAGAAATACGTTAAGTTATTAATTTCTTCTTCAAAATACCGATGTTAAAAATGGATTTTATTATATCACAGCAAGGTCCATAGATGTCGTTTACTTCTCGTTGACTTTATCATTTATCTCACATTACTTTTATCGCGACTATTAAAACTTTATAAGCATTTTTCTTTTCCTTTTAGTTACCTAATAGAACTCAAAAGTAGCAACCCCATCTTTTTACACCCAGTCCCCACAAGAGTTGATAAAGACACTTAGGTATAAACCACCGGCCGGTACACTTTGCCTACAGTGTGTGCAGTTTTATATTTTTGATACTATACATGGGAACATGTCACTTTATGTGATTCTGATAGGTCCAAATAAGCCCATGAAATTATTGTGCAGTATTCTCTTAACTGATTGTCTTAACCCCGCCTTCTGTAAGTTTTTGTTTCCATTGAACATTTTCAACCGCCATAGTTTTATTCGACTAGCAAAACGAAATTGGCAAAAAATGGTCTCGTCTTTTTCAATATTGCCAATTTACCCCCACAATGGTTCGTTATGTCATGTATAACATATCGCAACATGAAAAATGGCACAAACCCCCCCCCCCCCAAGACAAGAACATTAACAACAAGTAAAACTACCGGCATTGCTTAGGTCATAACGAAGTTGGGGGTGGGGATGGATGGGCGGTATATCTGTAACATGGAATCCACCCTATATACAAGCTTGGTCTAAATGTAAACTTCCTGAAGTAAATAAACTCACATTTGTTCACAGAAGAATGTAGACATAAACCGGTCTCCCCAGTTGACAGGACTTTATCCAACCACAGCATATTTACGCGGTAAGTCAGACTCAAAAAGAGATTTGTTTACATCTTCTATACATTCTAATGTTCCAAATCAAATACTTCAAATATCCGGTCACAAATACATTACAGTAAATATGTGCATGTCTGCATCCAGTAATCTTCTTTTCACAAAAATATCGCAACAATGTAGTGTTTAGTTGTGATGTTCAATTTCAACGTAAACAATGTCAATATGTTATGTAGGCCAACTCAGACCGGTACGGTGCACCGTATCAAACAATGTGACATCACATGCATTGGACATTTTGCGTTGAAAAATGTTTTGTCTTTTGTAAAATATTCTGTTTATTTGGAGGGACGCTTATTTTTTGATTTATAGCTATTAAAAATGTATAATAGACTTTTACTATCTTTGTTTGGGACTATTTTTTACGCACAACAAATGATAGGTACAGCGTCTGTCAGAATGAATGAAATTATTCTTTCTTCTTTCTATCTAAATAATTTCTAATGCAATAAAACTATGGGATAAAAAGAACATCAAGTGGGTAACGATTTAATATTGAATTTATGAAACTCATTAATTGCCAAGGCTCGCAAAAACTGGACATTTTTCGATTCCTTTCATAAATTCAACATTAAAACATTACCCATTTGATATCCTTTGTTGCTGACGTCAAAGTGACTAGATAACTTGTTATCACTAACAGCGACGTAAACAAGAGATTCGGCCTTTTGAAACCAAATGATGTCATCGTTCTTCATTACAAAATTGAATGAATATCATTAAAAATCAAAAGTGCGGGTATTTCGTTAATCATTGAAACGCTGAGGAGTGTTTTTTTTTCTTTTCTTTCAATAACTACAATTTTATAAAAAGAGTCACTCTAGTGGATTGATGTTCTACTGGGCGAAAAGAATTTCCAAGAATTCTGGATAAGACCATTTTCTTTTCCTTTTAACTGTCTAGTGTTAAAACCATCTCAGATATTCTATAACGATAACAAAAAATTTCAAATTAGTCGTCGTGGTGCACATCCTAGATTTCAGCTTCGCGCCATTTTCATTAAGGACAAAGTAGACATCGTTTTAAGTGAATCGACGAAAACCACATATCAAAATGACCATCATCCATTCATGGAGAATCGTAACAAGATTTTTAATATACTTGCCTTAGCAGCCATATTGGATGTCGACTGGCACCATTTTGATTTAGGACCAACCAGGTATTGTAAGAAGTCTATTGGCGAAACCGCCATTTGGAAGTGATAGAATTAACAATATCTTCAAGAGATGGCTTTCGATTAGGAGTAGCAAGAACAAGAGTTTCAAGATGACTGACGTACCGGCCATATTGGATATCAGATCAAACAGATTTTCATTTTACTAGATATCATAAGAAGTCTTTAACTTAAAACCCCGTACTGATATGACCATTCAGAAGGAATAGTGATAAGATGGCTGCCATAGCGCTTTCATTTACGATGAAGTCTTTTATTAAAACCCATATGATGATATGGCCACAAACGTAAGAGTAGCAATCAAAATTCATGACAGACGCCACATTGGACATCCGACAAGAAATATTTTTATTTAGGAACTAGGCATCATACGAAGTCTTCGTGGAAACCTTATGTGGATATGACCACCCTCGTAGGAGGAGTAGCGATGAAAATGATTTTCAAGATGGCCAGATCGGTACCATTTTGATTTCAAACGAATGAGACATTATACGAGGTCTTTTAGTGCAAACCCCATGATGATATATCATCCATGTTGGATGAAACGCGATAACAAAAGTTTCACGACGGCTGTCGTTGATGCTATAATGGACATCATATAGGCACCGTTTTCATTTACGACCAACAGGACATAATAAGAGGTCTTTCAATGAAAACCCAGGCTGATATGATTATCGATGCAGGAGAAGTATGATACCAAGATTATCAAGCTGGCCGCAGTGCTGGCCATATTGGACTTCAGATTGTGACCATTTTCACTTGGGACCAACCTGATGTTATAAACGGTCTTTCGGTGAAAACCCCATGTTGATGTGATCATTCATTCAGAAGTAGACAGTGCTTTCCAGATGACCGGTATGGTGGTCATAGTAGATGTCAGATGGGCACCATTCCTATTTGCGACAAACAAGACAACATATGAAATATTCTTGTGAAAACCTCATGTCGATATGACCATACACTCAGGAGGAGTTGCGATAACAAGATTTTTAAGATGGCTGCCATGGCGGACATATTGGATATCCGAGCAGTACCATTTCATTTAGGACCAACTAGATCATGGGACGAAATTTGTGTGCAAAGTTGCACATCAATCCTCCATGTAGTTAGCTTATTTTCGTGTGTAGCAGAAATGTTAAACGAACCGTTTTTGTTGAGAACATCATGCACGATACTATGACAATTTAAAAAATATATGCACAAACTTTCATATTTGTTTTAAGGAGGCGCTCTACAAATATTGTATCTTGCATAGAGTTAGATTTTTAAAGAAAATAATTTTCTCGGTTTTCCTCCCTGGTTACACTGGTTATTTAAAAAAAAAAGATCTTGTATATCTTAGGTACTGTTAAAAGAGCTTTTAATTCCCTTTACTTTTGGTATATGATTGATAGGTGCAGTATCGGTATTCAGCTTGACCTAACTTCCGATGTTCGCTTATAAAAAAAACTGCTAGCTCCGTTTGTTAATTGTCACTTCCTGGACATTAAATGTAAACTGTAATAAAGAAAAAGAGCCGATAAATTTTTTAAAACATTTTATACAGTTGGTAATTCATTTATTGCACTTTCTGAAGCTAGTATTGTGCAGTCTGGCAACATTAATTTTACCAATTTTAACTACTGCTTAGATAGTTTACTTTAGACTCATTCAGGCTGATTTTCGAGAATATGGGAGCATTCGGCTTGGTTAGGTGTGTGCTTAGATCATTTACAATTTCCAGAAGTACAATATCAAGAGAAATTTCAGCCACAGTACATGTTACAAATGCTAACAGCTTCACCTTACACTTGTCACTCTCTCAGAAGTTTATAATGTTTGTAGAGCGCCCCAAAAGCCGACATCCTTAAAGTTGAAATTTGAACAAATACATGAACATACAAAAATATATCATAAACATGATTCTGTTGTTCGTGTCTGTATGGTATCAGATGACGACTAGACTGCACAAAATTCAAATTCTCCAGACTGCGCATCTATCATGAGATAAATTTGCACAAATCTAAGATAAAACGTTCATCATCGTCATTTAGACTGCATGATGCCAAATAAATATACGAATAAACTTGCCAATTAAAAATTATGTCTGGTCTTGATTAAAGTTTAGTTTACGGTCTGCTGTCGTCTGTTGCAGAGCAGCAATAAAAAGCTATCCAGACTGTTAATTGCAGCCAGCAAAGGCTAAATTGCATCTTCAGCCACATGTTTTTTAATAGTGTCAAGGGTAACATCTTGTCTAAAAGTCACGGATTCTTAAACCCTGCATCATGATTCCACACTTGAAAAGAAGTGATAGGTGTCCATAGATAATATGCTGAGACTTACCTGGTATAATTTGTCAAAGGAATGGACCACTGATAATTTATTCCCTTTTTCTTAACTCCGTCAATTAATATCCATACTGAACAGTTGATTGTGTTCTATGAGAGTCTGACATCTGTATAAACTTGTCCTATTTCACCCTGACAATGATTACTTGTAATAAATAACAGTATGTACTTTTTTGAGCCAATTGAATGACATGAAAACGCAAAAGTCGATTATCAACGTATTGGGTATTTATTGATATTAATCAATATGTGCTGCATACTATGAGTCTTGTAAATTACAAAATCGTCTATCTATGTTTGCCAAAATTCCATAAAAGCAATGGGTCAGTTTCACCCTTTCAGTTTAACCCCCTTCCCTCCTCTGATTTGTTAGATTAGGTGGTCACTCATAAAGAAAGTGGAAAACAGCCATGTCCATGCTAAGCATTTTCACTCAGAAAGAAGACAGAAGTCCGTTTAATACCATAGAGGTGGGAATGTTTTTGGAACATATTGCATGCAAATACAACACTGGAAAATAGTTATGTTGGCACCCCATGACTCCGTTCCATTATACACCGGTAAAGAGTTGGGGGTGTCACCCTTATTGTCGTTTTCTAATGGTATAATGGTGTTTTCTTGTTCTTGGGTTCGTTTCGTCATATTGTCGAGTTGTCTCCGCATGCTGGTCATGTGACATGCATGGTACGCAGATCGGTTTCCATTCTCAGGTCAGTACTTGCTTCTCACTCGAGCATGTGAGTGTTTTCTTGGTCTTGAGCCTTACATGCATGAAACTTAGGATCGTACTCGTGTTGTCGTGGCCATGTGTCCGGGGTTTCTTTTTCCGCTTACATCCCCATTCGTTTATCATTTTTAGCTTTGAGTGACTTGCCATAGTCATTACTGTCCTGGTGTGGTGCTATTTGTGTGTATCATATCTTTAACAGTTTTGGGTTATCTATCTGAAGTCGCGGTGTGGTATGGTAAGGATGGACTATTGGGCTTGAAGAGTATATTTATTCAGTTTTGATCGTGTATCTTTACCAAATTTTTCTTCTTCTTCGTCTTATTATTATTGTTATTATTATTATTATTATCATTCATTATTTTTTCATTAAAATGTTGTATACAACACTGGAAATCACAACACTTGAATCATGTAAGCTCAGACTGTGATCTAAATATACAAATGCAACGTTGCAACTAAAGAAATCATGCGCTGGCCTGGGGGTGGGTGGGGGTATTTGAATTAGCATTACATCAACAAAGAAGGAAATTATGTAATTTCTCCTGTCTCTGCAATGAAACAGTTCAATGGAACTCGATACAAGTTTCGTAATCCTTCCTGATTCTGTGTAATAATGTAATTCAATAGAAGTTGTTTCATTTCTCCTGTCTGTGAACCGTTCAATGATGGCCTAGTGGTTATAGCGTCCGCCTCAAATGCTGGAGGTCGTGGGATCGATCCCCGGCCGAGTCATATGAAAAGCTTACAAAAATGGCACTAAGAGCTGCCTCACTTGGCGCTCAACATTAAGAGGTTAGTGTTAGGACTGGTCGGCCTGGTGTCAGGATAATGTGACTGGATGGGACATGATGCTGCATGTCTGCGGCATGTTGCCCCAGTGCTAGACATTACTATAAACTGACACACAGTAGGCATCGTAGCGGTATGACTGAAAAACTGTTAAAGCTACGTTAAAAATCCAAATCACACACACACACACGCGCGCGCGCGCGCGCAACAACAAAAATAACACAAAAAAGCTCTGTAATTCTTCCCGACTCTGTGTGAACCATGTAATGTAATGAAACTCAGTACAAGATATGCAGTTCCTCCTGCATCTATGTGAACCGTTCATTGGAACTAAGTACAAGCAGTGTAATTCCTCCCGTTTCTGTGTGAACCGGTCAGTAGAACTTAAAGCAAGCTGCTACCGTTACTGAAAATGATAGAAAGAAGCAATGTTTTTATTTTCGTGTTTGTTCGTTATCAGCTTCAAAGTAAAGAGGTAATATCATCTCATCAATATGCGTGCATCCTGCTCGTAATGGAACTTATTCCTCTAACCCATGTCACCCCTTTTTTGATATTTGGACATTTATGTTGGGGTGTAAGGTCAGAGTCAATTCCCTATCGAAAAGTTGGTGTCGGCATAGGTTAGCCACTTAATAGCCGGCCTAGCAAACTAAAATGACCGTTCACCGAGATATACATGCATGAAATCGATAGGAATATGATTTATTTTTTCCAAAATAGCGAATGTAGCATTCGTTATGTCTTTAATCCGCTGATAGACGAGATGCAACTACAGCGTCGATGAAATTTGACCTGGAACTCACCATTTGCATTCCGAGTCACATGACTACACAAATCTCGCAACCTACATGTCAGTGACATCAGAGATCCAATAATCTCGTGATATCATCAATATACCATTTCAAAAGCTGTTGTACATAGAATTCGAAAATATTAATTAAAAGTCACGTAATACTTGCACATAAATATAATGTACACTTAATTCTCAACATATTTATATCACGTGACTATTTGAACTCTGATGTCATTGACATGTAGGTCGCTGGATTTGTGTAGTCATGTGACTCGGAATGCAAATGGCGAGTTCCAGGTCAAATTTCATCGACGCTATTGTTCAGGCTAGTCTATCAGCGGAGTAAAGATATAACAAATGCGGTACTCGCAATATCTGAGAAAATAAATCATATTCCTATCGATTTCATGCAGGTATATCTCGGTGAAAGTTCTTTAAAGTTTGCTAGGCCGGCTAGTAAACGGCTACCCCATGCCGACACCAAATGGTGTCGGCGAATTCCAACTTTACGATAGGGAATTGACTCTGACCCTACGCCCCAACATAAATGTCCAAATATCAAAAATGGGGTGACAAGGGTCAGAGGAAACTCGGACTACTTATTCCACTGCTTGATTAGGTATGACCACATTTCAAGTTTAACTGAGACAGAATTTTAAAAAAAAAAGGTTTAAAAAATTGCCAAGTGAGCTAAAAGCTGAGTCAGTTCCCTACTCAGATGATTCAAAAAGTGTATTCTGATTAGGTTCATTCCAGTGATGACGCTACAATAAAAATATGGACAAGTACAGTGACCAAAACCTATTTCACTTAAATAATGCTAAAGAGATATTTCAATGCTGTTGTGAGTTAAACTATATGATAGGCTATACTAGTTGAACTGGTGGAGAAAAGCCTGGGAAAACCAATGACCCACGGAATACTATAGGCATGCCTTCTCACAAAAATTGCTTTCCTCAAAATGTTAAACCTCTAATACATACATACATACATACATACATACATACATACATACATACATACATACATATGGAGCATAGTGGCATACCTGCATATCCAGGACAATTGGAAATGGGGGAGGGGGTACTGGGCGGACATATTGCGTTAAAACGTCGACAAAGGTCGATAAATATAATTTATAAACACTAATCGACCTATTCCCAACAACGTAAGCATATGCTTTTATATTTAAATCGATGGAAATCTTCTTTTTCTTATGAGAAACTAAGCTTTGTGAATCTTATACAAGAAATATTGCGGATATTGATGGGTACAAACATTTCGATGTAAAAATAAAGAGGACGAAGAAGGACCTTTATAAATTAATGAAATACAATACAATGAGCGGATAGTACAGTCAATAAAGTCTAGCGTGGTTTTTAATATTTTTTATCAGTTAAAAGATTTTATGGCATATTCCCCAGGAGAGAAATAATTTATAATCGAACAACAAAGAAAATCTGCGCCAAATGCAAGGACTACTTTTTTTTCAGGATTCAAAGGATATTACAAGATATCATCATTCTCACACTTTACAAAAATATGATTAATATAAGGCGCATTTATTGTACAGTCCTTTTGTGCTTCTGTTGCATTCCTCTAAAGAAAAGAAAACAAAGAAAGAAAAAAGAAATACACTTAGGTTGACATTACAAAAATACGTCGTTTGGTCCTTTTGTTCAAAATATGAAACTCGGTAAAACATTATGAGAACGGATATCGTGCGAGATTTGAATCTGACAAATGACGGATATTTATTCTTTCGTGTACAAATGTTTTGCGATGATGTGGGGATTATTTTGAAAACATTCGAAAGGTTGTGTTTTGTTTCATTTTTTTCTTTCTTTTTTTTTTTAAATATTAGGACAATTTTGAGCACATAATAGACTATACATGGCTGTCAGTATATTTCGTGGAGGGTAAAACCGGAAAGAACCACCGACCCACGGGAAGCTATCGGCAAGCTTTCTGACATAGTCATGCTGATCGAGGGGCCCCAAGTGGCCGAGTGGTCTAAAGCGCTATCACTGCCATCTCACCTCTGTCTGCATGGGTTCGAGTCTAGAATTCGGCTAATGTGGGTATGTGAGAAAGCTTGCCAGTAGCTTCTCGTGGGTCGGTGGTTCTTCCCGGGGTTTTCCCGGATTCTTCCTCCACCATTAATACTGGCCGCCATGCATAGCCTATCGTGTGCTGAGAAATGGCGTTAAACCCCACAACAACAACAACAACAATAACTTGCTGATCGAGCAGAGACACTCGAACTACGCGATCCGAGGTGAGATGTGTGAGTCGCCTAGTCTGTAAAAGCTAAGCGCCTTAAACCACTTGGTCACCCGAATGGAGAAGACTCACAGTATTAGGTCAAACCTTAATATCAAAATACATGTATTTGCTGATCCGAAAGTCGCTGTTTGCCAGATAGGATCCGAAATGATATCTTGACCACAAACTTTCTGGCTTGTATGACTCACTCAAAATTACTGGAGAGAGAAGCAACAGCACTAGGCAGATGGTATCACTTGTATAATGCGACCAATAGTGTTTACTCATGGACTTAAACACTGATTCTTGTAAAAACAAAATACAAAAAAAGGTGAAAAAGTATAAAAATACTCATCTCCAATAAACTTTGCAATGTCATGATAATAGGCGATGATATTGTCTTTCCTGCCCGCTCCCCTCACACGGTGATAGTCAATAGGAGAAATATGTACCAACCGTGTACCAGCCCGACCGCGGCGTGTGAAAAATGATTCCCGCACCGGAGGCCGATGTAAGACCGAACTGAACAAAATAATGCTGCGCTAATCACCCCGGCATATCATGCCTAATTACCACAGCTAGTATTTCATCTCCCCTGCAATCCACACAACAGATGTGATTTGAAAGAGAATTATTGTGCTTTATTGAGGCACCTTTTAACCTGGAAATGATGTTTACATATCGCGAGTATCCCCCTTCAAGAAACTACGTAGCAATTTTTCCTACCAGATCAAATTGGTATTTTTATAAAATGGGTGAATATTTACACTCGCAGTCAAATAATCAAAACTTTGATGTTCTGAATTCCTATTAAGAACTTTTTTAACTAAAGAAGTGGATTCAATTATTTACTTGGCTTTGTGTGTGGTCTTATATTTTTTTTTAAACAAAAGTAATTTCACTCGTCTTTATTATTCCGCCTGAAGGAGAATATTTTTCAGTTGAAGAAAGAATTTTGCGCATTCCAAAACTCATTATCGATTGGTATTTTTTGAATGAACGATATATTTTTAATTTTTTTAATTTTAATTTTTGTTTATTATAAATCACATTATATTCGTTGCCGTCTTTCCAGGACAAAGGGTTTTATGATCATAACCAAGTAGGACAATTTACCTATGCAACGCATAAAAAAACGGGCTAAAGAGAAGTCGGTCTGATTAAAATTAGATCTCTACTGTCTTCGTAATCCGATTGAAGAGATGCACGCCCTTCTGTTAATGCTGGCACGGAATATTTTGATACGTAATAAGTCCAGTGGTGAAAAAGATTCACGTTACTGGTTACACTGAACTTGTCGGTCTAGGGCGTTTCTGCCGGAAACAATAGTGGATTATCTCTGTCACGTGCCTCCTACTGTATTATTTCCAACACCAGAGAAGATGGACAATTAATATTTAAATAGCTCATAGCCCCCAGTCAGCAATGACGACAGTCTAGGTGTATAAAAAAGTAAAGGTGAAAGGTATAACAATTTAATAAAATATGTCATGTGTATTCAACAATTTCATCGACAAATTTCTCAACTACAACTTGTTTCGAACAAATACAAACAATAACCTATCAAAGTTGCCGATTACTATCATCGTAAGAAATTAAAGTCTTAAGTGAGAGTGTTTCCCTTCGGTGTTGGTTCTGTTACTCATCTGTCCACCTCTTGTTTCTCTTTTGGTACTTCCGGTACGCTTGACTACGTGTTCTCCTGGCACTTCCGGCACTTTCTGTACTCTCTTCCACGTGCTCCTTCCGTCACCACAGATGTTTACATAACAATAAACCTCCCACGTGTTCTCAACGTGTCTTCCCTCTCTTCGACCCTCGGGTGTAGCCTCTCACATCCACCCGGAAAGCTTCATGTGTTCTTCGAAGGGATGTATAATCTAGTCTCCTTGCTACAATCTCAGGAGAGTTAACCACACTCTCACAGACCTTTCATCAGAATACTGGCAAAGTAAATTATAATGTCAACTCACGCATTCACATCTAAATATTATATACACTCTTGGTTCTACAATAATTGTGCTATAATAATAACACTATTATCAAGGACTTCTGATACATGAATACATACCCCTAATTGTCAATTTCTCGATATAGTAAGCTATCATCATCAACAACAATCATATGCATTTCCCACCCTAAGAATTATAAAAGACACCTACAAATATACAAATACCTAATTATAATTGTGCAAGTCCAACAATGACTAAGTATGCATAACTAACAATATATATATTCATATACTAATTAAGCATGTATAAGCTCTAATTCACTAATAAATTCAGTTATGCATTACGATGCACATAGTAAATTACACAACCCAACAATCTACATACGTTAATCTTGCATGTTAATAATTCGCTATACGCTACGTTACGGTACATTGATAATTCAACTACACATGAAGATTCCATTGATAATAAATAAAATGTACATAATAACGTATCAATCTCACAACACCTAGTTGTAAAAGTGAGACGAATTCGGGCGAAGATAAGTTACCTCAAGAAACCTTTGTTTGCAATCCAAGCTTAGAATTTAACTAGAATTACTTCTCGCCTTTTAACGAGCGCACAACATCGGCACTCGGAATACAGTACAATGCCTTCCAACTTCTCTATAATCCACCTCTAACGACGTTCAAACATGTACTAACGGAAAAATGGACTTAGTCCGAACAAATTGCTTACTGAGACTGCCTCTCTGATCTGAATCGCTCGGTATGGATTGGATACGGTCTAGTCTCTTTGAAAACTGCGCTGGGGTAATTTATCGCTTACCTGTCACTCTCGGATTTCCGGTCACCAAAAGTCCGAATTACCTCCAAGCCGACCGTGACATTGCTGACTCAGTGCAAACCAAACAAAGCGTTTATACCTGGTTCTAGAATTCCCTTTGAATTTAACCACGATCGGGTCGTTGCGTAATGGTTAAACAACAATCAGGCACTTTCTTTGTTCAGAATCGGAACTATAGTCGTAATCTTTACATAATATGTATTGACATTATTCCAGTTGTTCTTAACTACAAATCAACTAAACGAAAATATGTGTATACATGAAGCATGAAGCATCAGCAAATTTTCCTCATAGCGCGACAATCTCCAATTCGCAAACCTCACCAGTGTCGATGCCTGCTGATTGTTCTGAAGGTCTTGAGCAGGTGAAAAGGCTTGCTTGAGGATTTATTCAATTGCTTTCCATCAAAGTCTTCCAACGCTAATGTACCGTTCTGAAAATAGAACCAAAATTTAAATTAAAAGAGTATACAGATTTTCCACGAACCTTCTTCAGTACACCCGGCATCCAACAGGTTCAGATACAAGATGATAAACTTTTAAGAAAAACTAATACCTCTAATGTGCAGTCGATTAATAGTAAATAGCGTAGATCCAGAACTGTTGTCCCATAGTGCGTCGTCAGATCATTGATTTATGTCTTCGACAGAAACCATTTAAAATCAACAGGGTTTGTTTGTTTTTGTTGGGGGTATCTCGGGAGTGGGGCCTTGTTGTTGTTGTTGTAGTAGGGTTTAACGCCATTTTTCAGCACACGATAGGCTATATATGGCGGCCAGTATTAATGGTGGAGGAAGAACTCGGGAAAACCCCGGAAAGAACCACCGACCCACGAAAAGCTACTGGCAAGCTTTTTCACATACCCACATTGGCCGAATTCTAGACTCGAACCCATGCAGACAGAGGTGAGATGGCAGTGATCCGTAACGGAGAGCACTTTAGACCACTCGGCCACTCGGGGCCCCAGGGAGTGGGGCCTAATTCATTGATGAACCTGGCATGTCAAGTACACATCGTGCGATTTAACGCCAAATTTATACTTAAACCTCAAGCTTCATACACATATGAAAAATGAGCATTCAGTTCTTCTGATTATGGTTAGCTGACTGAGCGATTTTGTTACTTTTGCTTGTAATTGGTGTTAAAATTTCCAATCAATAAATTTTGTTTGGCAAGCTTTGGTTTGAAAAGAGCCACAAAATATAAGTAAATATATTGACTGGTCCCCTTTTTTATAGCAAAACTATAAACATACCAGCATCTTTTCTAAAAACAATACGATTAGCCCACGATATGCTTCTAAAACAAGACTTTTATTAATGATTCGTCGACAGAAATAAAAAGCCTCACAATCATCGGAATGACGTAAATTTAACGGAACAAATCAAGATCACGCTAGCGTGTTAGCATGTGTATATATTTTACAGTAACTTTAAGTTATGCGACGTTAAAATAACGTCATCCGTGTCTAAAATGCGTCAATGTGAAGGCATATAGTTTGCATTTTGTATTCCTTTGATTAAAATCACTAATTAAATTAAAGGAAAAACATTTCATCCGATGACAGTAACCTACTCACCGGTGACGTCGGTAAACTATGCCACTGCTGGCCCAGACCGTGTTACCCTGTGTCATGTTTACCCCGACCCAGAGTAGCCCAGTTTGAAACATGTATAATCAAGGTAATTCTGACGGGTCATTGTTTGATGTCGAACATTGCCGAAGGCTAGCACTAATCCGTTACGTAAGATTGTTGTGGCTAGAATCGAAGGACCGGACATCGGAGTTGCGAAGTCACAGACAGCCAATTATCACCTAGGTGTCGAAATGTTCCCAGATCAAAAGAAATTGCCTGAAGAAGTGGGAGTGTCCTAACTTCTTTCCCCTGCAAACAGACAGACAGGTTGAACTGGCCGCTAAGACGATTGGACAGGGGCACAGCGCCACCCAATCAGAATCGAGATGGGGGGAGACCTTGATTTGGGTAGAATGATATCCCTGCGTTTTCCGGCAAAAGTTAGTTCGCTGAGAGAAATTACCCAGAGAAGAGGTTAGCGTAACTCCGAATAGCCATTCGTTATTGGCGGGAAAATCTTAGAGCAGGAAATTCTAAGTACAGAAAGCTTCAAAAGGTCAGTAGATATTTGTTCGGTCTTTGTGGAATGCGACTGGATTTTAATTGTAGGTCGTATGTATACTTTATTAGTACTAGAATCGTAGTACGAAGAATTACTTTGTTTTGTTAATATGTTTGCATATTTGAAGAAATGAGTTGATATTTGTAAAGAATTATATAGCTTGCCAGCCGTCGTAAGAGTTAATATTGTAATTTACTATGTGGGTATTTTATAGTAGACTAACACATATGTTCATATGATTATAGATTTTGCCATTGTTGAATATTTGTAATGTACAGACATGCGTCTGATTTTGTCAGATTGTAGTACGATGAGATTAAATATATATGTGTATATACTGACGTGACGCAATGTATTGATGTCTGTATAACAATTCGCTGATACCGTGTTATTACGCCATTGTTTACCCTGCAAGAAGTGTGTGGGAATTTCGATGTGTATGCATGCGTGGCTGAAACAGTGACAGCTATCTGATGGTTAATTGTCGTTATAGTGTGAGGTGAGGTTCGATAAAACATTTGTTAACGCCTTGTGGTTTTTCACAGGAAGCTTTGAGGGACAGACCAGTTAAAGTTTGGTCCCGTAGTCTCAGATAGAGAGACGGAGGAAAGGAGGGAAGGAGAAGAAAGGAGAAGTAGAAGTCTGGAGCGAAACTGGAGGAGATAGTAGAGAGGAAACAGAGACAAAGAAGGAGTTACAGGAACGGAAAGAAGGAAGAATCAGCGGGAAGAAATAGATGAGTAGATGCAAGGACGGGGGAAAATCGAACTCACACTGTAAATCACGGGATGAATTAGGCTGTCACTTGGTCGAGGGAAAGACGAGTGATTGGAAGTTATCGTTTTTAAATTATTACATTTATTAAATTGTTATTGATTGAATTTCATCTTCGTGTTCTCTATAATTTAACCGTCGGCATTGCTGACTGGGGGCTCAGAGCTGTAAATCTACATCATCACTAATTTAACTTTCTAACCTATCGAGCCAGGGTGGAACTTTCAATTTAATTTAATTAAATTATATTGGGAGAACCCCACCCCAATACGACAGAACGTCACACCCTGGCATCTATATCGTTTGGAACAGTCGTTTAAGTCATTCTTGTGTCCAATTTCTTTTGCGAAAACAAGATGAAAACAAAACTAGCGTTGCGGGATGAAGGTCTTAAAAGTTCTATATTTTACGTTACATTTTGTGACTCTTTTAAAAAATTAGTTTTATAAAAAAAAAACCTCCCACAAAACACCATAACCAATAAATCGTCCAGCATGCATACCTGCAAAAAAGTTGCAAATATGGACATGTAGTGGCGGTGGGGAAGACGAGGGCGCAACCTGGGTGGTAGTTTGACGGCAGAGCTCCTCGCCTGCATTCGGAACATCACCTCACAAATATTACTGTCAAACGTCATTCCATATACAAGCACAATGTCACGTGACGCACCGACTTTGTTCAGCAAGACCACTGGTAAATTGAAGTGATCTCCTTTTGGCCGAAACTTTCATCAGTTTCTCGTTTTAAGTTTCAGCTAAAATTCAAACGCCGCCTGAACCCAGCCGAAGATGTTACATATTAGACAAATTATTATCGAGGTCCCCCCTCCCCTCGTTTCCTATGCGTACGTAAATTATCATTAGACACCCCACCCCCATACGAAGGCGAAAGCATTTTGGTTAACCTTCCTCCCCCCCCCCCCCATCATGCGTACGTACTAAATGGACGGCCTCTTACTTATTTACCAGGACGATTTGTCGTGGAAAAGCCTCGAGGCTTTGGGCTGGTCCTTACCTGATCTATACTCCTCACACAGTTTTGGCCTGCGCGGTCTCCATTTGCATAGAGAGTTTTCAGATATCAATCTGGTAGAAGCCACGCTGGCTCAGCTGCCAGCGTACCAGACTCACGAACGGAAAGGATGCGGGTTCGAATCCTGCCATCGGACCAACCTGGGTAAGCTAACGTGGTGTGTCCTTGGACAAGGTACTTTACTCCAAATACCTCAGCACTAAATAACCTACTTGTGATGCTGTGCCGAAAAGCAACAAACATATATACCTGGTGGAAAATACTGTAAAAAAAATGATATATCCCCTTGCGGATTGTTTAAATCCGTGTCATAGGATAGTGACAAAATAACTAAGTGCACCCCAACAAAATTAACACAAAAACAAAAATGTAATTTTTTTTCTGTGATTCTGGATTTTTTGGAACCTTATCGATGTAAAAACAAGTTTTAAAAAAATAAAAATGGTCCAACCTTTCGAAATGCGATAATCTATAACATAGTTTGCTATAACGATATTCACTCGATTTGAAATACATATAATTATAAATTCCTCTAAAACTCATTTCTGTTATAATGTACTAAAATAATCTACATTTGGTCTTTGAGTTTATTAATATATGTTTGAAATGTTCTGCCAATCAAATTGGACCTAACACATTGATCTATACCATCATATGCTACTCTTACGAGCGTAAACTGCAATTCCGACGACGATCCAATCAGACGAGGCATCAGGGTGAGGTAGACCAACAAGTAGTGTATGTATGTATGTATGTATGTATGTATGTATGTATGTATGTATGCGTGCGTGCGCGTGCGTGCGTGCGCGTATGTATGTATGTATGTCCGTGTGTGTATGTATGTATGCATGTATGTATGTATGTGTGTGCGTGCGTGTGTGTGTATGTTGATCGCAAACCGTTCATAATAGTAGTCATGCAGTCACGCTGTACGTAATAGGTGGCGTGGGAAAAATTTTCATCAGTAGAACTTTGCTCCGTTAAAATTGCTCGTAGATTTAGCAGATGCTGTTGATTATGGGAGACAGATCCGAGTTTCTTTCAAATGCATTACAGAGCATGTGAATCTCTTGAAACTAGTTCAAGGTCAAAAGTAATTTTAGTGGTAGCCATTACCAACTAGAAAGCGCGCGAAAAACTAATTTGTAGAGTTTCGTATGTCATATCTCATCGCAAGAAAATGCCGGCATTTGTATGGGGTACAAAACATATTGTAATTTGACTGATAAGGAGAGGGATCATCATACACTCCGATCTGTATGTAATAGAAGATCTTGATCTACAGTGCTTACCGTTAGGATAGCGTATTACGCAATTAAATATAATCAACACCACCTTTTACTAGTTTCCAGCATTTTAAAGGTCAAAGTAAGTCACTCGGAGAATTGGTACGAGGCCATACAAATTCCGTAGGAATAATACGAGGTCAATGTGCCATTCGGTCAGCAATGCAGTCGCTCAATGTATCTTAGCTATGCTTTTACTGTTTGATTGGGTAAATCAGTGTCTAACAGTATCTATGTTTGGGGTTTGGACCGAGACAAGGAAATCGTAGTCAAGGGGATACATTATTTGTCTCTGCCTCTTGAGACCCCCCCCAAAACAATGTAACCCTGCGACTGGAATTTCTGTGTCTTGATACAAACACCGACATAGATTATTTTTCTCGCCCAAATTGTTTGCAATTAAATTAAAATAAACCCGCACCCTTGCAATTAAGTTAGCAGATTCAAAGCGCAGTATTCATCAAGTACTATTATTGCCTTCCACTCTATGTAAAGGTCATAAGATTTTGCACTCTTTTATGAAAAAATGAATAATTATCTAAGTAGAATCTAGCTACATACGCTACCCTTATAAAAGAAGAAAGAAAACAAAATCAAGAAAAAATTCTAATTGTTACGTGTTGCAAGTATTGCGCAATGAGCATATCGAGTCGTGTACTTTTTTTCCTTCTAAACTCGTATGAAGAAGAATATGTTAAAGAGGGGTTTACCTAAATACACAAGGTCTACGCATGAGAAAATTGAAACTTAAAAACATCATGTATTAATACTGTGTTAGCACATGTAATTGATGGAAGTTATATGAAAATAATAAGTAACTAATATATTTTACACGGTTAAAGTTTAACTTTCATCTGTTCTGATTTAGGAAACATTATATGGTAGGCAACGATACGATACTGTGCAGTACAATATGTCTAACGGGTACAGTTCAGTGTGTAGTGACTGGGGATTTTTTTTTTAAATCCTTGACTTTCTTGGATTTTTTTTTCTGTCTTGGAAATATGACAAGCGTTACTACACTAGTACAATGACAGGCTACGTGGAAATCTTCTTGTGGAATAGCATGTGGAATGATGAATGAAACCCTCTGATTGGTAAGCGCGGGAGTTTTCATTTGCAATCGCATTATTTGATTTGGCTGGGGGTGGATTGTGGGTGTTAGACAAAGAAGAAACTTTTGCCGGTTTAGCAGTAGCACTTGTTCGGTTTTGTGTGGCCAGTGATGTGTATTGCCTGTAAGCTCTATCAAATAGTTGGACGTGTGTGTGTATGTGTGTGTTTCAAAATATTTTGTATGGTATTATCAAAGTTGAAGAGACCTTCAGTTGCTTTATGAGTGAATTTAATTTTGTTATATATCTGCTATTGTTGTTGTATTTAATAAAAACTCCGCCAGGCACATCAGACGACATCAAGGGTTTCTTATTAAAAGTAGTTCCCACCGCGTGGACACCATTACTGCGAAGAGAGGTCTGAGATAACCAGAATGGGATGAGACAATTATGGTTAGCAAGTAGATTTCTCTGTCGTATGGGTGAGAATATTTTATTATGCATATTGTCAACCTTAACAGAGGAAAGAAAGGCAAGAAATCATGAAGTCGTTAAAAACGGAACTTATTTGATACAATTGAGTACATATAATGGCATTAATAGATTTTTGGAAACTGCATCAAGTACCACTCGCGATATGATGCGGAAAGAACTATACTGACCCGGTATAGAGTAAAACTCAAACATAATAAATTTACCGGGCGATGCTCAAACCGTACAACGAATTTGGCTATTTTTGTATCACGTTCATAGGATTTTTATGTAAACGCAAGGCCAAGAAACTCTAGGAGATAGCAAAATAAATAGATGAATTTAGTCTGCTTATTATCAAATGAAATTTATAAAGCGCGTTTAATGAATTTATATCTTTTGCTAGTCTTGTTTGATACATTTTATGTGAAATGAACGCAAATGTAGTTCTCTACTTATTACACGACGATAAATACAGACATTTTTCAATAGTCACTTTTTCATTGTATTCATAAAAGAAGCATATATTAATCGTTCTGTTCCGTTAAAAGAATAACACATATAAAATGAAAGATTATTTTTTAAAAATTTTTTAAACAATTTGCGCATCATTCTTTGTAAGAATATATAACATGGGCACTGCGTAATAATATATGCCACTTACCAACTAAGGAAGCGCGCGCGACCATGGGGAAGAGGAAGAGATTATCGTTCAAACGTGAACGAAACTAAATTTTTGAAGAGGATATAATTCCACTTAGTCAAACAAACAAAATGCTGACATAAGGAAAACATTACGTAATATATCAATCAAAATTGAAGATACACTTATATAAAGATGAGCGAGAAGTATTCCGAGTAAAGTGGTCGTTGTGAATGCCGTTATTCGACGTTGCTGTCATGGTGCGAGTAAATTTAAAAGATAGTTTGCGTCAGGATTATTCCAAGTGTATTGTAGACCATAGGTCTTGGATAATACATATAAATAAGCATCTAAATTCAATTTGGAGTTGATTGTGTTTCTTTTTTTTCCCAGCACATGATAAAACACGCTGTCGAGAGTGGATACAAGTATACTGTTTACGTGTAAGAGACGTTCAGTTATACAGTGTATCAGATATCAGTTTTCCCTTTCTCTCTCATAAATACAGTAGCAACTAGCAATCAAGAGCCATCTATTTTTAATATTTTGTATAAATCATAATTATTTATTATTTTCTCCATGCAGTTTAAATGTTTGTGTGTAGTCAGATTTTGTTATTTGACTTGGATGATAACAATTCTTTTTTTGGAAAGAGAGCTACTAGAGCCAATGAGCGCTGGTGTCAGGTAGAAAAGGGGCTTACAATTATTGTCGGCTTCTGATGGCTATCAAGTTTATGACGTGGTCAGCGTTCTATATTACGATCGTCATTTTTAATTGGTCCTAGATAAAAAGTATTCTACGAATGCATCTTTGTACATGTATTTACTGTATAAGGAGGTGGTGAATAACTTAACTACGATCAGTACCGCTGGATATTGCCCAATAGCAGCAAAGATAAACTAGTGGGACTGTTTATAAATTATATAAGAGATGTTATTATACGTGTACATACGTAAGCGTCAGGATACAGATATACTGCCTAAATAAAAATAGTTCTGTGATCCGGTAGCCTAGTCCGCCTCGGCTGCAATACAAGAGGTCGCGGGTTCGAACCCCGGCCGAGTCATACCAAAGACTTATAAAAATGGTACTAATAGCTGCCTCGCTTAATCACTCAGCATTAAGAGGTTAATGTCAGGACTGGTCGGCCTGGTGTCAGGATGATGTGACTGGGTGGGACATCATGCTACATGTCTGCAGCATGATGTCCCAGTGCTAGACATCACTATAAACTGTCACACTGCAGACATCGTAGCGATATGACTGAATTTTGTTATAAAGCTACGTTAAAAATCCAAATCGTTCATACACACTCTGTGATAAAAGTACCTCATTCATTATGTTTTCTCACAGTGACCTGGTATTTTTCCTCCTAACACGGTATGGTCCTATACCACATCTTAGGGTAACACACCAATACATGCAAGCTACTTGTCAGAGTCGGGGTACAAAATATTTCAGCGATGTTATTCGGTCTACAGCCAGCCTGCTGCTTGGTCAACCACTTAAATGCATATTACCTGGTCCTAGAGTCCAATGTGGATTTTCTTTTCCACGAGAGACGGAATATTAAGCCTTGGGCGGCATTGCCTAAAAATAATATCCTGTTTTAATAATCTACTGCGTATGCTTTTCATATTGATTTCCATATAATTATTTTGTACTGCGTTCCCTTGTTGGTTAATCTGAATCATATATCACATGCATTATAGATATATGTCCCCTATCAAGGATCCAGTTTACAAAAGACAGTCTCATTTAACATTTGTATTTTGATGTTTTACCCCTCAGAAAAAAAAGCAATCTGAAGGATCCTGTTTACTAGCTAATCAGAAACAGACATTTTGCGGGTAGTGTACTTTCAGGTACGGATCCGGACTCCTGTATTGTAACCTGACCGATTATCCATTGGATCAGAAATGTTTGCATCCATTGTTATGTTCCGGCCTTACGTTTGTACATCTACACTTTTATCATCATATAAGGTTATTATAATGAGAGATAGTCTTTCATCTTTTATATAAAATTAAATGTATTTTTATTCTTGACCGAGACACACGGATAACACGCCATATTCTGTGAGAACAACTAATTTGTGTGAGGACATATAAAACGCCCCAACAAATGAAAACAAAAGAAAGAAAAAGGGTGGGCAGCGCCAGTGCTGAGGGTAAGAAAAGAAGAAGAATATAGTACTGTTAAGGCATGACTCATATTAGATAAAGGAAAAGTCAAGCAATCTTTATATTTATTTATCTACAGTCAAACTATGTATAACAAGAGTCCATGGAAGGGATAGGCACTCCAGTGCTACAATTTGTTTTAAGAATCCAAGACAAGAACGTCCGTTACTTGTTTTTCACTGTTGAGTACTGAAACCATCTATGCTATTATGGAGAAATCAAACATACCAAATTCGGTAACATGAATATTCTTTGCCATATTTGAGTTAGCATGTTCCAGATATATTTATAAGTGCTGGATCCATTCTTTGTAATAGCCATTGACCTTGATTTAATATAATTGATAGAAAATCATTCAATGTATGGCAGACGATATCAAGATGTACCAATGTGCTAAGTTTTGTTAAGTCTATAATGCCCAAATTTGTAAAAGAAAATCAACCACCACCACTTTCAAAAAGCATAGTTATTAAGTGAAATCATCCAACCTGTTCATCAGATATCTCCACAAACTTAAGTTTATGAGGAAAAAAACAACAAAAAAGACAACAAAAAAAACCCCAAACAAATCCATTCAAATCTGTTTGTAGTATCGAGGCAAGCAAGCCAGTACAGCTAGCAATCCGAGTCAAGACCTTTGAAGTTAAAATCGATGTACTGACTATCAACTTGTCCATATGTATGCAACTAAATACAAATTCTAGTCAACATTCACTTGTACATGTGCAAGTCACTGTGCATGTAGCCTTAATGAAGTAAAAAAATTAAAGAAATAACTTTAGACTTGACTCAATTGTTAAATAAGCCTGTTTTTTTTAATTTCTACACAAAAGTGCTGAATATATTGGTGTAACATTTTAACCATATTCATTAAGAACCAGTTAAATGCTATATTAAGTGTTTTAGTGAAAACCCCATGTCCATGCCGCCATTCATGCAAGAGTTGTTGTCATGACAATGTTTTTAAGATGGCTGTTACGGCGCCATGTTTGAGGAATTAATGATCACCGTTTCCATGTAGATCAAATTACTTATTGCTCTAATAGTGTTTTAATGAAAACCTCGTGTCGATGAGATCATCAATTCAGGAGAAGTAGCAAAGCAGATTTTCTAGACATCAGAAAAGCCATTTAGGAGGTTAGACTAACGTCATTTTAAAATGGGAATTACTATATACTACAAGAAAGGGTTTTTAAGTCTTTTGTTTGTTGCTTGTTTGCTTGTTTTGTTTTGATGTTGGTATTGCCATCCATTTAGATGTATCTGTTACGGGACTTTCATGTTTTAGGAGGTAGTGTTAGTATCAATTCCACATAAGAAACCTCTTACATAGAAAGAGAAGTGTTTTAGTGAAATCTCAAGTCTACAAGACCATCCCTTCAAGGGTAGTAATGATAACAAGATGTTCAAGATAGCTGCCATTGGTCGTCACCATTTTTGGATAGGACCAACTAGATATTACAAGTCTTTTAGTGAAAAAACCCGTATCGATATGATCATTCTTCCAGAAGGAGTAGCGATGACAAAATTTTCAAGAATATCCGCTGCGGTAGCCATACATTATGTCTGGGTGGAGCCATTTTCATTCAGTGCCACTTAGACCTCGGACTAAACGTATGTGCAACGTTTCATGGCAACCCTCCAAGAAGTTTAAGAGAAGTATCAATAAATGACAGGTGTAAACAGCCAGACAACCGACGAAAGATGGAAAACATGTCATCGCATGAGATCTTCTTGTTTATGGTCAGTACAGCTACAAACTCCACTTATCTAACCAGTAAATAGGGGTCAAGGAAAGAAGCAGCGAGACCGACAACCACACAATAATCTACTACTGGGGTAGTAGTGAGGAACCAATTTAAATTTGATCCTAGACCGATAAATCAGCCTCTCGCCCGTGATGATACTGATTTGCGTATTAGGGGATGATATCGCCTATTCATTAAAACCCGCAAAAGTCGGCAGCCAATTTTGGCTGCATACATTGGTGTACATTTTATACTCTTGCCCGTATTTCTTGCGGCTGTGGAGCTAAGATCGGTTGAAGGGTTCCTTTGGTGACATATACATTATATTTCCCGATCAAATCCTATTTTTAGTGACATGTAAATACATGTGGAATAGCATAACCCGCTGTCCTGAAGTCATTTTGAATTTCGCGCTCGGTATGGCTGTTACCAATTACCGGTTTATGTCTAAGGTGTATGCAGGTTTGTTCCTGAAAGATTTGCATGCAGCAAAATGCACATTTTAATGAACAGGTGACATCAGAAACATGTCGTATAAACGCAGAGTTGGAATGTGTGTGCTGATTCATCGGACTAATTTAATCCCTCATTCAAATACAAGTTTGTTGAATTGCCTTGGCAATTAACATAATGTTTGGTGCAGAAACTTGACCATAACTGACACCTTCGCCAGAAATATGCAGTCAATGCAATTTGTATGCCCCACCATAATTCTTTTGGCGAATACAGCCGTCCATCTCTTCGGTTAAGTTTAACTTTTAAGTCAGTTTATCAGATAGTGTGGTATTTACGTTCCGTGAGATGATTTGAAGTTTAACAAAGGATTTGAAAACTTAATGATAAATCGATTTTAATATTCCATAAGACTAAATAATTTATTGTGCCCTTTTAGAAACTAGATTTAACTCGTTGGGGGCTTATGAAGAGACCAAAAACATAACAATCACAGCCATTTTCACACACGGTATGCAAACTGCATGGAATGAAGCAGAATATTCAGAAATTTCGGATGAAGTTCTTCGGCAGACGATAAAACTAGCATGAGGATACTGTATTTTATAAATAATATTTTTAAAAAATTCTTACAAAGAAAACACTAATTCTGTTTGCAATTATGATACCGTAAACTATATTATATTTCCCTATATCATGATAACCATTTTAGTAGAGATAACCTCCTTTTAAAATGCCAGTCATGCCTTTTGCTTGATATATTGTTTGAAATATGACAACATTTGTCCATAATGCGTTTTATATCTCATCGACAGATTTGGTCCCGGATAAAATCTTTATATGATACTATCGAAACTACTTCCTATTATAACCATATTGTATTATGTTTGACTATCTGTGTAAAGGTTTTATATGATTTTTGCAAAATCATGCTGCGCAATCCATGCTCAAGTATGACTGGGTGTAATCGCGAAAGATATGTTTTTCCCTCGTTCCAATGGGAAAAAATACATTTTCTCAGTGCATGCAAAGCCTCAAAATTGCCTGTTGTGTAAGGTCTTTATTGTTCAAATATTCAAAGAGGATGCAAGCATGATGATGTGTCCGATAGATCTGGATCAACCCAACTGAATTTGTATAGCTACACTATTCCATGATGGATTTAGTTTACGACTGATTTTATCAGACGTCATTATTATCTTGTACCTAGATTATGCCACCCTAGTCGTTGTTCTGGCTCCAATTGTTATACAAGTATATCGATAACAAGATCAGTGGAAATAATAAGTAATCATGTTCTTTTCTGTGACTGAAAGAATGGTAAAAGACAACCAAGACGTCGTTTCTGGCGTGCCCCATACAAAAACTGAAATCTAACATCAGACATAGCTGAAATCTTGCACCGAATCGACCACGTTTCCAATCGAAGGCTGATTAGACGAAAGACGAGGCAAGTTGTAAAATTTTGGCAAGCGATGATGTTTTGTAAACATAATGGTTGTGGTTTGTGTTCTTCATCAAGCAAAATGCATCGATTGAACTAACTTCCAACCAGACAGCCCATCTTCAGTTTGGCGCGCTCTTTTACGCTATCGTCTGATGCGTAGTCGACTAGCGGTCAAATGTTACGTGCTCTCTCTCTCTCTCTCTCATAATTTGAAATTATCCCTGAACTTAAGATTCTCGTGATTTAATACATTCCTTGAATGGAGAGAGATGATGATATTTTTTTAATTAGTTTGGATTTCTTTCCATTTATTTTGGAAAATATGGTGAGCCAAACATGATATTCTGATATGAGTCAACCCGATGCGACCAGGAAGACATCATATCAGACAGCATGGCTTCTTGGTGAAAAGATTTTTTTTTTAAAAGTTATTTATTTATGTTTCTGTCGCGTTGTTGAATTAGTGTTTGTGTGTCTGCTGCATTTAGAGATGGAGAAAAGTGGCACTCCTTATCCATTGGTGTGGCTATCTAAATATATTGTCGCGCTTTGTTACGCTTTATTTGACCCTGCATATTTGCGGTTATTTCTTCGCGTGCTGGTATAAACGTAACCTGTGCTTGTTCTTGTTAGTAAACACATATTCGTAGTACTTGACACGGTGCTGTAAATTGGATACAATCTAAATTACGGTGATAAAATTCTTGATCTTATCACGTTGTTATCAGCAATAGGGAACGATTAAATCTTGATTCGTCAAAATACCTTTTTTATGAATATCTGTGTCTCATCATCTATCAATTTACTCGATCATGCTTATTATTAAACCATGACATTTCTATTTAGTCTAAAATTGGTGACTGCACATAAGGTATTATGCCGTATACATACACTTGCAAAAATAGTACATTTACGCAAATCTCGCCCTCACAGGCAAATTTCACCCTCACAGACATACAAAAACCCCTAAATGTACAGGATGCAAATCTCACCCTAAGGCACATGCATACACCCTATATGAACAATGACGAAAATCTCACCTTGACCCGCATACAGACTCTCCTTGTACACTGACGCAAATAGATGATACTCTCTACACTCCACCCATAGTTCAAGAATGGCTAGAGATAAAACACGTGAATGTAACATGTCATAACTGAGTTAACTGCTCATTGTTTCTCGTCATTCCAAGCATAAATTTGACCTAATCACTCACAAAGTAGGCATGGCAAATACGACTTTACGTAAACTTTTCCAGTTTTTAGGTCTTATTTATATAGCATCCAAACCCAACCCCCGCAAAGCATACAAACAAAACAAAACACCCCCCTCACACACACACACACACACACACACACACACACACACACCGACAATGAGCATATCATCCTTAAAATTCTAATTTCCCTTGGACATATTAATTGATATTTTATCACAAATACCGTAACGTTTTGCTACAACGTATCTTTATCTTATAATAACCCTCTTGGTACGGCGTTCGAGGACACTCATAAGCACAAGATGCACATATCACAACATTAAAACTAGCATGGGTTACAGTCAGGTCAATTTTATTCAAGTTTAAGATCGACGGTCTAAGCACATGCAAAATTTAAGCGCAGCGCCCCCCCCCCCCCATTACCCTCATATTAAAAGGGATAATTTTCACGCTTGATTACTCAGATCAAGTTGTCCTTAGTTTTAAAATTACAAATGGTATCTTCAACGCCTTGTTTCGAATTGATTTCCACATACGTTTCCCCCTATTGCGAAAATTAGAAAAAAAGGTTCCTTACAATTGCTTTTTTAAAATAGAAGATTCTCGTTTTGGACAAGGTAAATGGCATGTATTACTTGGCTATTAATAAGATTAATCACAACGGAAAACACATAGCATGTCCCCAGGTGTGGATATCGCCACAATCTCATTATTGTGCCATTAATTAATGATAATCAATTTCGAGGGATCATCAACGGGAGAATAAAGAAAATAACACATTGGGAAAGCAAATATATATTGACGACCGTACCCAGGTTACATTAAATCGTAGAGTATTAGTTACAATTACAATGACGTTAACAAAGTGCAAGCACAAAGGACAAATTAATAATTAATGACAATAATTACGGCTAGAGAATCTGATTTAACTCAGCATGAATTATAAGTGTTGTTAAAGTCATACATTAAAAAAACTGCTTTTCAGTTTTCTCAGTTTGTCATTGCTATAGAAAAAAAAAGAAAAGAAAAGGACACACTAACTGAAGTATGGTCTTATAAACCTTTTATCAGTTATTAGATTAGTTTCGAAACCTTAAGCAACCTTGTTGCTTTCTTACAAGTACTTGTTAACATTTACCCGAGGGTTAATATATATTCCAAGAACTTTCATACACTCCTCACCGGATATTTTCATAGTATTTATCGTGACGTGAGATGGGTTTTTATTACTTATATCTAGTTCAATAACTCAGAACTGGGCACTAACTTGCATGCCACTGGCGGCGAAGAAGTCAACAAGTACACTGCTTTCATTTTGTAAAACATATATAAGAATATATAGATGTGTATGCGTATGAGAGATGGTGCGATAATTAGATTGGAGCGATCATCTGAATAATCAGATGGTGCGATCATTAGGATAATTAGATGGAGCGATCATATGGATGATTAGATTGTTCAGTCATCAGGCTAATTAGACAGCCTTGTTTGTTTAGCTAAAGAAAAGATGTAATTTGTACAGTATTTAGTATTGCGGTGTTCTTTTGGGGATTTTGTTGCAGTACCGAAGAGAAGATTTCAATTAAACTTTCTGCTTTCAGTTAAAATAGGTAGTTTGCGAGGACTTTCAGTTCTGATCTAAGCTTAAGATTTCATCTTTTCAGTGAAAAGCTATAGGAAAGACTGTCGAAGGTCTTGTACAGCTCTATTTGGGTTGCTATCCAATGAAGCCATTGTTGATGGTGCTTCTCCTGTCCTTCACGTTTGAAATTGCAGTTTAACTGCTAACTGGTCTATAGTTGCCCTTATCAAAGGGGTCAGCTTTTCTGTATAGTAGGGCCTACCTGTACCTCTCTGATACGACTGGGAAATTATTGTCAAACACAACTTTTGACGAGTATACAAATTTCTGAAATTGCTGAGCATAATTCTGCCGAGCATAATTCGATAAGTTTGAGTGACTTATTGTCAATGCCTGAAAATTTCTTAGCATCAAGACCTTCGTGATTCTGAAAACTTGATAACCTCCCAGTAAAGGTTTTAGTTTGAGAGAGGGGTATTTTTCTGGTAGCTGATTATCGAGAATAGGTTGTATTTTAGGGCGTAAAGTGGAAGAAATTTATGAATTATTTGACCCTATATTTCTTACGATATTGAGGTGTTACACATTAAAAATATCACGGGCTTAGGTTGGTCAGAAATTAAGATTCACCTTCCATAAAAATGTTAGGCATTAAATTTTTTTGATTGATAGTTATTCAAGAGGTCATTGGACTTGACTTCCTGTTATGTATATTTGATTTAATTATATGTGATTTAATAAATATTTATTTCAATTTAATTGTTTGTCAGTTTCAAATTTAAAAAAAAATGTATTAGATGATATTGTAATGTAAATTTATTCACTAAAGATGATACTTTTTTTAGAAAATAGTTTGACCTTGACTGTTAGTTTATAAACATCAGGTGCTGATATAAATCCTGACCTTGTTTCAGAATTTGTATCAACCTTCGTAAACAAGTTCTATTTAAAATGATTGTTTGTTTCCAAGGTCATGATGGGATTTTGTCTTTAAGATGTAAACAATTTTTATTTTTTATTTCTTAGAGTAAAAATGATTGGTTTTCATCGGGGTCACACTGGGTAAACGTGATCTGTAACAAGTACTTGCTTCTATAACATTCCAGAAGATGGTCACGTGACCCCTTGTTTACGTTTTTAGAAAGACCATATAACCCATGTTTTGGAGAATTAATCTCAGGAGAAGCTGGGCTGTTAAACTGTTAGTTGTAGTTGTGCTGTTTGGAGTTATTTCAAATTACTTGATTTGGAGGTATTTCTGTTTACTTGGATTCAAAAGGACTAATTCTATTATTGTTAGCAAATACGTGTGCTGATATAATATTGTGGAACAAGAACAGTTTTTTATATAAACATTTATTCAGCTATCAGAAACCGGAGTGATAATTCTTATTTTTACAAGGAACTGTAGACTTCAATATTACAGACTGCAGCATACGTCATCGTCTTCCATCTTGGATTCTTCGTCGGGACTCGAATGTGAAATCAGTAGAACATTTTGTTAATATGAGTACTAAAATTTTATTCTCGGATTTTTTTGGGATTATTTTTGGATTTGATTCTATAAAACCGTAAGTTCATATTTTATTTTTTTTTACAGAATTTTTCCAGGGAAATAAATTATTGTATTTTTCAAAGCTTGTTGTTTTCACACTTTCTTGTGTTACTGTTTATTCGAGTCTAAACAAGTGACATAAGACCCCACTGCACCATGAAAAGAGATAGATTGAAGATTGTCTTCTAAATTTGTAAATTAAATTTCTGTTTTCTGTAAATTTTCCAGAGGACCTGAGTTGTATACTTTTAGCATTGATAGAAGCTTCTTATATATATGGCCTTTCTAAGTTCACTGTTCATGTTCGTATATGGGTATATGGGTAATTGTTAGGGTTCTTCTGCATTTTTTGAGCAGCAGTATCGACGACATCATTTCATATCCCCAGTATTTATCATCAGTACCCTCAGAAATCGTACTAAGGTGGAAATTGTAATTTGTACACGTACCTCAGTAATTAGTTCACATCCTGATAGTTGTAACTTCTAGTGGTGATTTTCTCTCCTCTGTTGAAGACGTGATATTTCTTTCAAAGTTTTGACTGTCCTGTGATGCCGGATACTAATGTCAGAGTAGAAATTAATGCTATGACCAATGAAATGTCGATTGTTTGTACAAATTATACATGTCAGCAGAAAAGGGGGTAAATTGGGCTTTGGCAAAGCAATAGCGTTTGTTACGGCATTACTGAATTAAAAGTGTCAAAGATGACCGAAGGGTATGACATTTTTCTATTCTTAAAATATCGTAGCTGGGAGCACGAATCAAACAAACATTCTCACATCGGACACAATTTGCGTTACGTCTGGTATCCATGTTAGCCTCGAAAACACCGTTTGGCAAACATGGAGGTTTGTATATCAATCAAAGAATACACACACTTTTAATAATGCGAAGTAATTGTTACTGATGCGGAATACATGCTTATTGATGCCGAATTAACGTTGTTGGTGCGGGATTACATTATTTCTCTCTCTCTCTCTCTCTCTCTCTCTCTCTCCGTGTTATGATCCAATACTACTCCATCAACTCCAACTTTGCTGCACAGTTCACATTCCTTGTTATTTCCTTGCACTCCACCAGACCATTAATATGAAACTATTATAGACAAACATAACGCATACATTTACTTATTATTTGTGATAATTTATGTTAATCATACTTGACTTTTGTTATTCTTTTCACAAGTAAACAAATTTAAACCCTACATTTAACCCTTTCTTTGATCACAGTTCACAAGCAACAATCTTTTCTTGTGCACCGCAAGACCATGCAAACAAACTATTTACGACAAATGGAACGTGTGTGTGTGTGTGTGTGTGATTCGGATTTTTAACTTAGCTTTAAAAGTTTTTCAGTCAAATCACTAAGATGTCTGCATTGTGGCAGTTTATAGTGATGTTTAGCACTGGGGTATCATATCGCAGACATGTAACATGACGTCCCACCCAGTCACATTATCCTGATACCAGAAAGACCAGTCCTAACACTAATCTCTTAAGTCCAATCAATGAAAAGTTCTAAGTGAATCTCAGTTCAAATCCCGATGAAATTCAAGATGGAAGGCAATGACGTCTGTAATAACCTACAATGTGCAGATTTGTCAATAGTCTTTTGTTGAATCACAGAAAATATTATTTCAGTTTTGAATTCAGTATAAATTCCAATGAATGTCTTTGTCCAAGAATTTTGTCAGATCCCTTTTGTATTTCCAGGGAAAATAATCACTTGAACTGAATTCAATCATTTGAAGAAAATAAAATTCAGCCCAAACTGGTCATAATATAATACAACTTAACGTTTCATATGTTTTAAGCCCAACTGACAATCGTTTATCAAAACATCAGTTATACGACTAACTAAGACGCAAAAGAGATTCTCATATGAGGGTCAAAATTTCATTCTTCTGGGAAAAAATAGAAGTTTGTTACCAAATGGCACATGCTAAATATCATGTGGTCCAGGTATAACCTTGACTTAGCTTAATGATTCTTCCTCTGAGAAAGATTTTTTAAAAAAGTCAATCAGGTCAAACAGAACTGAACTCAATTCTGGACAAGTCAAGTCCAGTAAATAACGTTACATTACAATAGCATGTAATGGAATATAAAAAAATTAAAACTAACCATGAAAAAATTTCAATTAAATATACATAACAGTATACTAGGCCATGGGAGCTGTCTCGAATGGAACAAATAATTGTTGCATTTTATTAGTCACAGCTGATAACAAACCTGAAAAGCAAAATAAAAAGTATAATTGTGAACATCTTCGTCAGAAAAAAATGTCTCACAAAATACACAGAAAGATTATACTCTAAGAGAACGAACGACTTTAATTACTCATTATATAAGTAACTCATGCCAAGTTTACATATCAAACTGATTGATATGCACTGAATACGATTTTGGCCTTTTTTTCAGCATAAAAAAGGAACTGATGCGATTACTTACTGTCAGATCAATTGTGGAGTCTAATAGATAACTACGACAAGTGTGCCAGTCTTTAGAGGCCATAAAACTCAGAGATTAATTAATGACTTTCATCGCATTTTTGGTGCTCCCGGGTACTAATACCACTATTGCTTTATATGTGGTATACCACCGACCCACGAGAAGTTACTGGAAAGCTTTCTCGCATACCCACATTGGACGAATCGGAGACTCGAACCCACGCAGACAGAGGTGAGATGGCAGTGATCCGTAACGGAGAGCGCTTTAGACCACTCGGCCATTCGGGGCTGCTCTAAATCAATGTAAAATACATTAGGATTATTTCAAAGTGAATTTAGTCAAACAAAATAATCTTCTCTACATACCATTAAAAATAAGTTGTACGGTGTGGACACTTTAAGGAGGTCCTCCTGTTTAACTATGTGACTAAACAAAACCCCAACCCATCTCGTATCAAACTAGTAAATATTGAACCCATATCCTAGGAAGAATCAACACACTTATAACTTTGTCTAGACATTCTAATTGCTCCTCTCTGGTTGCACATAGAAGCCAGAAAAAGGAATCCTTGAGGAAAATTTATGTTAATTACATCAGCAACCACCTGCATATATTTTTAACCATCTGATGACAGAAGACGGAGCTTGAAGGTGATCCAAAACTTTCCGTCATTAGAAAAAGGTGAGTAAAGACAACGAAATAATACTCCAAGCCCGCAGACTATTAAGCCTCGAAGCCGTTACCCGTGTATAGCGCCAACACTAAAAAGTAAACTGATTTACAATCTCATAATGTACCGGTAAACCAGGTTCAACAGTGTTTGTTCTATTTGTATTCGACAGAACCAAAATAAGCCATCCCATAATGCACCAGCAGATCAGTGTTTACAGTGTTTGGTACACTTATACTGAAAGTGATTAACATAGACATAGATTTGCTATCCAATAATGCACTAGAATAACAGTTTCGAGAATGTTTGTTTTACATGTATCGAAGATGAAGTGCAAAGACCCAGATTTGCCTTCCCATAACGCACTAGCAGATCAAGTTCCATAGTGCTTGTTCTACTTGTATTCCAAATGAACAATATAGACGCATATTTGCCCTCCCATAATGCATCAGCAGATAAAGTTCCACGGTGTTTGTTCAACTTGTATTCCAAATAAACAATACAGACCCAGATTTGTTCCCCCAAAGTGCACCAGAAGATCAATGTCTACAGAGTTCTAGTTGTATCATAAGGGAAATAATTGTTTTACTTGTATTGCAAATGAACAGCATAGACCGTGATATGCTACCGCATAATGCACCAGCAAATCAGGGTCTCAGTTGTTTGCTTGAAATTTTTGGAAGACTGAACTTAGCAGATCACGATCTATCAGCGCACTTTGCGACGGCTGATCAATGTCAATGCTTGGCACTGTTGGCTTTGAAACTGCTCCCCGGTGACACAGGTAAACGACGTCACTGCCAGCACAGACAGTCTGACCCCCCCCCCCCCCCAGGGTCAGCATAATGCTTAGTTCTCATCGCAGTAATTTTTGTGTTGAATTTTGGCGAAAAAGGATTTTAAAAATTAACAAAAAGAGAGTGGCGTTTTGAGAGAAGTGTGATGTAACGCTGGACTGCAGTTTTTTGGGCACGCCTTATATACGAGCACAAACGGTGTTTGTGTGGCTTCTCTGTACCATCATATTCATGTGTGTTAGAACTGACGCCAATCTACGTAAATATAAAGTAGTATAAGTAGTAACAGCAAGTATTAGTTGTGGTGGTAGTAGTTGTAGTAGTATTAGTAGTGGTTGCGGTAGTAGTATTAGTAGTGGCTGCGGTGGTAATAGTAATAGAAGTAGAAGTATTAGTGGCAGTAGTAGAGTTAATAGTATTGGTGCGGGTGGCAGTGGCAGAAATAGTATTAGCAGTGGTCGTTGCTGGATTATATAGTAGTAGCAGTGGAGATGGTGGTAGCACCATTAATAGCATTAGTGGTGGATGGTGGTGGTAGTAGTAGCAGAAGTAGTAGTATTGGTGGCGGTGATTGTAAAATATAGCGGAGGGGGGTGGCGAGTGGCCTAAGGTGTTCGTCTTTGCTGATCACTCACAATCTCACCTCCATGCATGTGAATTAGAGTCTCGGCTCGACCAACGTGGGTATGTGAGAAAGTTTACCAGTAGCTTTCCATGGGTAGGTCATTCTTCCCGGTGTATTCGCGGGGTCTTCCTCCACGAAATATTCTGGCCGCCATGTATAGCCAATCATGTGACCGCTCCAGTGGTCTAAGTGGTTAGAGCGTCCGCTTCGGATGGTACCCATCACAGTAAACTGCCACATTGCAGACATCGTAGCGATGTGACTGAACTACTGGTTAGAGCGTCCGCTTCGGATGCGGGAGGTCGTGGGTTTGAACCCCGGCCGACGTATAAAAATGGTACCATCACAATAAACTGCCACACTGCAGACATCGTACCGATGTGACTGAATAATTGTTAAAGCTACGTTAAAAATCCAAATCTCTCTCTCTCTTTCACACACACACACACACACACACACACACACACACACACAGAGCATATTATGTGCTGAAACCTGGCGTTAAACCCATAAAAATGTAGCAGTCGCGGCGGCGGTTGTGGTAGTAGTAGTAATAGATTTCAGTAAGGTGCCTTGCTTAATACTTGGCTGTAGATATAGCTGTCTACTCGGGCACAAAATGTGTTAGTTCAGATCTGATATTTGATTCGATCATGAAATTGCATCATTATGCCTATCGAGTGCGCAAAGAGTTTATTGATTTTGGGGTCATAAAGCCTCAGGAATAATAATATTTATTACTATCCACTCCAAAACAAACCGATAGCCCCGTAAACTATCAGAAACTATCAGAAACACGTCCAATATCCAGGTTATTATTCCATATTAATTGTCAAAAAGAGTCCTTGGTGACTTGAACTCGTTAATGTGCCTATTATAACGGTTTGCTTGAAATTGTTGGAAGATCTAACGGACCAGCGCACTTTGCGACGGCCTATCAAACAAACCGTTATGGTTTACAGTCAAAACGTACCCAAGCCGAAACATACCAAAGTAAAAACGTACCCAGACTGTAGAGTACCCAAGTCGAAACGTAAAAAAGAACGCCGAAACGTACCCAAGCCAAAAAGTACTCAAAACGTAACTATACCAAAACTTAGCTCATTTCTGCGATTTATTACAAAACAATTATAATGTCTTTTTGCAGTTCATCTAACAAATTAAACAAAATTGTATTATCACAGGCATAACGTAAACCATGATAATCTGAGCCAATTAGGCGTTGACCCGTTGATCTATTCGGCTAATCAGCTTGGATCATCAAGGATAATTTTCTTCTGCGTCTCTCTTTGTTAAATACTAGCGATGTTAAAGAGTAATATAAAACATCTAGCTGAATTAAAATCCATTTATTCCTACACACTTTTACAGTAACCAGATCGTCTGAACTGGAAAAAATATTATCACACACCTGCAATCCACCCAAATCCAAATTAACTTTCGGCAACTTTTGTTTCTGAGCAACGATTACCTTATGTTGTCAATATCATAACTGTCACCAAGTTCATTCATGTGATCTTTGTTGTTGTTGTTGTTGTTGTAGGGTTTAACGCCATTTTTCAGCACACGATAGGCTATACATGGCGGCCAGTATTAATGGTGGAGGAAGAACCCGGGAAATCCCCGGAAAGAACCACCGACCCTCGAGAAGCTACTGGCAAGCTTTCTCACATATCCACATTGGCCGAATCCGAGACTCGAACCCATGCAGACAGAGGTGAGATGGCAGTGATCCGTAACGGAGAGCGCTTTAGACCACTCGGCCACTCGGGGCCCCCATGTGATCTTTGACAAGATGGAAGTTATAATAGAAAAAGCTTTTTTTTTTGTTGTTGTTGTTGTAGGGTTTAACGCCATTTTTCAGCACACGATAGGCTATACATGGCGGCCAGTATTAATGGTGGAGGAAGAACCCGGGAAAACTCCAGAAAGAACCACCGACTCACGAGAAGCTACTGGCAAGCTTTCTCACATACCCACATTAGCCGAATTCTAGACTCGAACCCACGCAGACAGAGGTGAGATGGCAGTGATCCGTAACGGAGAGCGCTTTAGACCACTCGGCCACATAGAAAAAGCTCACTGGCCGGCAATTTTCTTGCATTATGTACTCTTGGTCTGTTGCACGGAAGTCCTATAAAATGTAATTTTTACATTAATCAGACTTATCGTTTACCGACAAGTGAACTGGAAATATATGCTGACTCGCATGCAAAGTTCCACTTAAATCAACTTTAATTTATGGCGCTTTCTCTGTGCTAAGTAGTTTTGTCATTTTTTGACCATGAACAATTGTCATAGTAACCGAGTGGCGTATTCATGATGTTGATTCAGTATCATGACTTCTACACGTGCAATGCTTTGAGTATTGCGGCAAAGCTAATTGTCATAACAATCCGATACGAGCTCTAAGTGTTTACATAGTAGCATGGTAGAGGATATATAAGCCTGATCTAATTCACAAGTAATATTTCTGAAGTTATCTCCATCCATCCATCCATCCATCCAATGTGGCATCTTTTTTTATCCCTTACAAACGGATTTGATTTGAAAATTACATCACATAAAGCATGGTGTTGAGCTATTCCAAATTAAATTATTTAAAGGGCGATCAATATCTAAGGAAATTTCAAAGGCAAAGATGTTACATTATTCACGTCATCTTTTCTACAGTGTTCAAACAAAAGCAATTTAAAACCATCTACGCCTATCCGCAAATTACTAAGAAGTATTATCTACTGATATACGGAAGTTTCAACATATAACACAAAGTAAATGTCAGAACCTCAGTGTATGGGGTCTTGCTTTACAAAGCATAACTTGTATAGAAGTACGTTTTGACTTGGATACGTTATGACATGAGTACGTTTTTGCTTGGGAACGTTTCGGCTTGTGTACCTTTTGACCTGATCCAGTTATGACAAGGTCATAACGTGCGCATACTTTGCAAACGGCGTCTGAGCAGGTTAAATTTGGCAGAATGCAACTTCATGCTGCATTATTTTTGCGATCAGGCAACTAGATAAAGTATCATATTAAATTTCGGTTATTTTTTTTAGATGTCCCTTCGTTCTTATTTTGTTAGGTGTTTAATTCAGATTGCACGACAAAGAAGAGCCGGTCAAGGACACAACCAGAGTTCTAACCATCATGTTGAGTATGGAAAAACGAAATAAATAATACATAAAATGTGCGGAAAAGACTACAAAATATATGAGAATAAAAGGCCATCAGAAGAAGTTTGGAACTTTTTGATTAAGCACCTTCATGATAGTTGGCACTTCTTTACATAACTGCTCACCATTTTGTCAAACCTTTGTCTAAAATAGAACCCTGATTAGTTAGCCAAGCTTACGCAGGTTTTATAAATTGTACAAAAACGTCATACTTTAATATCATATTCTATACAAGTTATGCTTTGTAATAGAATATTTCCCCTTTTACCATGTCTGATAATATGTACACCATTTAAAATAAAAAGCAGGCAGCGCTAAAGTGTAGTCTTTATAAGTATTTATATATAGCACTTTTTACCAAATGTGCTTTATCGTAGTGAACACATCAGTTTTGCAATTAAAGGCTTCAAAACGACTCTTTGTAGAGAAGTACTCTTCAATTATCCAACCCCCAACACACACACACACACACACACACACAAGCATACACACACACACACACACACACACACACACTTTACAGTCTGGGGTAAGGTGGGGTGGGGATATTGGAGCAACATTTTTCCATAGGATACATCCCACAATAATGTTTCAGCTGAATATTTCATGGACTTTTTAAACGAGTTTTGTTTACTTGTTGGACAAGGTTAAGTCCAACATACAACTGTACATTACAATATCATATAATGAAATTTAAAAAATTAAAATACTAACTTACATACAATTCAAATAAAATATACATAACACTTCCCCTCATAAAGGAAAATACTATTAGTCAAATACAGACGTGACAAAAAATTACATAAGATGGAATCTTATGAATGACACAAAGTGCACATGAAACAATATAATATTATTATATACGTGAAAGTGCATCTTCTATTAAATTGTCTTTTCCCTTAACATACCTAATGTCAATATTGTATTCCTGCAACATCAAACTCATCCTATGTAACATCTGGTGTTTGTTTTTCCTTTTCTAATTAAAGTAAGGGGGTTGTGATTACTAAACACAATAATCGGAGAGTAAGCTCAACTAATATACACTTCAAAGTGTTTCAATCACAATATCAAAGCCAAACCTTCCTTCTCAATTGTGGAATAATTTCTCTGGTGCTTCTTTAATTTCTTAGAATAATAGAACACTGTATGATCTGCACCAGTCTTGTCCTCTTGAATCAATACTGCATCAACCCCAAAATCACTTGCATCAACAAAGATTTTAAACGATTGACTGAAATGCGGAGCTGAAAGAACTGGTACACACTTAAGTATGGTCTTTAATTTATCAAATGCCTCATGACGTTTTTCAGACCAATTAAACTTGGTGTTCTTACCCAATAAATTGGAGTTCAGCAGTTATGCAAAAATGGGAATCGAAATTCCAATAGTATCCTGCCATACCTAAAATCGCATCAGATGATTTTTAATAATTGGCAAAGGGATTTCAGAGAAACCCTTGACCTTAGCATATATATGTTTTAGCTTGACCATGTCCAATGAAACTCACTTTTGGATAAATTAATGGTCATTTTTGCATCAGTGAATGTATCAAAGAATTTACGGATTGTCTCGAGGTGATCTTTGCAGGTCTCATTACAGATAATATCATCGATGTAAGCATCACAATTATCTATACGTGATGTAATCATATTCATTAAACGTTGAACAGTACAAAGTGAACCTTTCCTCCCAAATGGTATCATTTTATATTGATCAAGTCCATCTGGAGTCACGACTGCTGAAATTTCATTTGCCATTTCCGACAGTGGAATTTGCCAGAATCCTTTTAAAGGTTCAGATCTGGTGACGAATTTTGCATTTCTAATTGTATCGATGCAGTCATCTATTCTATAGTCTGTGCACATGCGGAAAGTATTATCTAGTTTCGGTACAAGTATACATGGTGAACTCCAGTAACGTTTACTAAGTTTTGTGGAATCATTCTCCAGCAAATATAATATTTCTTTATTCAAACATTCCTGTTTGAGAGGGTTCATCCTGTACGGATGCTGTTTCACAGGTGTGTAATCTAAAATTTCAACGTCATAGTATATGTTCGTTCTGGAAATCTGGAAACAAGTGCTCATATTCAAGTAAAGGTTCTTTTAGTTCATTCTTTTCTTGTTGCTGCAGATGTGGAAGTTTCAAGTCCAGATTATTCATAATTTCAGAGCTCCGAAGATTGATTACTCCAAAGTTACTACAGTCCGATTGCATTCCATAGTTTAAATTCTCACTATGTTGGACAGGTACAACTAAATTGATTCGATAATTAAACCTGGCTATCAACATACTGGTACTCCTCTAATATACTGACATCCCAGGAGTACTAATATTGTAATTTAACTCACTCATTTTCTTCTTAAATTTGTAAGAACCATAGTAGTAATTTGAAGAAATTTTTGAAGAATGAGCAAGAGACACACCTTTATCACCAGAATGAAAAAGTCTCTCCATTGTAGTTTTGACGTACCTTAATTTTCCTTTTGACTTGAACTGATGGATGCCTAATTCATGCAAAATTTACTGGTAAATTCCATACCTTTGATCAGATTGGACAGAATTTGGCGGGCAAAATGAGTAAAAAACCTTATCAAAGCTTTAACTATTGGTTTAATTAACTGCCTCTGGAAACCTTGTGGACGCACACATTATGGTCAACACGTATTGGCTACCTGACTTGGTCTTAGGTAAGGGACCGACACAGTCTACCATTATTCCACCAAATAGTTCTTCAAATGCAGTAATAGGTTGTAGATGAACCTTAAGTAACTCATGATTGGGTTTTCCTACCATTTGACAAGTGTAACAAGATCTGCAGTATTTAAAAACACCACTTTCAATTTCTTGCTAACAAAAGTGATTCAAGATGTTGTGATACGATTTACTGATCCCTAAATGACTAGAAAAAAGAGTTTCATTGGCAAGACTAACAATTTTCTGTCTATACGACTTTAGAACTACACTTTGATAGTTCACTGACCACTAGTCACCAGCAGAAACCTCAGGTGGTTTCCATTTTCTCGTATGGACAAAATAACAACAAGGTACTTATGTGGCTTCAGCTTCACTAATGGACCTTTGAAACAAACAGGAGCTCTTGGGATCTTTTTCCTGTTCGACGACGAGTGATCGTCGTTTTTCACCCTGACTAGAATAAAGAGAATGAGCAGTTAAGAGAGTATCACTGTAATCAATACCCTTTGATTGATCCAAATAAGTAAAAATGACATCAAAAGCTTGCCCAATACACGTGTCAGATAAAGGAATAATTTCGTGATCAACATTATTCTTAATAGTTTCTTTGCCACAGCGCTAGTAACTGCACAAGCTGGATATAAATGAGAGATTTTTAAAAAAATATTCTGATCCAAATAAGGCTTGTCAGTTACAAGTGGATTAACCACAGCGTTATATCCTGCTATACCCTTGTCTATTAACAAAATAATACTCTCCCAACTGTCACGGGTCCTGCGATTAAGTCAGATGACAAATTTACGGGATGGAGAGGAACATCAACAAAGCCGCACTATAATCCCTAAATAAGTTTACTCTCATTAGAAGAAGACTTCTCAGAAAAAGGCACAGTACCTGATAATGAAAGACTCTGAGAAGCTCATGTGTCCCTTAAACTTTTAACAGGGATAGAATTGGTCGAATCACCCATGAGTTATATAGAACCGTTCAACATGAATGGCTCATAATTCTCCATAATAATATCACCCTGGAGTTTATTTGACCCAACAAAATGTATTGCTTTGGATACATGGCTGTGACCTTGACCTCTTAGAAATAAGATTATTTTGAATTGATCTGTCATGATTCTGTTGCTTATTTTTCACTTTGTAGCAATCAGAAATAACGTGCCCTTTCCTCTTGCAATAGGTACTCGTAAGAAGAGATAAGGACTTCTGCTCAGTCTTATAACAAACTTTATTTCTAAACGTTGTGCCAGTTTGAAATCTGGAAGTGCTCATATTAGGCTGAAATAGTTTCTAACAGAAGACTGCTGAGTGGAAGACTTCGTGAGAAAAAAAAAACTTCATGAGTTAAGGAATACTCGATAAGCCTCAGGACCAACTCATAACCCTCCAAGATAATTCCTTAACCAGATCATAATCAGCATTTTGTTATAATGACAGGGAAAGTGTAGATGGCACGAGCTTTGCCAAAAAGTGCGCTTTGTAATAACAGAGTCCAATGCTCCCTTGGCCATTTCAAATTTTCAGCAATTTTCCACAAATCAGGAAAATATTTATTTCTTTTTCTTCAAAAGGGGCTACTAACCTAATATTTTTAGTAAAATCAAAACTTGAAATTGTTTGCAAAGTGGAGTTTTGTAGTTTACTTGCCAGCTCTAAATCTTTTAATCAAAGTTGAAATTCCCTTTCCTCCGTTTCTCTTTCTGTCTGCACCTACATTTCCATTCTCTTCTCCCTTTCTACTTTCTTTAATTGCATTTGTCTTTCCTCTTTCTGTTGCTCAAACCTTCTTAACTCAATTTCATTCTTGTATTTTAATTTCAATCCCAGAATTCAACTTTTAAGTTAGATTCCATATGAGACTCACCAATCAAATCCAAAACTTTTTCATCCAAAACCTTCCTTTCCACCAAGTAATGGACCAAAATATATTTCATTTCTTGCTCCGTTAAAGAAGCGTTTGCCTCAAAAAGATCATATTTTGTGATAAGCTGGAGTAATTTTTTTTCAAGGAATCTAACTCTTTTTGGGTTGGATTAGAAATTAAACTCTCCACTTTAGATGACATTTTAAAAGCTTGATGATTTCAATAAAGATTTATAAAACGTGAAATAATAACCGGAACGTAGAAAATTCCAAAACTAAGTGAATTTAAATTTCAAAAATAACGTTTTCTGAAATATTTTAGAGAAATTCGTGTCCCTTAAGAACTACAATTTTTCTGTTACGAGTCTATGCTCTTAAAAGAACTAACAGAAAAAATGAAAAGCAACAAGCTCTGTAAAATTCAACATATAATTTATTTTCCAAGAATGTAAAGTAAAAATGAAAAAAAAAAGAACTCCAGTATTGCAATTAAATCCCAAACGTCCATAGAGTTATAGACGCAAGTCTTAATTGTAAAAGTTCTGAATAAACTTGAGTGGAAGTCTAAGTTAAATCCAACGCCGAAAGTGTTGATGTGTTTGTCGTGGCCTGTATCGTGATGTTGTACAAACAGTCTTTTATTTAAACATAGTAATATAATTCCCGGGTTGAACTCACTATAAATCTCAGCGAATGTGTCTGTCCAAGAATCTTATTTTTGTTCTATAAGCACTCTATATTTCCAGAGAAAAATCGCATGAACTGAATCATTTAGAGAAATAAATTCCAGCCCAATTGAATTTATGGACACAACAATAATACAAATTGATTATGCTAGCTCTTAAAGCACGGATGAATACTTTTTTCTATTGACAAGATTATATTGTCCTCTACTTTATCTCTGGTCACAATTTGCATTTTCTATAGAAAACTATTACCTAATTGAAAATTTCAATCTGGAAAGTTATAAATCTGTACAAGATAAAATGTTACTTATAATTAGAAGGTATGTTATTAAAATTTTAATAAAGAACCTGGACTATGTCAGGTAGGTTAAGGGGATTCCAATAACCAAGACCCCCCCCCCCAAAAAAAAACAAAAAAAAACCCAAACATGTTTGTATTAATAATGGTCATAATGTTAAACCATATACATGGAGAATATTTTAGCTATGTGTTAGTTGTTTACAGAATTCTAAAAAAAAATCAATAATACAAATCAAGTAGAAAATAAACTTGCTCACGGACAAGGTTTTAATTCCAACCAACAATGTTACATTACAAATAGCATATAATGAAATAAATTTTTTAAAAACGTTCTAACGAACAAACAACGCAAAATTAATTATAAATAACAAAGTCATTGAATCCTATACATGCATGCATGACTACCAACCTACCCTTCTCACACACAAACACTTCAGTTCTGGACAACAATATAGTACAATGTACCGGAAGTAAGGGTATAAATTGTAGCTCAGTTTAGTATAAGATACCAGAAACTAGGACCAAAGTAGGTCCATTGTATAAAAAATTAGTACAAGATACCGGAAGCCAAAGCCGAAGTAGATCATATGCACAGTTTACATGTACCTATAATGAAGTTCTGTATTTAGATCATATCTCCTTCCAACTAAGACCTTATGAATAAACGGTTCTTGTGACAAAATGACACGTTTGCACCGATTTTGAATGAATTTACTTGGTAACTTTATATTAAAATAGCCTGGGATAGTTCGATAACCAGCAACATCGCTATATAAATGAGGTGATACGGACTGTGAGTGTCTGACCTTATGGACACACGACATGCTTCATTTATAAACAGATTCTCATAAATGTGTTACGTAGCTATCACGTCAAGAAGATATCGGAAGAGTTCGATAGCAAGTGGAATTCACTCACAACAATTTGTTGATCTGGCCAGGAGCAGGTCTCGGGATGGGTAAGGAGTTGAGCTTACGCGCACCCCTAGACAACCGGAACGTTCTCTAGAGTAAGTGTTCCGTACAGTTTGATGGTTAAACTTATGCGCTGGAAAAGCTTACAATGAAGGAGCATTCAAAGGCTTCGTCCCCTGGCTCCTTCTACCTGGGTGTCCATCCCAAAGACCCCCTGTTTAAGTATTTACACCCCAAACAATCCCTCCCCACGTAAATCCTGGATCCGCCTCTGCTAGGTTCTTATCTGGGGACCCTACGGATACTCTAGACCCTTTATTTATGAACACAGTTTTGATGAGCAATGCTCTGAAGCTCTAAATAAACATCTTCAACAAGTTTCGTAATCAACCCAATACACGCATATTTACAAGGTGATCTGTTATTTTAGCTGACCTGATCAAAGGTAAATTGGCCAACTGTTGTCGATTTGGCTATTATGTCAACACTAAACAGGTGCGCGTTCTCAAATATACTTGGCTCTTATGTTTCTTAAGCATGTTTCCTGTATTCAACATTTTTCCTTACATACCAAAAATATCAATACATATAAATATAAAAATCATCACCACCCTACCTACTTTACACTCAAGTCACCTAGTAACTGTGTTTACGTGAGGCCAAATTTCAGGCTGATTACGCAGCCAGTGTGGTTATGTGAGAAAGCTTGCCGGTAGTTTCTCGTGGGTCGGTGGTTCTTTCCAGGGTTTTCCCGGGTTCTTCCTCCACCATTAATACTGGCCGCCATGTATAGCCTATCGTGTGCTGAAAAATGGCGTTAAACCCCACAACAACAACAACAACAGGCTGATTACGGTGTCCGCGAAGAGGTACGAACGAAACAAAATTTGGATTGCAACAATAAGCATCCTCTTTAGGAAGCACTGCCTTGTAGACCAAGGTAAACTGAATGTGAGAAGAAGAAGAGGAAACCTTCCTCAAATATGTGGCATATTTTCTCACAAAAACTTAGAAATTTTATCAAAGCTTGGTAAAAAATGAACTCCTAATCGGAGAAGAAACATCTCGTTGGATATTTCCAATCTGATTGGGCAAAAGTTTTTCACTTCCATCGTGCTCTTTGAAATTTCGCTTTCAAATAGATACTACCCCCCCCCATCTCTCTCATAATTAAATCCTCGATGTTGAAATAGGCTATCCTGTCTGGCTAAAACAGTGTACGTGTTTACAAACTATTACGAATAAAAGGGTAAATTCACATATCTATAAGCATGTGTTTTTATGCTTAACAAATTCAATTAGCATGTTTATTTATATAAGACCTTGAAAGAGAGTGTATCTTATCTGTCCATTTAAATTCAATTACGCCAATCAAAAACGAAAGCAAAAAAAAAAAGCTCTGAATGCACAGGGGGGATATGCGACCACTTTTGACTCTGTGAGAGGTATACAATTTGCCTTGTTGGCTGAGTGCATTTACCACAAAATTGATAAACGCTCCAAATTTAAGATATTCTAAATACTGTTAACCCACATCTATTCAAGTCTACCACTTTTCGCAGCGTTTTTATTTCTCGGTTCTTTCAGTGCTCGTTTATCTCATTTCTAACATATGTGTAACCGCGGTTGTTTAATTTCGAGGACGCGATCCTTCCTTGAAACTTGCAAATTTTAAGGTAAGACAAAATGAACACAAACCTATCAAGAGAATCCCACACTGTCTTATTGCAGCTTCTCTGTGCGCCACCGTTGTTTTTTCACGTTAACATTCTAGTAAAAGCGTTATTAGAAGCAACGGCGCAACATCACACAATGAACATCTGTGCTCTGACCAAGGGTATCGCCCGTGTTCAGAAACGATGGGGGACTTCACGTTGCCGGGCACCACTCGGGAGTACCGATCGTCATCATAAATGATTGCGTTACATCACTCAAGGTAGAGCAGGGCACCACTGATGGGTATCAGCCGTTATCAGAAACCATGGTATTACGTCATTCACTGCACATCATAACCACGTTTAAAAAAACAAAGCAAGTTTACGCACATAATTTAGGTAACTTATAAGCGTAAGAAAATCTTACGTTGTTACGTAAGTACATTGCACAAACAAAACCGTAACAAAATATCGTACGTTAACGAGATTATTTCCGTAAGTTCCTCCCTTGTTTGGGGTAGGTTATAACTAGGCAAAATATTGCATCAGGCTTTTCAATCCTGATGACAACAACGAGTAGACTATGCCACCAACATGTTCGGGCAAAAGGAAATGCCGGGCCTACATTTTTTTCTGATTAAAGAAGGTAGCGTGCTCTGTGTGTGTGTGTGTATGTGTGAGAGAGAGAGAGCATGTTGTCAAGTCGATGAATCAAAATAAGTGAGCATACTTGCTAAATAAAACGGATAAGCACGGGCTTCATTATTTATTTCTGTTTCACACGGTCATAGAACAACACAACATCGTTGCTTTTATCGACTATAACTTACTTCGAAAACATGCAACCGATTGGTTTTTATGAGGCTATCGCGTTTCCAACAAAGAAACCAGAAAGGTCCACTTTTATACGAGAAAAGTTCTGGTATGATATCTGTGAAATCCCGTACAACATCTATAATATTCTGAAATATTTAATATACATTCCAACAGCTAAGTAATCAATCTGGAATATGGTTTAAATTTTACGTCAGTTCCAACTTTTGCATTTTGTCATGTTCATTTAATTTGCAGTTTGTTAGTTCTATTTTTGTTAAATATTTGTTAAAATTTCATGATTATTATTGAATAATGTAAAATTGTATAGCTGACCCCTTGTCGAAAATTAGTTACAGTTTTGTAAACAACAGACTGAATGATAAATATTAGGATTATTATCTTAAACAAAATTTTAGTTGTGCTTGTTGTAGGGTTTAACGCCATTTTTCAGCACACGATAGGCTATACATGGCGGACAGTATTAATGGTGGAGGAAAGAACCACCGACCCACGAGAAGCTACTGGCAAGCTTTCTCACATACCTACATTAGCCGAATCGGAGACTCGAACCCACGCAGACAGAGGTGAGGTGGCAGTGATCCGTAACGGAGAGCGCTTTAGACCACTCGGCCACTCGGGGCCCCCAAAATTTAAGTAACAGACCTTCTAATTACAACTAAGATTTTTTTTGTCTTGCAAACACTTGGAATCTACATATAGAATGAAATTTTCCATTTGGTAATATTTTTTTTTATTTATAGAAAATGCTAAATGAGGTCAGGTGAAGTAGAGAAGTGTACAATCTTGTTTAATGGAAAAATTATTTATTCCTGCAATAGCACCTGAAGCAGAAATCGGTCTTGTTGTTGTGTCCAGTATTTCATCTGGACTGAAATTTATTTATTAAAGTTATTTATTCACTGCAAATACAAAGTATTCGTCATAAATACTATTCTTGGAAATAGAGACTTGGATTTATAGTGAAACTGAAAGGATATATTCTTGAATATGTGTGTGTGTGTGTGTGTGTGTGTGTGTGTGTGTGTGTGTGTGTGTGTGTGTGTGTTTTAGATTTTTAACGTAGCTTTAACAGTTTTTCAGTTGTATCGCTAAGATCTCTGCAGTGTGGCAGTTTATAGTGATGCCTAGCTCTAGGGCATCATGTCACAGACACGCAACATGATACCCTACCTAGTCACATTATCCTGACACCAGGCCGACCAGTCCAAACACAAACCTCTTAATACTGAGTGACAAGCGAGGCTGCTGTTAGTACCTTTATTTTAATAAGTCTTTGGTATGATTCGGCCGGGGTTCGAACAAGCTACCTCCCGCTTCCAAGGCGGACGCTCTAACCAATAGGCCACAGCAGCGGTTTCTTAAATATTATTATTATTGTGAATCAACAAAAGACTGTTGGCACATCATTACTATTCGGGTCATCACAGGCACATCAACACTTTCAGCGTTGGGTTTATTTCGGAATACCACTAAGCTAAGATTTATTCACAACATTATTCTTTCGGACTTGTGTTAGTAATTCTAGGATTATAAGAGATTTAATTCTCAATACTCTAAATTCTTTTTTTACATTCTTACTTTGTATTCTAGGGAAAAACATATTTGTTGAATTTAACAAGTCTTGTTGGTTTTTGCCCTTTAATGTTTCATTGTTTTAGACCATAGAGTCGTAACATCACTGTAAAACTAAAATTTGAAAAATAATTCATTATTCGAGTGCTGATGGCTCGTCTCATTCCAACTTGTCAAACCTGAGAAGAAGATTACATTGCATCCAATACGATGTCATACAGATCAATCTCTTTCTTTTATGGGGTCTCTCTCTCTCTCTCTCAAACATAAACACACACACACACACGCACGCGCGCACAATACACATAAACAAGCGGACACGCACGCAATAAATTATGCCAACACCAGATTTTAAGTTCAATTAATCACTTTGTACGAGTCATATCCTGTAATGTTCGTGGTTTCTTTGAAATAACTTTTTAAAATACGTATTTCGTATTCTTGTACCTTCGTTACTGATGCAAGCACGACTTTGTGACATTTAAGTAGTGGGAAAGACCTAGGTTCTGAGCCATTTTAAATTTAAGCTTTACCCTTTAACCAGATCTTGTTTAAGTTCGTTCACCAGTTTTCATCCACTTTGAATTCGTTAACCTTTGACATCCATTTCCCATCCTCCAAATCTGTACTGACCCCCCCCCCATAGAATACCCCTTCCAAAATATATATAGAAATATATATATATATATATGTGTGTGTGTGTGTGTGTGTGTGTGTGTGTGTGTGTGTGTCTCTGTGTGTGTGTGTGTGTGTGTGATTCATTCCCTATTCAATACGGCATGGAAATATTGCTTATTTCTGTAGGTTTTCCAATTACACTCTACTTACCCACGATTCTACCAACGTTATACGAAGACACGCCATTTACCTGACACTAAACAATTTTTCAGACCTTAGCTCCCTTCTTTGTACATCATGTGCTATGTGTACCGCAGCTACCCCATTCCTTGTTAGAGACAGTATCGATAAACGTGAATCTAGCGTTCGTGTTATTAAGGGATTTTGCTCATATGTAACAGTAACGGCCCGTTGGAAAACAAGCGCAGAGCGCTCATATAGTAAATTAATTACACGAATGAATTGTTACGCTGAACATATGACAAATTAACATAGCTTAATAATCATGATTTTGTGTATGCAAATGGTGCAAAGGAGCAAATGTGAGTGATAAGTGACAATCACATTCATAAATTCTTCCAACGTCTTGCTTAGGGAAGTAAAGTGAAGAATTCATGATAAGTGTTGCAGCACGTGATAATGTGCATAAACAACCATACAAGAATATGATGTCGCTGCAAAATTATATAGCAGAAATCTAATAACGAACAAAGCAGCCTGGAAGCGCGAGATTCCGTTAAATTAGAAAATATCATGTTTTGATGTCTGCTGACCAAATCTTATTTAATTCCAATATATTTGTTTTTAATCCACAGTGACATTCATTTATTAGTACCAGTACCCTCCTTGTGATTTCTTGTGATTTTCCCCAATCTAGTTTCTTGTAATTAAGGTGAAGCTTGTTTAACTTTAGTTTGAATTACTGTGCACGCAGACAAATGCTCTCCGATGCATGGTATTATCGGCGAGTAGCACAACAGTACAGAGGTTTCACTGGAGGTTTTCCAGCTCCACTTCTTTCTAGACGGGGTGGGTACCCCGTGACAGGCAGACGCTTACATACTGTATGTGTGAATTCAGTCGACAATAACACAAAGAAATAGTAATTGTCAATGATGTGTGAAATAAGTCGACAATAACAACAAGATATAATAATGAAGGAATTAATGTTGTCACCAAAAATTGTCATGTCTCCTATTATCTATTCTGTTTGATTTTAGGTTTATTTGATTTTAGGTTCCAATTTGGTATTACGACGTTTTACAATTAATATTATACTCATTGACACACATAAAAAACCACTATCCAGGATCTTCGTTGTAATTATGGTTATATAGTGAGAGCCCACACGCATGGGGGGGGGGGGGGTATGATCCATTCCATCAAGGTAGATAATTCTATATAATTTATCTGTGAATCAAAGAAATTCTTCATCTTAAAAACGATTAACAGCACATTATTATGTTTCGGAGTATTTCAATAAACTATCCAGAAAACAAATCGACATATTCTATACACACAGAATCAGTATACAAGCTTGGTTACAAAAAATCCAAACACTAACAACTCAGGAAATGGTTCATTTTGGTGTGGTGAATAAGCATCCTTTCATAAGTAGTGGCAAGCAAACGCAAGATGCCACATCGTGGATTTGTGTGAGTGGGAGTGTGTTATCACCTACTTAGTCTCAATTTGCAGACATCCAAGGTTTTCAGACTTTTCATGTGCCTTTCTGAGGGAAATTGGGCATGGAAGTGTTGCGTGAAATGTAAACGAAACACATGTATATTTATCAATAGGCCGTAAGTACTAATTACATACTTGAAAGGGGGATTTTTAAATGAACACGATAATCCCATAAATACTTAATAAACAAACTCGGTGTCGATGAACCCAGACGAAATCAAAACAGATATATATCTAGGGTCAATCAAACACTCAACAGGTAAGATTGTATAATGGGATGTTTCAACGGTGGAATCAAGAAGCTATCACTATGGAAAACATTAGAATAGAACCGCTTTCCGACAAAAAAAAGAAAAAAGATACTTGATAAAGTTACAAGTTCAAGTGCGACAGAGATAACTAATAAAGACTCATAAAAATGACTGATAAAGAAAGGTAATGTCATCATCGCACCATGTATCACATACTTTATAAAGGGTATACACATATTGTATATTCATAGCTAATGTATCAGGGCATGTTTTACTTACTTGTGTTTAGGTGATGACTTTGTATAGTATACCATGTTTCCTAATCACAAATGTTATCTGTTGTTGCTTAGTTTTAACTGTGCTTTCAGAGCTTTATCTGGCTATATAATTGGAACGAAACAGGACCTAAGTGAAGTTTTTAAAGGACACGTCGAGGTAGATCAGAGATCACCTGGGCAGGTATGAAACAGCGACCCTTGGATTACGAAGACGACGTACCACCAACTGAGCTGCAGTGGCTCCATCAAGAAACTCCAAATTAAAAAAAAAATATTGCAGTCCAGGTTGAAATATCAAATAAGCCATTAAACTAAGCAAAAATTGAAGTCAATGGCGCAAAAATCTAATAAATTATCTCAATATGCAACTAAATACTATATTTATCACACTTCATTTGAGAAGGTCAAACGGTTTCTACGTATTCGTACTAAAAATGTTTCCACCGAAGACGTATTTAGTCCAAATAAAGTTAGAAGAATTAATGAAATATTCCAATATTCAAATGAATGGCATGAAAAACGAAACAGATCCAGTATATATGGATAATAAATGCCAACCAAATAGGCACAATAAAAAATATTTGACAGATGTAAATGAACATATGATAATGCATGTGTTTTAAGTGCAATACAAAATGTTCTTTTGTGACATTCAATTAAACAAGGACATTCCACGTCTTATAAGTCACTACCGAATCAGGGTATCTTATAAAACGCGTGTTACGGTATTTTTATTTTTGTCTTGTAATTTTTTTTTCCTTATTAACAAAATTGAGAGAGAAAAAATTAAAGCTGAAATGCTGAATAATAATAATAATAATAACAATAATAATAATAATAATAATAACAATGTTTACCAAAATTTCGTTTGCTTAGGTTACGGGGATTCGTGTGTTGCTGTGATGTGATGTGATTTGGATTTTTAACGTAGCTTTAACAATTTTTCAGTCATATCGCTACGATGTCTACAATGTGGCGGTTTATGGTGATGTCCATCACTGGGGCATCATGCCGCAGACATGTATCATGATGCCCCACCCAGTCACATTATTCTGAATGCTGAGCGCCAAGCGAGGCAGCTGTTAGTACCATTTTTGTAAGTCTTTGGTTTGATTCGGTCGGGGATCGAATCCACGACCTCCCGCATCCAAGGCGGACGCTCTAACCACTAGGCCACCGGAGCGGTACGGGAATTCATTGAAATTGTCGTAAAAGGTTTTCCCAGAAAACCATAAAGTCCAATAAGTCACAAGACCTTACCTATCACCCGAAAAATGCCCACAAAAGAAATATGCTGAAAATATAATGAACATACTACATATTAATATTACCTGCCTACCAGATTTCGTTTCAATAAATACTGATATTAACCGAGTTCCAGATTTCATTTCAATACATACTGATATTAACCGAGTTCCAGATTTCATTTCAATACATATTGATATTAACCGAGTTCCAGATTTAATTTCAATACATATTGATATTAACAGAGTTCCAGATTTCATTTCAATACATATTGATATTAACCGAGTTCCAGATTTTATTTCAGTACATAATGATATTAACTGAGTTCAAGATTTTATTTCAATACATATTGATATTAACAGAGTTCCAGATTTAATTTCAATACATATTGATATTAACAGAGTTCCAGATTTCATTTCAATACATACTGATAGTTCCAGATTTTATTTCAGTACATAATGATATTAACTGAATTCAAGATCTTATTTCAATACATATTGATATTAACCGAGTTCCAGATTTAATTTCAGTACATACTGATATTAACTGAGTTCCAGATTTTATTGCAGTATTTATAGGTTACTGCATTTGTATGGGAAAATATGAACGAGTTTTTCGGATGGAATACTGCACGACCTTGGGAGTGCAGTATATCCATCTGACAAAACGAGTTCATATATTCCCATACAAACGCAGTAACCTTTTTATTATATGCTCATTGTTTTATTCTACCTAAGGCTTAATTATATAAACAAAATACACTACAAGAAACAAAGTAACTGAATATATAAATAATAATAATAATAATTATAATAATAATAATAATAATAATAATAATAATGAGGACTTTGTATAGCGCCTAATCTTCAGAAGCTCTAAGCACTTTACAACATTAGACAACACCTATAAGAAAAAAAAACATATAATGATATGATTACAAAAACATACACCATGAAATTAGAAAACATAAAAAAACATGCTGAGAATATTTAAGGCAGGAAACATTATTAGATCTTTAAGTTTGTTCTTGTAGTCGAAATAAGTGAGTTTTGAGAACACTCTTGAATGAGATCACTGTGTCTTTGTGTCTAAGTATGTATGCATGAATGTATGCCAGTAGTGAGGTGGGGCACCCTAGCCAAAATGGAAATTAGCATTACAGAGACCGCTGGGCAAACCTAGCCTCAATGGAAATTTAACGTGGGGAAAAATCGTGGGCAAACCTAGCCTCAAGGGGAATTTAACATGGAGAAAAATCGTGGGCCACTTTAGCCTCAAGGGGAATTTAACATGGGAAAAAATCGTGGGCCACACTAACCTCAAGGGGAATTTAACATGGGAAAAAATCGTGGGCCACTCTAGCCTCAAGGGGAATTGAACATGGGATTTTTTTTGATTTTTTTAAAAATATTTTTAAAAAAAGGGGGTAGGCAATTGAAAGTCATTCTCTTTTCGAGAAATATGGGTGGCCCTGAAAAGGGCCTTTGGCTTTCTTCTATTTCCTCCATTTTCTCATCCAGCCCCTAATCTTTCCACAAATTCCTTTGTTCTTCTTCTTTTCATTTTCTGGTATCCAGTCCGGGTGACCCATGGCTCGGAACTTGTTTTGGATTTTCATCCAATTGTTGTTAAGCCGCTCAAACTCTTCCTTTTTCTTTTTGTTTTCCACATCTTTTCTTTCTTCCCTCCATTTCTCTTTAATCTTCTCTACTTCTTCCTCCATTACTTTTCTCATCAGATCTTCCCCTTTCTTCACCTTGTCCAATCCCCATTTTACATTCCTCCACTCTGTCCAGTACAATATCTTTTCTAGGAAGCACCGGACTTGGATGACATGATCCAGTGCTTCCTTCAAACTTCCCACTCTGAAGTAAGGTGGGTTAATGAAGCCTCTTGACTTATTGACTTCTTCTTCTATCATCTCTGCTATGATATCTCTTGCTGTCTTTAGGCCTTGAACTTGACTGGTTACCAAGTCTTTCATATATCCATGCGTCCATTCCTCTTCTATTCTTCCTACAACATATTATACATCCATTATCCAAAAATAGATGTCTCTCAATAGATTAAATAGAACTGATATTTGAGTCATTTTGTCTCAGTTATTCCTTAGAATGGTTCCAACATCAAACTTTGTGGGTTCTTATAGTGAAAGCGCGGACGTGATGGAAAACATCCCCTAAAAACATAAAATTGATCTTACCTAGATCATGACCAAACAACGCGCGGACGTGAAGGAAAACATCCCCCTACTTTCTCATTTCATATAATAAAACCCAAACTATACTCTCCACATACGCTAAGAAACAATAAGGAAACCCATAATCTACTATTCACACAAACATACCTGAGCTCTTACAAACACAAACACACAAACACATACCCTCACACTATAAAAAAGAGTCAGTGTTTATATTCACACTACTCTACCTTCACACATTGGCAAATTGATTGTTATTTCTTTTCTAGAGTATTGGGTAGCCCTGAAAAGGGCTGTTGGTTTTTTTAACTCCAGATGCACCTATCTAATGATGGCACCTTCCTGGCCTGGCGCCACACACGCATCTTCTTCCCCAGTCTCCTTTCACCTTTCTTCTTGGGAGTGCAGAGGCGGGATATGTGGCTTCAGAATCCCAATTTTCTGTCTCTGGGATTCTGAAATTTCCTCTCTCCTCTTCTTTGTTTCTTCTCTCCTCCTCTTCTTTTCTTCGTCTTCTTTCCTCCTCCTCCTCTTTCATTCTTGCTTCTTCTACAATGGCCTCCGCAGCCAGTTCATTTAGTATGCGCCTGGCATATTCCAGGTGCATCTGGAGTTCTAGCAGTTTCACAATTCTGGTATTCATTGTTTTGTCAACGAATGAACAGGGTAGTTAGACTGTCCAGCGAGTTTTAATTTATAGTGAAAGCGCGGACGTGAAGGAAAACATCCCCCTAAAAACATAAAATTGATCTTACCTAGATCATGACCAAAAAAAAAAAAAACAACGCGCGGACCTAAAAGAAACACTCACTCACTTTTTTATGCTACCCATTCCTATTGTAAAATTTTTTTTCATTAATCACTTCAATAGACTATTCACATACGCAAAGCAATACAATCAAATCCCCAAATCTACTCTCCCCACACCTCAAACACCAAAAGAAAAAGACATGATATTAATCTACTATCCACACCAACTTACGTGAGTACTTACAAACACACAATCTTATACACAAACACATACCCTCACATTTTTTAAAAAAGAGTTAGTGTTTATATTCACACTACTCTACCTACACACATTGACAAATTGATGGTTATTTCTTTTCTAGAGTATTGGGGTAGCCCTGAAAAGGGCTGTTTTTTTGTTTTTTTGTTTGCTATGGCAATCTTTTAGTTTCTAAGAATGCGATGTCCTCTGAGGATAGACTTTCTGGCGATAGGTCTGCTTCTTCGGAAAGAGAAGAAGAACTCGACAAAGCCTCTGTCAGCTTCAGGTTGCTGTTGTTGTTGTTGTTGTTGTTGCTGTTGCTGCTGCTGTCTCTGAAGTCTGTACTTCTCTGTCCATTCTTCTTTCTCCCTGTTTACTTCTTCTCTGAAGAGCTCTTCTATCAGGTCTTCAGTGACTTTTAACATTCTCACATTCTCTATCTCTTCTGACTTCGGTATCAGACTGTGTCTGACCCTATGCAAATTTACGTAGGCTTCGTTTAGCTTAGCTAGTTTGGAGCACATCTTCGTAGGAGGATGAGTCGACAATGGATGGTTAGACTGGAAACTACCCCGGTTCTTAAAGTCAAAGCGCCGACGTGAAGGAAAACATCCCTCCACGGTTTTCGAGTCGCAACGTTCAATGAGTGTCATGAGAGGGATAGTAAGAAGTCAAAGAGCATGAATCAAACATTCTTATAGCCAAACAAAAGACAAAGGCATTTTTTTCACAACACAACATTTTTATTCAAAAAATCACTTAACACTAACCAACAACAACTCTAACATTTTTAACAATAATCCAACACTATAACATCTAACATTTTTCCTAATGACAAACTTTTTATCTCAATTCACAATCTACTTTAAACAGGGCTGACAACGTTGTGAATGAAACTGTGATTTCCACTGTTGGAAGTCATTAGGCCATTGATGGACACTACGTTTCCTAGCTTGAGACAAAAGATAAGCATAATGGTCACAAAACCATCGATCTACTTTCACATCGTTTCTAGAAGAAGAACGAGGATCAAAATGAGTCACTAAATGTTCTAAGGAATAGCCCAGGCTCCGATGATGCAGAAAATACACACAGTACTGTCCACACACCAAGGAATCTGTGCCTTGTAATTTCACATTATTGAATCGGGTGGTCTGAGCATTTCTTCTCATAAAGTCAATGATATCGTCTTCCAAAGGGGGCAATCCGTACGAATCGAAATATTCCACACATCCTTCTTGAGGAAAGTAAACGGCTACAAAGTGGGTTCCTGGGAGATGACTATCGTCCGTGTTGATGACATAAGCTAGATGGTCTTGAGGTTTGCGATGAGGGAGTTCATCTTTAGCACAGACGACAGGATTCCAAGAAGCAGTGTACGAATTGTGGTTCAAAAGGTAATAAAGTTCCCAGGTATCCATTTGTGTGTTTTTTTCTTCTTCACAGGTAATAATAAGTCATCAATTCGATCCTGACTTTTTGCTTGAAAATGTCTGTGTCTCAATAATCGAAAACGTCTAAGTCTCGAACGGTTCTTCTTTTCTTGGCCTTTCTAGCTTGAAGTCTGGTGAAAGGGTGTTTTCTTCGTCGTCTCTTTCTGCCTTGTCCTTGCTGAATGCTTGACTCGGTAGCGTGCAGGGCATTTATAGGTGTGTCTCGTCGGCCCAAAATGTCTTTGCCCGTTTGCAGCAAGACATTTTTGCCTGCCCTCATGAAGGCTTCTTTAGGGTTTTGTTTGTCGATGATGACATTTTGGAGAATTCCTTTGACTTGCGTCAGTGCCGCATCTTTCAAGGCGTGCAATCCGCGTGTCACCATCGGTTTCAACACCGGAGCCACCGAACGAAAGGCCGATTTCAGCATATCTCCTAAACCGTGTCCTCGCTGTCGAGCAACCCCTCGGTACACTGGATACATGACTTACGAGTCGTGAGAGAATCGTTTTCGAAAATAGAGTTTCACCGTGACTTTTCCTTTGGTGAATGAAATATTTTGTCTCAAATCTCCTTTTATAGTAATGTTGACCGTGTCCAAATACGACTTGCTGACAGGCAAATAGTGAGGATGGACAAATTCTCGGTGAACGTGGTAAGTGTTTCCACCTTCCTCGTCAGCGTTCGTGGCAGAATCCACTTTGAAAGGAATGACACGCAGTAACGGTACGGAGGTGTGTCCCACCACGTTGTACTCCACCACATCGGAATACACGAACATCAAATTCAGTCCTTGATTCAGTTCTACTGGGGTACGAAATAACTTGCTAAAAGACTCGTTGTCATAAACGATGGGTAATTCGTTTTTCTTCATCATGGTCATTCTCATGTTCATGTCTCCGCCCAACATGTCAAACAATTCTGGACATAATAAGAAAGCCATGATTTTACCCCCTTCAGGAAATTTTATCAGGAAGCGACGAGCTGTTTTGTGGTATTCCAGGGTGACGAAACCTTTTTTGGCATCCTCCAAAGCTTTCAGAAACACGCCATTAAACCTGGTGGCTAGGGTGTTGACCAAATGTTGACCACTAAAATAATAGCCTGGGGGAATGAACAAGTGATAGGTGGTGTACTTTTGATTTTGTAAACGGGTTTTCTTGTCATATTTGTCCTGGGTATCCAACCACTGTTGCACTCGCTCGTCATAAACTTCCACATCAAATTTATTTTGATTGGGAAGGACATTGAGGACTTGGGTCGGGTGAATGATTTCTACTAAAGCCACTTCCCAATGGGCTTCGTGATCTAAGGGGATGGCCTGAGGTAATTTGGCCGTGTAACAGCACAACGTGTTGTTGGGAAACACCTCCATGGAACTGTCACTGGGTAAGGTTAAGTAAAATTGGTTTTCGTGACTCATAATTCCAGAGTTCTGTGGCTGTCCGAGGGGTTACTGGACGTCAGAGGCGTGTCTCCGCCCAAAATGGGGTTCTGGTTGTGGTTGTTGTTGGAGTGGTGACTGACACTGGCACTGGACACAAGGTTCCCGTGGTTCCCGTTCGAGGAGAATTACAGGGAGGGATTGGGAAGCAGGTAACCGATGCAACTGCTCAATAAAATGGTCCACAATTGTTTGTCTCCTTGTTGCAAACTCAAATTGGCAATGGCTGCCCCGATGACACAATACACCACGAAGACTTGGCAGAAAAAGACGATTTGCGTTTTAGGCACACGTTCTCCACACCACACCCACAAGGGTTGTTTTTGTAAATCTTGCACAGAAGAACTAGGTGAAGGAGGAGTGGTCGACGTAGCTGCGTCTGTGTGAAAAGGCATGATGGTCACTTCTTTTTATAGTCGATGACTTGCGAAGCGTCGATCCAAGAATCAAAACTGGGTGGATATCCTTTCCAACGTACTTTGACTTCTTTGACACGTCGTTTGCCCACTTTACGGGTTCTGCGTTGGAGAATGCTTTCGATGTCGTACACGTCGTCTTCTTTTTTGGTGACACGTTGTAACTCGGGCAAATAAAACGTTCCTTTGAGCATTTCTCCGTTCATGTCTTCCAATTTATAGACGGCAGGATGACGACCATGCACTCGTCCAGTGACGCGAAACAATTCGGTGGTCCAGTTAGGTAAGTAACCTTTGTCGAAAGTGCGTTTGGTTTTGCCAATGCGCACCCAATCTCCTACGGCCAACATTCCACTTTCCTTGGGGAAAGCCCTCGTCGGGGACGTACCAAACAGGCGCTCAAACACCAACACTTCGTTGTCGGGAGTCACGTCTTGCGGGGCACGTCCGATGCTTCGATGGTAAGATTGGTTGTACGCTTGCACCAGGTGCGGTAAGATGTCGATGTACTTCAGAGTGTGGTGATGCGTAAAATATTTCCACATGCGTTCTTTCAAAGTGCGTTGAAAACGTTCCACGATGCTGGCTTTGGCTTCGGGATTCTCGGTGGTAAAAAAATGAATGTCACGTTTCTTTATTTCTTTTTGGAAAGCTTGGTTCAGAAATTCGGTGCCTTTGTCCGTTTGCCATCGAAGAGGGTGACGACCGCTTTGTTTCAACACCCGTTGCAGGGCTCGCACTAACTCGCTGCTCGATTTGGAAGTCAAGGGCACGACCCAGGCAAATTTGGAAAAGACGTCGATGACACAAAACAAATATTTGTAGCCACGATTGTAGCTGGCCAAATGAGAGACATCGGCTAAATCAGCTTGCCATTGATGATCGATGCCTTCCACTCGGGTGCGACTTCTGGAAAACTTGCGTAGAATGGGTTTGTGTAAAGTGTAGGTAGCTTGTTCTTGTAACCATCGTTGCACTTGAGGTAAACGGAGACTTTTCAGTCGAGTTTTGGCAGCACGATACAATTTTTGAACTCCTGCGTAACCTGCAGGATGCGAGGGATCGTAGTAAATGCTGGCTAAGACTTTTTCCATTTTTTTGTGTTTGTTGGTGTGTTAATAAGGCACCTACTCTTGAAGGATGCTACTCTTTTTCTCTTGGGGTATTTTCTTGGATTGCAATGCTTTGCGTGTGCGGCCGGCAATAGGTGTTGAAGAGGAGAATGTCTGAGCGGGGGATATCGGTTCTTGTTTCACTTCTGTCTTCACTTTCTTTTTCTCTTGTGATGAAGAAGGGGTGGCCATCATCTTTTTAATCCATCCAATTCTGGAGGTAGGTGGTGCTGTTAACTTGCGTACTTTTTCTGGTAGAGTTTGAAACCCTTCCTCTTCTTCTTCTCCTTTTTCTGTCTTGGTCACTGGTAGTGGTGGTACTGGTACTGGTACTGGTACTGGTGATTGTGCTGGACTTTTCATCAAGGTCTTAAAATCTTTCAGAGTGGGTAGAGCTGTTTCGTCTAAAGCTTTCTGGTGAAAGAGTTGCAGTCGTTGCAAGAGTTGACCGTACTTTTGCGATTTTTCTGTTTCGGACAAATCTTGGCGATCCATCAAGGACTGCAATTCGTGTTGTAACTGGGACATCTCGCTCAAATGGGGATTGGGAGGTAAATGCGGGGTGCGTTGTTTTTGCCACCGATGATATTCCATCCATCGTTTGTAAGGCACTAAAGCTAGTTTTCGTCCTTCCATGGGGTTGTCAGGGGTCGATTCTGAGATCTTGGGACTTCCGAGGTCCTTTTTATCTTGCTCCCACCAGTCCTCCCAACATGGTTCCCAAGACTCCTTTCAGTATGGGACCTAACAAGAGGGGTAAAATGCCTCAACGTTGGACCAACATCTTCTTTTTTTGACGAATGGGAATTTTCTTTTGAACCATTTGGCGAAGAACGTGACGATGTTTGCTTAAGCATTGTTTCTGGTGTTTGGACAAAGGGATCGTGCCTTTCAAGACGTTCAAACAGCATTCGCACACGGTATCGGTGACCTCTTTGGAGGCCGATTGAATGAGTTTTTTCGTAGAGGTGGAGAAGCATTGGACAGGACAGATAACATGTCCCCATGTTTGACTAAACGTGGTGGTAGTCCTTTCCTTTTCTTTCCTTGGGGTTTTCTGGAGGGTGACATCTTTGAGTCTTCAGGAGCACCAAAAACACTGATACCCCGACTTGGTCACAGGCCTTTTTTATACTGGAACGCGTCGCCACTGATTGTCTTTACGTCGTATTAGTTTGAGGACAGGCATGACACGTCGTGCAGGGGTACGTAACGGACTAAATCGAGCCAGTTCTTGCTTGGACAAATCCAGTAAACTTTGTAACATGCCCAATCTTTCTTGGACTTTGATTTTGGGAGAAGGTACTTTGTGAGCAGCAGCCACTGCCGCTAAATTGGAGGGTCCTGCCACTGGGGAAGTTCTTTTTGGGGTCATCAACTGAGAAGTTCTTGGTGTAATCAACGTCTCCAAGTACTCTTCAGTTCCTGGTGTCATCAACGGAGAAGTGGACAAACGTGAGGATGCCGGAGACGCAGTCACTGATTTGCGAGTGTAAGGTTGCGTCCTGGCCAAAGTGCCTCTCTTGCGACTAGTTTTCTTCTGTGGGCTTTTCTTTTTCTGGGGACTTTTTCTCTGTTTCATTTTCTGAGGGCTTCTTTTCTTTTTCCGGGGTGGTGTCTGGTAAGAGGAGGGTCCTGCCACTGGAGAAGTTCTTCTTGGAGACCTGGTCCTTTTCTTTTTCTTCTTGGGGCTGCGTTGGACTTTTTTCTTAGGTATAACGTTGGGGGCATTAGGATCCCATCTTAAGAGAGAGCGAATGATGACCCCTCCTAGAGTACCGCTCCCTCCAGGTTTCAAAATGATTTGTTTTTTGGTTTGAGTGTCGATGCGGGCATCGGCCAGTTGGACCAAAGCAACTTTGTTTCGATCGAAAAAGCGTTTGGTTTGATGAGGAATCTGAATGATTCCTTGGAGTATTTGACGTGCCGTCACCGTGAACCATCGTAAGACTTCTTTGAGACTAGCTTCTAAGACACGAGCTCGTATTTGTGGATTTTTTTCTCGACTGATGCCATACAAGGCACGAATCAATTTGACGGGAAGATGCGACTGAAGGGGCGTCATGTTGACGTTGTGTGAGACAGACGAAAAAGGGTCTGAGGTTTTTATAGATTTTTTATGTGGAGTGAAATTAAGTCGAGGACGGAGACGTGTACAGGACAGGCCCTCCGTCTTGGCACCAGTGGTGAAACAAGTGGGTACGAAATCGCAAATCCTCGGGGGTCGTAAGTTTCAAATCGACGAGTAAATAGGCGTGTGGAATTTGAGTGGCATCGTCGTACGCCTGAGTTAGCCAAGGCGTTCCTAACTGTTTGACTAAGACTTGCACTTGCGATTTATCTCGAGGGCTTTTAAACAAGACCACGTAATGCACATTGAGACTGATGGTGCGATGGGCTTTACTTTGTTGAAACAAATTTTGGGTGATGTAAACGACACTGGTATTACGGTGATGCCCTTTGCGCGTGAACCACAGTTTAATTTCTTCTTCATCTTCTCCTAACATGTCGTCGAAAATGACCAAAATGGGTTCGACGGGAGTCAGAGACGATGCCGTCGTCTTCTTTAGGAATGCCTTCCACAAACACGATGGAATCGCCTTGACTTTCTCGCAAGAGGCTGTACGCCGATTGCCACTTTTTGTAACAACACACGATCCGCTGAGGTGGCCGATCGATCAAATGAAGTTTATGTTCGATCAAACGTTTGACGAATTCGGTTTTGCCTGAACCGCTAGGTCCAGCAATGAGCATGTTAAAGGGATGGCGAAGATACAAAGCCTCCCAGCTGGCACGATCTAAGTGTTCGTCGATGACTTTGACAGTAGAGGAAGAGGGAGCAGAGACAGCAGAGGTAGCCATAGTGTGAGAAATGTCACTTGTGACACGAAAACAAACAAGACAAGAGTTTATATACTTTTTTTCAGAACACGTTTATTGAATGTTTCAAACATGAATACGAAAGACAAAAATACATAAAAGCCAAAGGCTTAAGTACAAGGATAAAAGGCACATGATAACCATTAACGTGGAATAAACACAAGTGTCTGTACAACAACATGTTTTGGGTAATGTTCTAACCAGTTCTATAGTAGGGGGTAAGGTCACACGAGTGTCCTCCCGAAAGGGTCTTTCAGACCTGTCCACGACAGTCCCGTCCTGGGTGACGGGTTCTTCTGGCACCGTCACTAACACGGGTTGAAAAGTAACTTTTTTCCTTGAATAACTCTCGTGCATACTTGGCCACTTCTTGGGTCCAAGCCTCAAAAACCCATTCTTTCCAGGCACGGACATCTGTCCAATGGGGATGTAAGTCAACAGCTACACACATATCGTGATACACGTCTTGGGTAGCTAAAAGTTGACGAGTCTTTCTTTCCTGTTGAGGTCGAGAAGTATCCAGATGAAACCGCAAGGCTTTGAGCAAAAGGAGTTTTTCGTGACCATTTAAGGCCATTGAGGTGGTAAGTACTGATCGTAAAGAGTCCACAAAGAATCGGCTGGTAAACGAAATCCCAGAAACAAGTCACTAAGACACACATCACTTGTCGACCCAAATTGAATGGATACAGTTCTTGTAATAATCGATGGTAATGATCCACGGTTTGAATATGGTCATTGAGTTCCTTCCATGGAATCTGTTCAATAATATGTGACATAATCCGTGGCATGGCAACTTGATTTTATAGTGTCTTTGTTTCGGAAGCAATAAAGGTAATTTCTAACTAAACATGTTCGTTCTCCAGTAGGGAATTTAAATGTTACATACTGTAACTGAAACGTCAGAGTTTTTCTAGATGTTTCGTCTTTTTCTAAGCAGATTCCATGTAACAAATGTTGGTAATCCTTTAATTCGTCTTCCTCAATACGTTGCAGTAAGTGAATCTCGAAGTAACCAAAATTACGAACGTCTAGTTCATCATCATTCACAAACTGAAAGTGTTCAACAAGGTCTGACCACTGAAAAAATTTCTGACGAATCAGTCCTCTTATACCATTCAGGTACCAGTGGTTAAAGATCTGGTGACGTAACGGATGCAATTGTTCTTTACGTTTCACTTGTATTTTGACCAGTTCTCGGTAAATCGTTTCTCTCAACTCCTCAGGCAAGCCCAAAATGTTCTCTTGTAAAGTATCCATAAGTATATACACTGTTTTTGGAATCCTTGGGTGGTGGCCAATAGCCTCGTTTACCTTTGTGCCTGATGTAATATCCACTCATAATCAGTCTTCTTATACTTTGGAACAAAGCATAATTTAAAAACGGTTGAATAACTCTGCGTTTGCGTTTCACTTGTATTTTGATCAGTTCTCGGTAAATGCGTTCTCTCAACTCCACAGGCAAAGCACGAATGTTCTCTAGCAAAGTATCCATGAATAGGTCATACTAAATCCTCTTTGCTCTGACACAAGAAATGTACTCTTTGCACAAACATGGTTTTACTTCAGTGTCGAATTTAAATCGTTTAGTCACTAATCTACACATTACAATTCGTTCAGAAGTTTCCTCTTTCACTAAGTTGACATTTTGTTCAAGATGTTGGTAATTCGTTAACTCTTCCTCTGGAATTCGATGCAGTAAGTTTACAATGATGTAGTAGATAGAATCGTCCATAACAAACCAATCCTTTTTAAAACTAGGGGATCGTTGATCAATGTCTGTCCAATGGAACACTTTCAATTGAATCAGTCCTTTTATAGCCTTCAGGTACCAGTGGTTCAAACACCGGTGACGTAACGGATGCAATTGTTCTTTACGTTTCACTTGTATTTTGACCAGCTCTCGGTAAATGCGTTCTCTCAACTCCACAGACAAAGCACGAATGTTCTCTTGTAAAGTATCCATGAACAGATTATGGTAAGTTACTTCAATGTCTCGGTCCCACTAAGGGTAAGTAATGACAATTCGGTGACCATCGAGCATGTTCTATGTAGGCCGAATCTTGCGGTTCCCAGTAATGAAGTGACACACCGCAACTGAAGCACTTGACTTTATCTCCTTCGCCCAAGTAGAAAAATCCGGCTCTGGCTAATTCTTCGGGGGTCGGTCCTCCCAGATACTTAGGCCATTTTCCTTTGAACGATTGAAGACGATTTTCAAAGTCGCAGTATTCCGACAAACGCACAGGAAACGAATATTCGTCTTTCACAGGTTCGTTTCGATGAGGGTTGAGTGACATGGGCAGGAGTTTGCTCAGGGCTGGATGACATCCGTAGGGGGTAGACGTGAAGGTGAACATTCCCCTTTAAAACGAAACCCAGTAAAATGTCCAAGAGGACGAGCGGCATCACTTTCGCATCCCTCAGGTTTGATACGCACAGCATCCCTTTCCATGATAGGGGTAGTGACACTAAAGTTCCCATGATGCTTTACGGCATCGTTAAGGTCACAACGTACAGCATCGTACCCATCCGCAAGGCTCACAATCGCATTCCACTTCCGAAGCCTCACACTTGAATTGTGCCTTTCTAAACAACTTGTTCTGTGTTTCTCTGAAAGTATTCATCTTGTTCACTCGGTCTTGGTAGTCACAATGAATTATCGATCTTGACCATAGCCCCTTTTTATACTAGTCGCAATGCAGTCTCCAGCTTGTACATCTTTCCTTTTTTATGTTTTTTATGTCTTGTTCTGGAAGGTACCGTCTCTAATGTACCGTCAACATTGTACCGTAGTGTGATGGGTGGAAAGGCCATAGAAAGGTAAGGGCAGTGCGGAGACCATCGAGTATGTTCCAGAATAGCTGAATCTTTATAGATACATAGATCCATTCGTAACTTCAGTCCGCAAGCGAAACACTGTACCTCGTATCCCAATCCTGACTCAGGTCCCAAGTAGACAAATCCTGTTCTAGCTAAAACATGCGAAGAAGGTAATCCTTCCCTATCCGTAGGCCATTTATGAAACGTGTCCAATCGACGGGCACAATCACAATAGTCAGGTAAGAAGACTGGAAAATGGTAGGGTTTGAACTTGGAGTTCTCATCGGGTTTCTCACTCGATTCTTGCTGTGGCGAAGTCATCCTTCTAGCGGGTGACTATCCTCTTACAACCAATATTTTATACCAACGTGTCCATACGGTAAGGTGAAATGAATGGGAAGTCGAACTCGCTTCTGGTACACGATTTGATAGACTTTTTCCAAGGGCCGACTGACGATGTGGTGAGTGGGTAAACGCACAATCTTGTTGGGTTGATAGGTGGTCACTTTAAAGTTTCCATCCTCTCCCGATTGCAAGGCGTCTTTCAATACCCCAAAGTCGACCACACGACTGGTACGATAATTCAGAGTCAGTCCTTTCACTTTGCACGTCGTGTGCACTTCTCCTTGTTTGTCCCGGTATTCGTAGCCGTAATTTTTGGGACCGCCACTGACGAAACTTAGAATCTTGTCGTCGGGATGCTCGTCTGTCCAGGCTCCTAAAAGGTCTCCTTCGATGTCAGGGTGCTGTTGACTCGGGTGATGGATGTAAATGCAACTGTCCGTGTCAAAGTACAGGACGCGTTCTCCTAACAGTTCTAAAGCTTCGTACAATTTTAAGCGAGCATGAGCTGTCACGTAAGCCGCAATGATGACATTTCCAAAAGGGTCGTCTTGTACAAAGTCCAGATCTTCTTCGTAATTGACCAATATCAAATCCTCTCGAACGACGTCCACGTGTTTCATGTATTTCGTTTTGTCGTGAATCATCTGGAAGTAGCGGGAAGGTTCTGTCAAATATTCCGTCTTGGGTAAACACGGTCGTTGTGCCATTTTACCCCACAAGCAATTTAACATCACTTTGGCAAACGATCGCCTGCCTTCGTTTTTCTCGATGTGGTCTAAAGAGATGCCTTCTTGTTCATAGTATTTCTCTTTGAATTGTATTTGGTCTTCGGGAGTGTGACACCAGGAAGGATAGTCGCTGGCTTCTTGCTTCAGTTTCAAAAAGGCATCCACGTAGTCGGCGAAAATGCCTTTCTGACTGGGGTCACCCTTGTGGTATTGTTGTGTCTTGGGAAAGTGGCAAATTTCGTACACTTCTAACAGTTGGTATCCCATGTCCAGAGCTTTGAACAATTCTACGCTGACCCAGGTTCCCGTCAAGGCACGTTCTTCCTGGGTGTGATGGCAAGGCTGGTCTTGGTTGCACGTTTCGGCACAAGTACGGCACAATGGAAACATCAGTTCGCCTTGACAATGGTGAGGTAAGACGGGATGGTATAGGTTCGTGGGAGGCAAAACTTTACACTTGATCAAGCCTTCGTACTGTCGAATGTTTTTCAGGTCGATGTGTTCCGTTAACAATTGCGGGTGCCCTACAGGAAAGCGACAATATTTGCACACGTAGGGATACAGCGAACACACGTCCAAGTATTTGATTTCTTCTCCTTTCTCTTCGTCGGCTTGGTACAGCAAACAGGTGGCATTGGTCCTTCCTCCGTACAAACTATCCCTCGGGTTCAGCGGGTCCATGAACTGGTAACTTTCCACGAGGCGTTTAAACTCGGGATCGGTTTTCATACGGTGATCGTACTCGTGTTCCCACATTTCCACCACTTGGTATCCTTCCTGTTCCAACTTTAGGCGCCGCTGACAAGTGTCCTGGTACAAGTCTTCCATGGTTCGTTGTAAAAACTGATTTTTAGTGCTACGTTCAGGGTAACAGACGGGACATCCGTGAAATAAGCAACCGTTAAACTCGTACACGATCTTGGGGTTTTCTAAGTCCCAGCCATCGACCGAATACGTTCCGATGGTCTTTTCACCCCCTCCGTTGCGGGCATGCTGAATCCATTTGTCTTCCTTGTCGCACAAGTAATGTAACCAGCGTAGGGCTTTGACCGAGTATTGACGTTTGACAAAGTTGGTCGTTTGAGGGCTGATGACAGCTACGGTGTTTTCAGGCATGAATCGTTGTCAATACACTAAGGAACACGCTTTGGCAATGGTGCAAACTTCTTTCAAAGGATCGACCCCTCCGTATTCCATGAACAGTTCTCGAAATTTTCCACAGCAACGCCGTAAAATGTCCACGTCGGAACGACAATACTTTAGCATTTCTTCCTGAAAGTCGAAAGGGTCCGAGGCGTGAGCCTGGTACCAAGCGTAGAAAGCTTCTCGTTGTTCGGTACGCATGTTGTCGGGGTCGTAATAGTGACCTTCAGGTAAATGGGGTAGAACGGCGTGTCGATTGGCTTCCATATTGAAAAAGTGTGGAAAGTACCCTTTAGCCATTTCTGTCATTCCAAACGTTTTAGGCATTCGACTCAAAGGCATGGCCAAATAGCTCATCGAATCTTTAAACTGTACTTGTCCCACTTGCATGAAAATGATTTTGTCTCCGTTCAAAGTGACTTTAGGACGTTCGGTGCCTTGTTCCGTATAGTACCTCAAAAGAAACTGTCCATCGTATCCGGAGAAATTGTGAGCCATCACCGTGGCATGACGATGACAATCTCCGTAACGTTCGATGTCCTCTTGGCTCCACGTCTTGTCGACGGGGTCTAAAACCCATTGGGCAAAATCGGCTAACGTATTCGGTCCCCGAGAGATTTTTTCACTCCCTCCAGGAATCTTGCTGCAGTGAGGGCAATGACTGAAGATAGGTTCTTGAATGCACTTCTCGCACGCTCGATGAGCCACGCAGAAATTAGGAATGTGAATGCCGGTCTCTTGCATGCATTCGAAATCGAAAAAGATGAAATTGCCTTTCTTCTTGTGACCGTCCTCTTTCTCTGGTGGGGGTTGGTATTTTTGCACGTAACATTGGTGTTCCAAGTCCACGATGTGGTGACAAATGTGACATTTTTTCTTTCCTCGACATACGTGTGCCTTGGCATTATTGGTAAGTATGCCTTGTCCACAGGTAGGGCACAATCTCAGCAGTTGACAAGCACATTTCTTCTGTGAACCTTGTGTTTTCAAATGTTGTTGGTAACAGGTAGGGCTGACAAACGTGCGCAGACAAGTTGAACAAGGCACTGGTCCTTCACTCAGACAGGGTGGAGAGGCCAAACATCCTGGGTATTTCCATCCACAATGCTTGTGTTGCTCTCGATTATTATAACCATAGTCACATTTCTCACAGTAATAACTGTATCCCAGGAATGCAGTGATACTGGTAATAGTATCGAAATGGTCATCGTGATAATAAACATGAATGTATTTTCCGTTCTTAAAATCTTGGCCTCGAAACAACAGAAGCCCGCGCATTTCTTGAGGGTGCACTTTCAAGGTGTATCGTGGAGCTAGGGCATCTTGCAATTTTTGCATCTCATTAATGCCAGAGGGTGTGTCTTTGGACAGTCCGGCTTGTTGTAACAGGAGTTCTGCTTCGTTTCGTTGTTTGGCTCGGTCGGATTGTCGAATAGTTTTCCAGGTTCTTTTCCATTCTGCCGTGTCGTTCTTGTTGGCATAGGTTCGTCCAACCACGATGGCTCGGGCGAAACACATCTGGTCATGAGGGTTGTTAATTCGGACGAGACTTGTTTTGGTGTTGCGAAGGTCGTCCACCAATAAGACCTTTTTGCGTCCAGTCCCTTGAGGAGGAGAGACGTGGGTCATGTCCAGTGTGGCTTTACCATCGGTGATGTCAAACTGATCATTAGATTGCTGCACGTGTTGAATCTTGTCCATGACTTTGGAAGCAGTCAATTCTGCAGGGGTGCTAAACTCGATCCAAACAGGGGATTTCAAGCTGTCGTGTTGTATGGAAAGTCTCAAGCGATCGTGTTCTTTGGGTTGACACTGTCGCTTGAGTGCGGTGAGCAAAGAATCCCACACCCCAGTGATGAACCCTTCTGCTTTCTCTAACGGTACTTCAGCCTTGAAATCTTTAAACTTCACCGTGTATTTGTAAGCCGTGGTTCTAAATTTTCTAGAGGAGCGCTTTTCCGTCTCTCGAATGGAATAGTATTTTTCAGGGTTGACTAAGGGTGGTGAACTTGGTTTAGAGGGTTCGGATTCTGGTTCACTCATGTCCTCTTCAAAATCACTGGCATGAATTTGTGCCAAGATTTCAGCCCTGGTACGAGGCGATAGATCACGTTTCTGCCTCTTACTTTCTTCTTCTTCTTCTTTCTTCTCGAATGAATGGGATCGTTTCATCTTGAGTGAAAAACGTCAAATGACTAAAGTTTAAACACCATAGACTAATTTATAGTCATGGTAGACCAGCGTATATAAAAGGGTGTGTGTCCTGTCCTTTCACTATTCATTTCACTCTCAAGCTGAGCACAACGATGGAAGAGACTAGCCAAATCGAACGTTTCGTCAGAGCTTTGCGAGGGGTCATTAGAAAATTCTCTTCAGACCAGCCCACGGACTACTCTCCTTCCTTTCCAGATAAAAGTCAAGATACTTGCTATATCTGTCAGAAGAAAGGGCATTGGTCTTCAGAGTGTCCAGACCGTCAAAAAAGAAAAAAAAAGGTCTAAAAAAGACAAAAGTCAAGATACCTGTTATTATTGTAAAGAAAAAGGACATTGGTCTCCAGATTGCCCAGAAAAGAAACAAGAGGAGTCAGAAGAAAAGAGGAATTCTTCAGAAGAAGAGAGGGATTCAGAGGAAGAGAGGGATTCTTCAGAGGAAGAAGAGGAAGAAAGAAGACAATTCTATTTACAAGAGGCAAAGAAACAGGAGAAGAAAAGAAGAAGGGAAGAAAATGAGGAGAAAGAAGAGGAAAAGACGGTGAAGAAATTCAAAAACAAACAAGGAGAAAGAAGAAGTCAATGAACTTCTTTTTAAAGTGTTATGTTGTGAATTGTGAATTGGATTGTAACAATGGATAAAAGAATAAATTAATTATATAAGGTAAGTGTTTTTGAGTTATGATTTTAAAATAAGAACGTACACTCACGCACTCATACAAAGACACGTACTATAAGGGTAAAATGTTTTTTTTTTTTTTGAGTTATTGGCAAAATTGAAAGGCTATCTCTTTTCGAGAAATGTGGGTGGCCCTGAAAAGGGCCTTTTTTCGGTGTAGGGTTGAGTTTAAGCAATCAACTTTAACTGCCTTAAGCCTTTGCCACGGCCAAGGCCTACTTCTGGACTGCGTAATGTTGATGATGATGATTGGGTTGAAATCACTAAGGGTGGTACGACAGGCTTAGTCACAGGGTTGATGTGTTTGGCTCGGGAAGGTCGTATTCTCTTCGGTCGTGATAAAGAAGTCTGATACATTTGTTTCAGACTCCTTAACTCCGCTAAAATGTCCAACAGTACCGTGACCGTTTGATTTTCACCCTCTTGTTTCTTTGCTGCTACTTCTTCTTGCTGTTGTTGCTGTTGTTTTTTTCTTACCTCTTCTTCTTGCTGCTGTTGCTGTAAGAGAAAAGCTTGTTCCTCTTCCTTTTGTCGTTGTATAAATTTCTCCAATTCTTCTTTCTGTCTCTGTCTAAAATTCTCCACTTGCGGTAATGAAGAAGGTAACGAAGGTTCCGGAACAAATTCTTGCGAGGTAAGAAAATCCACAAAATCCCAATTCACCTCTTCTGAAAGTAAGTCCGGGTTCCCTTGGGCAGTCTCCCCTGCTGGTGCACCCCAATGAATCGTTTACTGAGTTTCCGTCATGTTGAATCACTGTCGCATAGATTGACTGCACACAAGCGCTAGCGAATCTATATAGACCACGTGACGTCACAGACTGCTCTCTTCGGATTGGATGCGGGCTGACTGAATTTTGTAACGCGTGTTTGGATTGGTGAATGAACTCAATCCGTTTCAATCCTTCCTCTACCTATAAATAAGCGCAGTTCACTGCATTGATTCACCTGTTCTCGTCGCTTCAAGATGTGGACCACAGTTGAGTCATCCACCCTTGTGTCTTCCATGATGTTTAGGACGGACATGCTCATGTATGTCCGGTCCAAGTGGACCGTTGTCGACAAGTCAGACACCAGTCTGTGGATAGGAAGAGTGTATGTAGAAAGACAAGGTTGCCTCAAGAGGACACTGATTTATGGCCCTCGAGTAAGACGCAGCTTGAGGACAAGAAGATGCCGCAGATGCCCTTTATGTTAATGGATACATTAACATAAACCCAAAGGCCCTTTTCAGGGCCACCCATATTTCTCGAAAAGAGAATGACTTTCAATTGCCTACCCCCTTTTTTTTAAAAAAATTTTAAAAAAAAATCCCATGTTCAATTCCCTTTGAGGCTAGAGTGGCCCACGATTTTTTCCCATGTTAAATTCCCCTTGAGGCTAGAGTGGCCCACGATTTTTCTCCATGTTAAATTCCCTTTGAGGCTAGGTTTGCCCACGATTTTTCCCCATGTTAAATTTCCATTGAGGCTAGGTTTGCCCAGCGGTCTCTGTAATGCTAATTTCCATTGAGACTATGGTGCCCCACTTCACTACTTATGCCGTATTCCAAAGTAAATACACAAGCGCAGATTCATCATTACACAACAACAACATTATTACTGCGCACGTAACTCGCTCAAATAATTTGAACTTAGTCGCGCGCTAGACATAACTTTCGAAAGAAAATGGCGTTTTTGTCTACTTAAAATTGACATTTTGAGTCATATTGTGAATGATAGCGCGTTGCAACAACTTTTCCATTTGATCTGGAATGAATAGATTTGGTATTTGTTTCGATTCTACGAAATTTCGTGATTATGGATTGGATTCATCTGTGCAAATTGTACATGAAATACATCGGATTGAAGCAGCGAGGGAGAAGCGTCTTTACACCTGCAAGCGTGTTTGTTCTGTTATTGACTATTTGAAATCATAATGTGGGGTAAATATGAAGTGTTTCAATTGCAATTATCAAATAGACGTTATTGAATTTAATGTTTATTTAATTTTGAGTGCAGTAAGGAGGATGTAATTGCACTTGGAATATAGGCAAAACTACAGTACAATTTCGAAATGTGTAATCAAGCTTGAGAGCTCATGACATGGCTCATGTAAATCGGATTTGCAGAACTAAGAAAGTAAATTTTCAGGAAATTCAGGACGTAAAACTGTAAATATATTTTTGGGCCATTCTTATTCCTAGCTAAAGGACACAGTTTATGCCTTGTAACTTGCATGTTATTTGTAGGTACCCAGCAAATTTATGAAATATGGCGTCTATCGCCAAAATCCGAAACATTATATCAAATAAGTTAACGCGGAATGTAGCAAAGCAGCTGGTATGTGACAGTCCACGAAACATCTGCTTTAGTTCATTCAGAAACAAATTTAATCAACCAAAACTTAAAGCGTCTGCCACACGAGTGTACATGGCTTGTTTATAAAGTAGTTCCTAATACACTATTGGGCACATGTGTCCTGAACTTGAGTGCAATATGAAGGTGTGCAATATCATAAAATACTGAACGATTCTGACAATGTAAAGTTAACAGAGAAAAAAAATGAGCATATAATAAATACTGATATTAACTGAATTCCAGATTTTATTTCAGTACATATTGATATTAACTGAGTTCCAGATTTCATTTCATTACATACTGATATTAACTGAGTTCCAGGTTTTTTTTCCCAGTGCATATTGATATTAACTGAGTTCCAGATTTAATTTCATTATATATTGATATAAACTAAGTTCCAGATTTTATTTCAATACGTACTGCTATTAGCTGAGTTCCAGATTTCAATTTACTACATATTAATATTAACTGCCTCTCATATTTAATTTCTCTACATATTAATATCAACTGCTACATATTAATATAAATTACCTTCCAAATTTTATCTCACTGCATTTTGATAGCATCTGCTAACTATTAATATTAACTAAATAATCATATTTCATTTCAATGCATATTAATATTTATAGGTTACTGCATTTGTATGGGAAAATATGAACGAGTTTTGGGATGGAATACTGCACGACCTTGGGAGTGCAGTATATCCTTCTGACAAAACGAGTTCATATTTTCCCGTACAAATGCTGTAACCTTTTTATTATATGCTAATTTTTTTTTATTCTACATAAAGTTTAAATATGTAAACAAAATACACTACAAGAAACAACGTAAATGAATGAATGCCGTATTCAAAACTAAATACACAAGCGCAGATTTGTCATTACACAATGACAACATTATTAATGCGCACATAACTCCGCCCAGATAAATTTGAACTTAGTCGCGCGCTCGACATAACTTTCGAAAGAAAATGGCGTGTCTAGTTAAAATTGAAATTTGCAGTCATATTGTGAATGAATGTGCATTGCAACAACTTTTCCATTTGATCTGGAATGAATATATTTTGGTATTTTGTTTCGATTCGACGAAAGTTTGTGATTTTGGACTGGATTCATCTCTGCAAATTATACATGAAATACATCGGATTGAAGTGGCGCCGGAGAAGCGTGTTTACATCTGCAAATGTGTTTCTGTTTCTGTCACTGAATGTTTGAATTCATAATGTGGGAAAAATATGAAGTCTTTCAATTGCAGTTATCAAAAAAGACGCTATGGAATGTAATGCTTATTTCATTTTGAGTGCAGTAAGAAGGATGCAGTTGCACTTATCATCGAAATTACAGCACAATTTCGAAATGTGTAATCCAGACTGAAAACCTATGACATGGCTCATGTAATTCGGATTTGCAGAATTAAGAATATATATTTTGAGGAAATTCAGGATTTAAAACTATAAGTATATTTTATTTTGCCATTCTTATCACCAGCTAAAGAAGAGAGTATATGACTGGTCACTTGTATGTTATTTGTAAGGACCTTATCTTCCATCTTTTATATAATGTAGCTAGCCTAAATCCGTAACATTGTATCAACGCGGAATGTGCCAAAACAGCTGGGTTTTTTTTGCAGTCATGAAACATGTTTTAGTTCATTCAGAAACAAATTTAAACAACCACAACGTAAAGAGCCTCTTACGCGAGTGTACATGATTTGTGTACAAATGAAAAGTGTCTGGCGTATGCGTCCATTGTTTGTTTACAATAGAAAGTAGTTCCTTTATGCACGTGATTGCTATATGTGTATTGTCGCGCGAGTTCAGTATCGGGTAATATTGAACGATTCTGACAATGGAAAGTTAACCGGGAAAAAAATGAGCATATAATAATAACAGCTACATAATAATATCAGCTGCCTCACAGATTTCATTTCACTACAAATTAATATCAACTGTTACATGTCAATATCAACTGCTACATGATAATATCAATTGCTACATGTTAATAGCAACTGCTATAGATTGACATCAACTGATACATACTAATATCAACAGTCCTCCAGATTTCATTTCACTATGTAAGGTGGTTTCTGCTTAATCGTGCTAACCAGGTTTTCACTGAAAAATCTATTTAGCGCAGGAAGATATTTTAAAAAATGTAAACCTCAATTAAGTGGTCTAAAGATCATTTACATAATTTATTTTCTCAGCATGAATAAACATAACAATTGTTTATATATAATATATAACAACAGTAATATCAATGTTTTCCATGCGCATGTGTTCGTAAGGGTATGTTGGCACGTTGTCATTAGTATGATCCGTGTGCTTTCCGGCACGTGGTTGATGAGTACAAGGATAATGTTTTGATCATGTAACAATGTCATCCTAGTGTAAACGGTACAAGCAATGACTTGTGGAATATAGTCAAGACCTGGACGAAGTTATGTTTCATGTAATCATATCGTGTGATTCTTGTAAACCAACAAATATGTTGTTGTTGGGTTTAACGCTGTTTTTCATCACATGATATGTTCGCATGGTGAAAAATATGACCAAGGAAGAAGCAGGTAAAAAAAAAAACTTGAAGAACCACCGACACACGGGAAGCTATTGGCATCCTTTCTCACATAACCACGCTGCCCAAGTCTGGGACAAATATGTAATGAAGATAAAAGTTCGAATCTGTGTGTTTTTCTTTTAAGTGCATTTATAGGAATTTCTCTTTTGTCATAATACGATAAATCCATAGCATACCTATGTAACTCTAACTGAATAAATTGCAGCCTTAAAATTGATGGTATATTGACTGATTGTTGGTATTTTATTGAAAGTCAAAAACTGAGCAGCATAATCTTAATGTCAATCACGCTTATAACTTCGCGTCTATCTTATCTGCTGATCACCACAAGGCGACTAGCTAGACGATTTTTCCTCATAAGCAAGTATACAATGACGAATGCATTCCTCTCGTCGCGTACGGGAACAGCAAAGAAAGTGGTTACGTATATTCAATGTAAATACTGGTCATAATATCATTAGTTATTTTCCCATACTAAGGTTAATTGCAATACTAACAAATCATTAGCATAATTGGTTTGAAATGCGTTAATTTTTCGTGTCACAATTTTCGTAGGTAACTGCGTATCTGTGAATAGATAATTACGCGCCTGACTACAGAAACCTAACACATACAATGTCGTTATTTCTTCCGATGACTAACGTCATTTTATGACGAAATTTTGATACATGTTGTTACCAACTAAGGTAACCCTGGAAATGCTTACAAAAACACGAAGGAAAAAAATCCACGCGCATATTTCCTATTTTTCTCCGTCGGATCTGAAAATAGCACTTTATATTTAATATACAGACTGTGTTCGGCTGAGACAAATTTCAAGTAATAAGAACATATTGTGACCTAATTCGGCTGCATTATGTTAAGCGATGAATAGCAGATACGGAACCATGAGTTGTTGGGTTTATAACGTTTATTTTGACATGAAATAATAGTTTTAACATGATATTTCAAGTTTGATAAATAGCTGAGACATTGATAAATGTCTGACTATTTATCATTTTCCCATAACCACTGTCATTTCTCTTCCTCAGATACATCGTTACCCAAAAACCACTTTTATATCCCTTGCTCAGGTACGATAGCTGCCATGGTGGCTATATTGGATGTCATATCAGCACCATTTTCAATTAGGGCAAATCAGACATCAAAACCGGTCTTTTAATATGGTTGTTGTGGATTTAACGACATATTATGCACACGATACGCTACAAATGACAACCAGTATAACATATGCCTTTCGGATGCCGGTGGAAAAAGAATGCGGGGAGAAAGAGTTTACGTGCCTAGTTTTCGGTTCCTTCTCGTGGGTCGGTGGTTCTTTCCGGGGTTTTCCCGGGTTCTTCCTCCACCATTAATACTGGCCGCCATGTATAGCCAATCGCGTGCTGACAAATGGCGTTAAGCCCTACAACAACAACAACAACAGTTTTCGGTTCACTGTCACCACAGAAACTTCATGGGTGAAATATGTGCGGCGTGTGGCTCCCCGTCTTGGAGGTGCAGTAGAAACCGGGTGGCACAAAAACCACAAATGCCCTATTCAGTGTGTTTGTATATAATGGTATAGAGTGTGTCTATAAACACTTCCCATTCGTTGTGTGTCAGAGTATGCAAGTCTGTGTGAAAGTGTTGTCCATTTCATCCCATTCATTTACACCCTCTTGTATGATATTATGTTTACATATTTTTGAGTGCGAAAGTGTGTGTATCAATACTTCCCACCCTTTTCGTTGGATGGAAGAGGTTTTTTCCCCAAAAATTATGCAATATGGCTAAAGATTCAGATCAGTCTATAGTAAGTGAGTTATTGCCTTGCTACAGCCTGGAGCAATTAATATTTATTTCATAAATGGCTTGAATGAACTTTCTTGCCAGCTAGTCGGACGAGAGGGGCCAAGAGTGGCCGAGTGGCCTAAAATGCTCAACATTACCAATCACTGGCATCTCAATTCTGTCTGTATGGTTTGAGTCACGGGCTCGGCCAGTGTGGATATGTGAGGAAGCTTGCCAGTAGCTTTCTTGGTTCGGTTGTTCTAACCAGGGCCTTCCCGAGGTCTTCCTCTAGCAGCTATATTGGCCGCCATGGATAACTTAACATGCGCTGAAAATGGCGTTAAACCCCAAACAACAACAAAAGAGACGAGATGCCAAATACTGCTAGCTTAGTGATTTTCAATTTTGAATTTCAAGGTTCCCGTATCCCTATAATGGACTTGGGAATATAAAATAATCTGGTTTACCGTGTGTTATATTTCCGACACTTACATTGACCACACACATAAACATATTACATGAATGTTGAGCTGGCCTTTCCAACCTAGTCTGCGTCATACCACATGCAATACGCATTCTGCTGAAATGCCAAAGTATAATGTTTACAAAAACAGCACATGCAGGTCAAATATCCTGCTAATACTACTACCGTCACCATAGGGATAAGTGTATCTTCAATGAAAAATTAAAACATGGATGATTAGGAAGCGTTGTTTGAATTGAGCCTGAAAAATTCATACGTTTCTCATTCAGTTATGTAAGGCAATTATAACTCTGATGGGTGACATTATGCAGTAGATGTTGTCTTCGCGTGATGAAATTTATATTGTATTTTGGAGCGTGTCAATGTTGAATAAAAATTCAAGAATAGTTTATAAAATCATTAATTTTTATTTCATTTCATTTTTATTTTTCTACTTATAATTCAAGCTGGGTGCCTACCTTGGGTAATTATATAACATAGTTCATATGCAATTTAGTCGGGGCCCCGAGTGGCCGAGTGGTCTAAAGCGCTCTTCGTTACGGATCACTGCCATCTCACCTCTGTCTGCGGCGGTTCGAGTCTAAGATTCAGCCAATGTGGGTATGTGAGAAAGCTTGCCAGTAGCTTCTCGTGGGTCGGTGGTTCTTTCCGGGGTTTTCTCTGGTTCTTCCTCCACCATTAATACTGGCCGCCATGTATAGCCTATCATGTGCTGCAAAATGGCGTTAAACCCCACAACAACAACAACAACAATTTAGTCAATACATTTGGTATGAGTTGGAATGCAGAGGTTTCGTGGTTGCTAATAATTTGGACCAGAAACCATGATACGTTTTTCCAGCTACAAAATAATCCACGTCCTCTCTAATAAATCGCGTCTTTAAAAAATTATTCATCATCATCATTTAGATTACAGACCTACACAATGTGCATACACAATGCATAAGATGCATTCAGCACAATTAACATGCGATGTCACGCGAAGAGCGGAAAGATTGTTTGGGAAACCTTTTTGTGGTCAAATTGGTTTAAGTGACTGATTGATTTCTTCGTTTATGTTCAATTACTGCAAATCATAATACACTAATTTTTGAAGACACAAACCTTAGTAAACTTACAATAATGCGCAAAAATTGACCCATATGACACATGTTTGAAATGAGACAGTCAAGATGTTAGTCATTCTAACATGCACCATATCTAGGTATATGTTGATGTAAAATTATTTCACCAACATTTTCAAAAAATATTAAGTTTGACATCTACATTTCATTTAATACATTGATCTACTGGAACAGTTTCCTATTTTGATCCACCTTTTCTTACGACCAGCCATCTCGACGTGGCATTACTATGATTTTCCATCTGGCTGTTGTGGCAGCCATAGTGGAAGTCAGATTGGCAAAAGTTTCATAAACGACCAGCTGATACGATCTTTTATTAAAAAGCAGTGATAACTAAATTCAAGATGGTGACTGTGGTGGGATTTCTGAGAGGCACCGTTTTTATTCCGGACCAACTAGACATCATAGGAAGTGTTTTCGTAAACATCTCATATTAGCACGAACATCCACTAAGGAGGAGCAAAGCAGCAGGGAAGTTCTACAGACCAGGTGGCACAGACGAAATTAACCCTTCTAGACAAATAATTTCCGTAGAAGCCTCAGAATTCAAAAATAAAGCCTCCTACGCGAAATAATCTGAAAAATTCCCCCCAAATTTGCATTTTTGGACACAAAAAAAATGGCAGCTTTTTTGGGGGGGGGGTATTGTAAAATTTATTTGGCATTGCAAATTCCGACTGCAGTTTTATGAGTAAATTTGATCAAGACCGACTCGATATCTACTACGCGGATCATGAAGATTAATCGTGACAAAACCGTGCGGTGTTGCCTGAGCGTGACTAAAGAAATTTTTGAACTTATTTATGTCCATATCGCCGTTGCACCAAGTTTGATGAATATTCCTTAGCGTGTGAGTATCAACGCCATTGAAAACTGATAAAATATTACAATTATCTCTAATTACCTTCGGAATTTGCGTATATCGCTGTGTCACGTAAATCACATCGGTGTTCTTGTGTCGGCCACGCGAGAATATCCTAGCTGGGTTAGTTTGCTTATCCAGCATCACATCATCGAAAACAACAAGATTATTAGCATCACCGTCTAAATTTTCCACTGATGGAGCCTCATTGATATCCGTTATAAATTCTATTGTGCCATCCTCAGTATTATCGCTAAATTCCTTTAGTACTTTATAACATCGCTGATCATCAACGGATGGCGCAACCAAATACAATTTATCCCATTTTAACCATCTCATTATCAAATTTAGCAACAATTGCGTTTTTCCAGAACCAGATGGTCCAATGATTATCATTCTAATCGAATTTGGTAATGACGCGATATGTTTTACTTGCTCGCGTTTTTTCGTGGCTGAAAAATCAATTACATTCATGTTATTAGAATATTATGGATTCATATTGTGTTAAGTGTCGCACTCGAACTGCTACGATAAATCCAATCGAAGTTGTCACACGCAACAACAGGAATGCAATTAAGGGTGAATGTGAAGTTTGTAAGACAATTAAGTTTAGATTTGTAAAAAAAAAAGTAGAACCGGAGGAGACATCGCAACCTCCTTAACAAATCTACCTGGAACTCCCTGGGCGAAATATCCCGGAGAAAAACATTTACCAGGATATAATTACTGCGGACCTGGTACAAGGCTAGATATAAGACTTAACGATAATAATCAACCAAATCCTGGCGAGGATCCAGTAAACGCTATCGATAACGCATGCTACTATCACGATCTTGCATATCGCAGCGGAGATTTACAACAAAGACATCTCGCTGATATTAAATTAATTCACGCAATAGATGCTATTCCTGATAAAAATTTCAAAGAGAAATTGGCAACTTGGTTGATAAAAGGAGCAATGAAAGGTAAATTAGTACTAGGTGCTGGTAATTTATAATGGAGCAAATATATTATTCTCCGCGAGGATTCTGGAAAGGAAAATCAGCAATAGCCAAACTTGCTAAGGCAGCAAAAGTAAAGCAATCTGTCGCTGAATCGTGGCTATCGAGGCAAGCAGTTTGGCAAATTTATCTTCCTCCGCCTAAGAAAATATCATATGCGAGTTTCTCTGTCAGCGTCCCTAATGAAGTCCATCAGGCTGATCTTATGTTTCTTCCTTACGATACCGTCGACGGAGTTACATACAAATATGTTCTGACGGTTGTTGATATTGCTAGCAGATACAAGGAAGCGGAACCGTTATCGAATAAAACAGCAACAGATATTGCTAAGGCGTTTAGCGAAATTTATTCACGATCTCCATTAACATGGCCGAAGCTTCTCCAGGTTGATCCAGGTCGAGAATTTCTTGGCGCGGTTACTTCACTGATGAAAAAGAATAATGTTAAAATCCGTCGCGGTATTGTAGGTGTTCATCACAATCAAGCTATCGTTGAGAGATTCAATAAAACTCTTGCAGAACGATTATTCGGATATCAGTACGCGAGAGAATTTATCCAAGATAAACGATCTCGCGATTGGGTAACAAGATTACCTCACGTGATTAATGCGCTAAATAACGAAGTAACACGAACAATATCAATGAAACCCGCAACTGCAATTACAAAACCAAATATACCACTAAAGCGAAGTTCCACAATTCCGCCTGTGCTAGGTAGCGTTATTGTAAGGTATTTATATAAGGAGGGAGAAGCCGAGGGTGGCAGAAAAAGAGCAACCGATCCAAACTGGAGTGTTACGACACATAAAATATCAGCTGTAACAAGATCATCAGGAAGGCCAGCAGTTTATTTTCTAGATTCACTAGCACCACAACGCGGATTTACCAAAGAAGAATTACAAATAATACCAAAGGATACTCAATTACCACCATCGTCGTTAATGTGAAATTTAATTCTACCTAACTGAGATAATTTTCTTACTCGAGACACGGCCAGATAAACTAAATTTGACCAGGAAATTCTATCATCGACGATCCAGACCTGGCCATCTACTGTTAATCCCTGCGATGAATGTATCGTTGCTGCATATCCGAGTTTCCATGGCGATTTTTCTGCGTTTATCGCATCATTGACAAGATTAATATCAACGAAAATAATATCATTCAAAACCATTATTTTTTCTTCTCCGCACGGCAAAGTAACATTAATATTTTGTTTTCTAGTATCAGCGGGCCTATAACACAACGGCACCTGCAACGTTGGAAATTTATCACAATGAAGTTTGAATAATATTTCCTGAATAACATCACGAACAATTTTTCTGCTAGCAACAATCAGATGATCCGGACGCCACAAATTTAGAAAAAGATCCATCGAAGTTTCGTCGATTATTTTTCTCATCACATCGCATTGAAACTTATTAGGTTGCAGCCGAATCATTTTTTTAAACTCAGTCAATAAATTATCATTAGATCTATAATCAGCATCAATCTCTTCATAATAATCTACAAAGTTTCTAAGCCACCTGTGAGGAGATTCGCCATCAATAGGATCAGGTTGCCCATGATCGCCGCACATTATTACTGCGGTATTTTTTTCTTCTAGCCAACTCAGGAATGATTTTAACACAACTAAATTTACCGTGCAAATTTCATCAAATATTATAATCTTGTTGATATATTTATTTCCCATTCGAGCTGAATCCCACAATCCACCGCTGTACTTGAAATAACTATGATAAGTACAAGAATTAACGCCACGTTGTTTTATTTCTCGCGCTAATCTATGAGTTGGAGTCAACACGATCATATCAGATTTTGAAAATAAATTTATCGCTCGTGTTGTTTTACCACTACCACCAGGACCATTTAGGTAAACGAATTTGTTTCGTGAAATTGGATCAAACACTGATACTGCTGTTGATACTTCATCGCATTTATCTTTGTGAAATTTATCGCAATCTTCCACATCCGCGTCCTCACAATAATCTAGAATATCCTCGTTTTTTATTCTCCAAGTTCCCCAAGAACCATCGGTGATTAAATTCTCCAACCTACACTGGAATTTCTTATCGATATAAAATGAATCCGTTGCAACCCTAACCGCGATATCAGAAAATTTATTTATCATTGACAGCAAATTGATACTTACATAAGCGAGCATCGATGATCTTAAATGAGTATACTGCGCGGATTCTCCATCGAGATAAGTGATCACTGTACCTAACTTCGTTCCATCAATAATAATATTTTCTCTGTTGCAAAATATTCCACGAGACACTGTATCGGCAATAATAAAATCCATCTCAGCATCATTGATAAATAACCTAGCGTGGCGATGTTTATGATCAACTGATCCTCCTTGAGTAAATTTACCAATTATTTTTCTTCCAATATCTTTCGCGTTCTCACAATCCGTGGGTAACCACACCTCGGTCTGCTTTCTATACGATATAATTGCTTCACTTACCGTCAATGATATTAACATCGACGAATCCAACATATATCTCAACAATACCGTAGGGACCCATCTTCGCTGAGATAAATGCCGACCAAACCAAATATAACAAATTTTATGCAAATTCTCAGCAAGTTCGAACGAAGTAACATTAGCGAATCCTGTCATGACAAAATCGGGTAACGGTCCGTTAATTGCAACTCTAGTCATCTCGTTGGTGGGATGACCGAATTTAGCAAAGTAATCTGCACAATCGCCATACCCAAGGAAACTTCCAGGATAGCATGCGCTCATATCAACGGAAATCATATCTTCGAAATAATACTTGGTATTCCATAATCCTCCATGGCCATATTCGATACAGCTAAGTTGAATATCATTAAGAAACTCATTTCTTGTAGGTTTCCACGAATTTCTTTCTCTAGCAGCATGAGCAGCAACAGACGAAATGGTAAAGCAATTTGTCAGTAATCGATCTGGATTAGACGAATACTTCTCCGCGATATTTCTCATCGATTCGTGTAATATTTCATCTCGGTAAATATCTCCGCGTGGCAAGATAAATTGATCGTATCTTTCTTCGCTAGAAAATAACCAAATCGATATTGGATCGGACTTGGCTAATAGTTTGATATATCTAAACATTGCATCGGAACTATCTTTGGATTCCACCGTGGATTTTTCCACGGGATAAAACTTAACAACACGATCTCGCGGGAATATCATTACCGACTGACTCCACGCATGTGAATTATGATCAACAATTTCGATTGGTGTTCCTCGAGAATTATACGGCGATGAATATAATATTTCTCCCAATAGTGTTTTAACCGTAATAGGAAATTTAAGTTTCTTACTTAACGCAGCAACATCATCGATTGATGCGCCATTAATAACTGTCTTTGCCCATGAATTAATTTTATCCAATCTCAATTGAGTCAGACCAGATCCACGACGGGCATTCCTCATATGTTCGATAACTCGCTCAGCTACGCAATTTATCATCGGAGATTCCCTCATCGCAGGTAGATTTTTCACATCAGGATTATTATTCAGCCGATAAATTCCATAAACAACAGCACTAGAAGGATACGCCCTAGCATAATAAGGACCATCAATCCCCAGCAGCAATCCCGGTTTCGAATTTTTATCAAGAACAACATTTTTCTTACCGCCGCGTACCGGATCTCGTTTATCACGAATAATCCAAGTATCGTCCTGCATTTGTGCAATAAATTTTATTCCAAAGATAAATCGCTCATCTTTGTGTTCAGATTTTATATGATCGATTATCTTTTTCGCTCGCTCCAGATTCATCGTAGCATCAACAAAGTTAGTTTTCCATGTCGACCAAACATGAATCGCTCCATCATCAAAAAATTCCTTCTTCGCACTATCAACTTCAGGAATGATAAATTCTGCCTCATCAAGATCAAATATATCCATTATTATATTTTAGACAAATGTTTAAATTATAATGAAGCAATGCGCGTGGATAACAGTTGGATCAACAAAATCATGTAACAAATCCTGTAGAGGCGAATACTGTGGTGCTCACATATACGAAATTCGACGAGGCAACAAAGGACCACAACGATGTTTAGTTTGCCAAGTTGGTATTCGAGGAAAGACAAGATTATGTTTCTCCTGTGGAGGGAAAAAATATCGTGAGTTACGGAGATATTATGAAAAAAGATCCTCCTCGGTAATAAAATGCGAAGAAGATTATATTAATCGTTTCAAAGCAAATTTCGATTTAAACAAAGAGAATATCATATATGGAAATGAAATCAGCGATTCCCATGAGTGAATATAAATCGCATCCCATCATCGAAGGTTACGAAGCATCTGAGGATGGTAATGTCAGAAACATCAAAACAAAGAAACGTGTTGGTAGTATTTGTAATTCGGGATATCTCAAATTTACAGTCCATAAAAGAAATGAAAGAACAGAATGTTATTCGAATCATAGATTTGTGTTCGAATGCTACAAAGGACCAATAGAGATCGGACTTGTTATCGACCACATTGACGGTAATAAACTTAACAATAAACTTTCCAATCTGCGCGCGGTAACCCAGAGTGAAAATTCAAGATTTGGTAATAACCGTGGATTTCCTAATTATTCGAGGACTGTTAAATCAGTGAATCAAGCAACAGGTGAGGAAATCGCGTTTACATCGATGTCTGCAGCAGCAAAATATTTCGTTATTGACTCGCATTCAGTAAAACGAGTGGCAGAAGGAAAATACAACGCAACATTTTCTTATGATGCTGATTCGTGGATCAAATTCTCCTATGTACCAATAATATTTGATTCGGAGAGTGACGAAGAATAATTGAATATCTCCGCAAAACAAAAAAAAAAGATTAATTTTGAAAATTTCCCTGGATTTTATTTATTTTTTTCGCCCATTTTTTCCTGGGAGATAGATTTAACAAATTCACTTGCGATTTAAAAATCAGAGATTCTCACGATTTCACCAAAAGATTGATACTTACAGTTTCTCCTCGTATATCAAGTAAATTTCCTTTCTGATCCGTTAATTTGAAATTTATTCTTGTCAATAACCGATTATGACATCGCAGGTAAAACGGATTCATTGGTTCTTTTATTATCAAAAAACCAGGAGATGCGCTAGGTGAAAATGAATACAAGATAAAACCCTGATTCGCTTGATTTGACTCTGACGCATCAACATTATAACTACCCTCGACAACGTCCGCGTGAAGATAAATCGCGATAACTTCCGTTATATTAACGATACCCGGCGATATGTGCCGTCCACCTTTGTCAGGATCGTTATTGTGTTTAAGAATCAATTCTGAATGTACTTTTTTGGTCCATGCGGCATGTAATTTCGGAAATAAATCATCAATGGTATCAGTGACGGATTTTCTCATCGCATCAAAATCAGAATTGGGAAATTTGAAATTTGGCAGTGTTTCCTCGGTTAATTCAAATACTCTCATGAATTTTTGTTTCTCACCCGAGTTCTTGATCAACTCGAATTTGCTAATAGGAAGAACATAGTCGGCAATTGATATATCGTCGACTATCGCCCGAATAAACATATCATGATAATATTCAATATCATTCGCAAGTTGATTTAAAATTTTCACGTGCTTTATAATTTCGCTACATGAACTAGATTTATTTAGGATGCATTCATGAAATGATCCTCGCAATAAATTTAATTGTAATTCGTGTTCTTGAATAAACTCGTCTAAAGTTCTTCTTACCAAGATACCGTCTATGGGGGCTATTATCCTGTTAATGTGGGTAGCGTCGAAGATTTTCACATCTGGGGGGATTTTAGGAAGAGGCAGCCATGAGAGAATTCTTTCGTTAATAAAAGTGAAAGCGAATATTACTAGGTTAATTTTGTGGTTATTCATGAGATTGATGGCGCTGTGGATCAAAGGTTTGTGTTTGATATCTCCATACCATCCTTCGTCGGTTGTAAAATCTTCCTTTTTTGGTTCCGGTAGTTCTGGAAGGGTTTCATCATACCAACCTGGAATAATAACATCCGATTTCTTTGGTTTTATCAGAGGTGCGACCTCGGGCCAACCTAATATATTTCTAATCGATGATTGGTAAATATCTACCACGTACGGTGATTTCACTTCTATCATTGACGATAGTGTTGGATCATGTGAAGATATCTTTATTCCCGGAGTAGCATCGCCGGTTAAATTTGATATTCTAGTGGTAAACTCATTATTCAGCTGATCAATTTCATAACTGCCCGTTGGTATACCAACGACGATCCAATCGGGTGTTCCATCGGGTTTATTCTTATTTGCAAAAACAAGTGAATTATTTGGCATCAAATTACCGAATGATTTCGATCTAACATTAGGCCAGCTGTTGTAGACGCGTAATTGTGTTAATGCAATTTCGTTGACGCTAATTGGTGTTGAGAAATTAATACTAAACTCGGGTTTCGTTGAACTTAGCGATATTAACGTTGTTGTTGGCGGTGTCGTGTTTGTCACGATCTGGGCTAGCTCGGACATTATTAATATTCATTTGTTCAATCTCCGAGTAAATACTAATCATTGAAGAAAATTCTAGATCGGATATAATACCATCGTTGAGACTTTCAGAAAGTAACAATGATAACTTCGAGTACGCATCATTGATCTTAGTAAGTTTACTTTTGTACGAAGATAACTTTTCACTCGTGCACGAGGATATCTTTTTCGCGATGATATTAAGAACACCCGCGATTGCTGTTGTTGACGAGATTATTATTGTTGCAACGATTGGCGCTATCATTGTTACTGCGGATAGAATTATTCCTGCACCAGCGACCACAGCAGATACCGCGTACACTGCAACATCAATGATAACTAATTTGCGCTGGTATTTATTTATTTTTGTTTGATAATCGTCAAGTTGTTTTCGCAACGAATCCTGCCATGATCGCGCCTGATTGTAACGGTAATCCGATGCGGTCATTTATTAATCTACGATAACAATTACGGGATTACTGCCTATATTTCGGCTAAATATTCGAAAATTACAGAATAATTCACAATTCCCATGATGGTTCTATCTGGTGGTTCTAATATAAATATATTATCATGACCTTTGTGCATAATATAATTAAAATTTTTTTCGTGGATGCTACGGCTAGATATTACCTGAAAATTTATCGAAGATTGAATGAATATTCGATACATACCCGTAATTGGCGGGTTAAATGTAAATGAATTATCCTTGTATGTCCACCATTCCTCTTTTCGTACCTCTACCACAAATGGCACACTGCAGGTAAGATTTTTTGTTTCTACTTCCTCTGGTATCGAAATTCGCGATAATCTTCCAAGGTTCATTGACGATATTTTTGTGTTGATTTCGTTAATTTTTGTGGTTGTTTCGATAATTTCCCTACCTAATTGCTTTACGTCAGTGGCGTGACCAGTTTTATCGGCGGATTGATCAATTTTTGTTGTTGCAGCAAGAAGTTTCGTGTTTAAATCTTGAATTTTTTCGTCGTACGTTGATGTATCGACTTTTTGACGCGCTAATTCACGTACCACGTTAATTTCATCGTTGATGGATTTTATTTGTCCTTGCATCACGTTAATCCCCTTGGTAAATTCAGGAACAACAACATTACCAAGTTTAATAATTTCCTCGTTGATTTTTTTGTTGAGATCGTCGATGGATGGTTTCTGACCCATTGAGATATTTACTTCGTTAATTTTGGCAAGAATATTAGTAATTTCCTCGTTGATTTTTTTTATTTTTTTGTTGAGATCGTCGATTGATGTTTTATCGATTTTCTGACTCATCGAGATATTTACTTCGTTAATTTCGGCAAGAATATTAGTAATTTCCTCGTTGATTTTTTTTATTTTCTCGCTAAGATCGTCATCGGCTTTCTTATTTGCTAGTTCGTTTGCGGCGGAGGAAGTATCACTGGATGTTTTTATATTCTCGTCAAATTTTTTGCTAAATTTATCTAAAACATCGTCAAGTTTTTTAAGGTCGTTATTTAGCCTATTAAGTCTTTTTGTCATTCTATCCTGAAGATCGTCGTGTAATGCTTTATCGGCCTTCAGGGGTAACTTCGCTATAATATCGGCGATATCAGCAATAGATTTTAATACCATCTCCGATTGGCGAGTAAACTGACTAATGTGATCGCGGTATTCGTCTCGCTTAATTATATCAGTTATTTTGACGTTACTAGTTTGTAATCGCCCTTCTGTATTTTGAAAAACAGCAACTTCACCAGGATCAACTTCTGATAACGATAAAAGATTGTTAATATCGCTCTTGGTTGCAAACTTTGATGTATCGATGTCGACTGCATCTTTTTTTTCTTTCCTAAAGAGAGACCTACCGTAAATGTCAACCATGATATTTATCTACGGTATATTCAAATAAAATTTTGCGAAAAGGACGAGATGATTTTGAAATTGCATCAAGGACATTAATTGACTCTGGACCGCATATTGGTGGATCCGCTAATGTTTGTGTTGGAAGTGTTGAATACCAAACCGGAAGTTTTAGTTTTGACACGTATTTGATAAATTCATTCGGCGGTGCTAATCCATATGAGTCGAAGTAAATGATTTCGCGAGGATTAATCGCGTAAGCAACCCAGTGAGTGCCAGGGCCGGAATTTTTATCAAGATTTATTATTCCTGTCTCGGTAGGATTTGGTTTATCTGGTAGTTGATCTCGCATAAATACGCCTCTGAAAAATTTTATTTTCTTTTTTTTTGCTTCACTGATTAAATCTAAATTTGAGGCTGGTAGGATCGACTTAGACCGGATCCGTACGGGGGTCGTCTTAGATAAAGGCCGGATCCTTGTTGCGGCTGCATCAATTTTGCTAGAAGAGAGAAGGGGGAGATAAATCCTCCCTTTTTTTTGCGATATCTTCCTCCAACTATCTTTTTTCCCAATACGGAACCTATCCCACCGAGTGCACCTAATCCTATTGTTTTTGCAATCATGGGGGCCGCCGCAGCTATTAATCCTGGAATAGCGGCGAATAAAGGAAAAATACCACCTACTTTGATCATATCTCTGATTGCACCTATCGAGAGATTCAAGCGAATACCAGTATTTGCTGATCTGGCTCTGGTGAAATGTCCGTGTTGATTTTTAGTTAACGATAGTTTATTAGGTCCACCGTGAAGTTGATTACTTTTTAAGGTTAAACTTAAACCTCGTCGTGCTGTTGTTGCTGCATGAAGTTTTTTCACCTGACCGGGGGTCAGAGTTACGCTGACGTGATCGTATGGCATATTAATAATCACTTAATCTAAATTTAGAATTTTGTTACATGTTCTCTACGGGAGCGTCGATGACTCTCATTCTTCCACTAATACCTTCTAGGATCATCGTTCTATCACTAAGAATAACCGCGATTGCTCTTGCTGGTCCTCCTGTGTTAATTCTGGCTTTGAAATGAATATCGACAACCGACTGCTTTACCAAATCGAGATGTTCCAGGGAAAAGTAATAGATGGGATAGAGAGTATTAAAATCTAACTGTGATATTTGCAATCCGGTATCAATATTTTGATCGCGGCCCATGAAACTTAGTAATCGATGATATGCGCGTGCCGTCGAATTGTTCTCAAAATCGATGGCTATTTCCTCGGATGGCTCCTGTTGGCCATTTATTCTCAACGATACATTTGTTGCCTCTAATCGATCGAATATCATGTTACTATGTAATTGATCGTCTCTGATCATGCTTTGCAGAGCAACAAAGATATGTCTAGGTGCGGAAGAGCCCTGCTGTGACGCAATTCGCCAAGTAAATATTCCGTCCAAATTAACATTTTCGTTGGAGTCAGTCATTGTTGTCAACCAAGACATGATGGATTTTCCTCCTTGATTCATAAACGACAGTAATTTTTCTTCTATGATCATCGATGGAACTATTGCTGGCATCCACAAGGTAATTTTTTCAAGGACAACTTTACCAGGATCACCAGGATCTCTCCAAATGGCTCTGTCATCATTGGCATCTCGAACGAAAGATATCGTATGCTTCGCTCCGTAAATAACTTTTCTGAAATGTCTGCAAAATCCAAAAATATGAGATAACGGAATTGCACAGGAGAATTTTCGTTCATCTCCCTTCAACATATTTTTTCTTATGGCAAATCCAAGATTGTAATTGCCATTGGGGGCAATCATCACTGAATGAACATCAGCGGGTTGGCCAGCGGGGTCTACCGGTCTACCAATATCAAATGGTAAATGTTCAGGGTAATTGGAATTATCCTTGGCAAACATCATACTAGGACCGGCTGATCTGGTAAAATCATCCGAGTATCTTGCTAGACCTATGATAGTCGTTGCTATATCAACGTTGTTCGTAATTGATTCAATCTCTCTTCCATCAATCATGTAAGTGGCATTCTTGAATAATGCCATGATACCATTATTGACAAAACCAACACCAAAATTTGCATCGTAGTTGGTACCATCAGCTGCCTTTACAATTTTTCCAACAAATTCGATATACGCCTCAGATGGAAGAAAATATCTTGTTGTATCGTGGACTTGAATTTCCTTCCGATTTCTTGAATCTGGCTCAACTACATCGTACGAGAAATACTGAAAATCTCGCACTGATGTGTCCCTACCTACTGGCTCGTCCATATCAAATACTTCATTTGACACTTGTGCGAACATTTATTATTAATAATATCGTCTAAAACGAAGACCACTACCTGAAACAAAACTTGTATTTGCTAAATTTGTATTAGCAACATTCTGTGCTGGATTTATATTAGCAACTTCCTGCGCTAGATTTGTTATAGCAGCTTCCTGTGCTAGATCATTTATTTTTTTATTTGCCGCATCATTTATGGCCTTACTAACTTCGGGTGGCATTTCACTGGTAATGGGTAATTTAACAGGTTGCTTTTTACGTACTAAACTTAATATTTTATTTTTGATAGCGTTGAAGCCTTTACTGGCCAAATTACCGATACCAGAAACAGCAGTCTCACCTATCTTTCCTATCGCTTTCAATCCTAGTTGTTTGATCGCGGGACCAATTTTAGGTGCTATTCGCGTGACAAGACTTCCAATGATATCGCCGAATCCATTACCGTGAATATATTTGTATACTGGCAATCGAGAGTTTACTATGCGGACCTGATTAGGTCTGCGCTGATGTTTATGAATAATCATATTATTTCAATTGTGTTGATTTAATCGATGAGTTCATCGACAAACTCCTTGTAAATGTGAGAATCGATGATACCACCACGGAATAATCGCTGACAAATATCTGATGCTTCGTTGACTATCTCACGAGAATTATTTCCTGCTCGCTTTCCTCCGATTAATACTTCAAGGCGAGATACATCATTGACAACACTGTCGGGACAAACTGAATATCCACTTCCTGTTTTTTTTGTTTCTGGAGATTCCAATGGCGTTACGTAGAATAAATCGTCTGACGGCGATGAAGATTTCTTCTCCTCTGATGATGATCCCGGCGATGTCCCTGACGACGTCCGTGGTGAATATATTTCTGGTGGAGATGGGGGAGTCCCAGCCGGGTGTCTTTCTAGTTTTTTACCCTCAGGATCGTATAATAAATATTTCTCAGTGGGACCCCTGTAGTTTGAAGCTGTTGGTTCCGGAGGTGGGTCCATATACCAGGGGCGTTCTACGTGAGGATAAAACTTTTCACGTATTTCAGGAAGTTCAATGGAGTGGCGAATATCAAAGGAGGATGAATCAGAACTTTTACTTTTAGGTGACGAACTTTTACTTTTAGGTGATGAACTTTTACTTTTAGGTGATGAACTTTTACTTTTAGGTGGCAAAATTTCCTTACCTGTAGGTAATGAAAGGGAAGGGGGACGAGGAGGAAGAGGTTGTAATAAAGCAGAAATTTCTTCAGATGATGTTTCGAGTTTGGGGTATGTTAATTTAGAAATAAGTTCCTCTGTGGGATTATAATATTTTTCAGGTGTTGCTGAAATTGATGCTCTTGCCTTTCCTTGCGATAACTTTACTCTCTGTTTATAAACATCCTCTGTAAATTTCTCAAAATCTTCATCAGAATATCTTATTGGTTTTCCTAAAGCACCAAAATACATCATCGCATACCAATCAACTATTTTAACTTTATTAGCATCAATATCTTTTCGCAAAAAGAATCTTTTATTTTCCGGAGAATCATCTGCAGCCATTTCAACTATTGAATCATAGTTTCTGATTAAATACAACTTATTTTCATCCAAATAATTTCTAGCAGATAAATTAGGATCAATTATAAGCGAATCATCATCTTTATGAGGTTCATCACTCTGATCTTTTTTCTTTTTCGATTTTCTTTCTTTTTTCTGAGGTGGAATATCTTCCTTTGGTCTAGCTCCTAATTCCTGTGGTTGAATATCTTCCTGTGGTGTTTCTTTTCTCCCTCGTTTTTTAGTTTTTTCCTTCTTCTCCTGTTGTTTTCTTTCTTTCTCCTCTTGTTTTCTTTCTTTCTCCAGTTGTTTTCTTTCTTCCTTCTGCTCCTTATTATACTTTTGTGTTGCTCTTGCTGCAGCTACATATCTTACGTAAAGCCTATCTTCTATCTTTTTTATTGTTGTTGTTTCTGTGTAAATTTTGTATAATAAATCGTACCAAACTTCACGAGTTCCATATCTTTTTTTTCCTATTTCAGTCAAAAATTCCCTTCGATCCTCGAACATATTTTCCACAAGTTGAGCAAAATGATCTATATTAGGATACATTTCATAAAGTGGCCGTGATATTATATTCCATCCCTCATCGGTGAAATTTTCTCTTAAATTATCAATATTATATTTTCCTTTTATCATCATAGGTTTTCCTACCACAGGTTTTCCATCTCCAGGTTTTCCTCCAGCAGCAATTGCAAGTTGTTGTGCTGCTGCTGCTATTGCTAATCGCTCTGGTAATGTTCGTGATTGATCCTCAATACTTCTCAACGCGCGAAAAATTCCACTTTTTCTAGCATCTGGATCTTTTTCGTCGCCATATACAACCTGTTCAATTGTTCCGGTCACTGGCTTCAACCATTTTGCCGAAGTTTCTGAAATTCCATGTTGCATATCTTCGTAACCACGAACATTTCTCTTAAATAATCGTTTTGTCGGAATTAGCTTCTTTAATGCCGCTAATTGATCTCGCGCTAATCTAGCAGATTGAGGCTCTCCAACTGTGCTAACTTTTCGACTCATCTTATTTTCAACTATATTGTTTTATTGTGAAATAAAATTAGCATCTGCAACCCAAATTCAATTACGGCAAATAAATTTTACAATACCCCCCCCAAAAAAGCTGCCATTTTTTTTGTGTCCGAAAATGCAAATTTGGGGGGAATTTTTCAGATTATTTCGCGTAGGAGGCTTTAGTTTTGAATTCTGAGGCTTCTACGGAAATTATTTGTCTAGAAGGGTTAATTTCGTCTGTGCCACCTGGTCTGTAGAACTTCCCTGCTGCTGGAGCAATGATAACAATATTCTCAAGAAGGCAGCCACATTCGATGTGTCAGTGCCACCAAATTTTCATTCAGGACCAACTAGACACTATATTAAGTCTTCTGGTGAAAACCCCATTTCAATATGGCTTTCCGTTCAGAAGCAGCAGCGCTAGCAAAATTTTCAGAAGAAATAGCTATAACAAGATTTTCAAGCAGGCTGCCCTATGGCGGCTATACTAGCTCAGCAATACTTTCATTTCAACACTTGCAAAACATCTTGCAATATACATTATTTTATTTACTTTGTGAACAATGGAATCACTTGAACAGTAGCAACAAAGGGGTATGAATACATGTATTCAAACGTAACTAGCACAATCCCACCTGTATTATTTGCCGAAAGACAGCCAAAACTGCTAAGGTTTCCATTTATATTCTCAATAAGATTATTATTATAGACAACTTGAAAGAAGACCTTAAGTTACCATATGACCTTAGAAGGATTTAATTTTTAATATACTTAATATTATTTAAAACTTGTTACTTTCTTTATCAACGATTTCTTTCATCGATAAACTGTGCGAGACATATCCGTTTGTACATGTACTTCCTTTTTAATCTCGTGATCCGAAGGGAGTGACACGAGTAAAAACACCGTAAAGTCGCTAATGGTGGAGTGTGATACAGATGAAGACGAGGATTTCAAGGTCATGCTACATTCATAAAAAGTGTTTAAAACGAGATAATTTGTTTATAATTGTAATTTTTTTATAACCATGATCTGAAATGCAGGCCTTTGCCTTTGCTTTTACATGAGCTACAAAATAACCGATATTTTGGCACTGTCCCTACATAATACATATTACTTACAATGTTTTGCACCTCAGTCGTTAACAAAATTAATAAAATGGCGCAAGTAAAGTCAGTTGCAATTCTGCAGTAATTTGTCATAATAACGAATTTGACACTCAGTCCGAAAAACTTAACTTTTCTTGAGAAATTTGGCTTGAAGCATGATGTATTGCTTAGTGAAAATGTAATAGTTTCAACTGTTTATATAGCGTACTTCGTTTTTGTTTGTATGCATATTTTTAAAATAAGCCTCTTTTCAAACGTCAAATTTTACATTTTGAGAGGAAAAAAAACCCCTTCGTACTTTCTTATAGCAGACAGTTGGGCAGCAAAAAATAACAGACGCAGCACGTATATCGTTCTATATGCTTACATTAAATTCCTACTAAAGATATGCTTTAACAGACTGGGCATTACATAAAGGGCTTTTCTGGGTAGGGCTTTTCGTGGCTTTTTTATATGGACAAGTAATAGTACACGTACAACGAACAACTTTCAATTGAGTGATCCAACTCCGTCGGCTGTTAACTATTCACCATACCCTTTGGATTGTCTAATCCCAAAATATCTGGACGAGATTTCTGCAGAACTTCAACAATACATCTCCATCCTGAACGAAAATTAAACACTATCTATTTAGTTTATTGCCATCTTCGACTGTCCGATAGCATTATAGTGGGACGATTGAAAATCAAAGGAAAATCCTATGATAATAAGACTACATCATTTAACGGAAAGTTTAACATGGGAATGGCACTTTTGGGTTAGTGGAATTTAACATTTGGCCGCCATCTATCTTGTGCGTGTATAGCGTCAAGATGGGGAATCTTATGTTAAACATTTGTCCATATGTTTCACATGACGAGTCTGTCCAGTTTGGGTGATAAATTTACCAATATTACTGTTAGCCAGTTGTGTTATACTAAAAATAATGAGATACAGGTAAATATGAATTCATCAATGTTATTGTTACAAGCCAGGGGTATTTGCTTGACTGAGCGGTGTCAAACCCTGGCGCGATTGCGCTAGAAGTCATACTTTTATCCCAAATTTCCAAAGACTTCCATACAACTTCAGTTGTAAATTAGAATGTCCGACGTGTCCATTATATACATAAATTTTACTCTAATCAATTCAAGACCACATATTTCACAGCTTTCCGATTGTCTGTCAACCGCACATCTGCATGGTTTCTCTTCTTCAACTTTCCGTACCGTCAGCAGTTCACGCTGCTGAAACTATACAACTATCCCCTAACACATGGAACTATTTTACTACGCCACCTGAGGCCAGTCAATTCATGGTTTCCAGCCAAATTCCGCCAGTAAATGCATCACATTTGCCACCATGGTGACATAAACGGTACCTGCCGAGTCCCTTCTTGTTTATTCCATTGTGTAATTTACTGGTGTCCTATCATAAATACTGCAACTGCAATCACACCACCAATGTACACCACTAGATCTTAATAGGGAGTATGGTACTCCAGAGATACACGTGCAGCTCTAACCTGTATTCACTAAATGTAAACCATAGCATCATGGAAAATCACTAGCACTTCACTCCGTGTCGTTTGCTCCTAATAATTATTTCGGGCTAAGGAATATTTCCATTCGACCGATTTCCAATAATCAAACAAGTAATCACAAAAAAATCTAATAATTTCTTAAAACGGGGCGCTATAACAAAATACTTATACTCCAAATTTATTACATTATTACAAACTGTTGCTAGTCTTTAGGCATATACCGACAAACATTTTTCGCAAGGTCATTTCACTTGTTACAACAATGAAGCCCTGCCCAAATGGCTGCTCAGAGTTATGCATTTTCTTGTGTGTCATTCTTAGACCAGAATTTTTACGTGGTTATGTTTTTCAGCTGGGGTGACCAATGCTACAAATCTGCCAACTAACCGCAGAAGTCGTGGCTCAGAGGATCTTATGTCCACGTAGTGTTATGTGCCTGTCACAGTTTTCCCCCACAATTAGCCTTCTTGTGCTAAGGCAGCGACAGCACGGAGACCACCTGGAACGTGGTTGTATCGTTTTACTCTGATTCTCAACGTTTTACACCATAACCGAAACACTGTACTCTCATCTCCTTCTCCGAGTAAACAAGTTCGTACTAGACACTTTCAGTTATTAAAACCACCGAATGACTGTAATCAACCGTCAAAATCACAACAGTCAAGCAAAGTCACAGGAAACGTGTGGTCTTCTTTGATTTGTGATTCTTGATGAGTTTAGGGTTTGTGAGTACATGGATGCGTAGACGGGTACATGAACGGTATTGCTTTCAATACTAGAGCGGCAATGCTGTGCGGTATCGCTCATGTCACAGGTTGCATCATCCATCTGATTTCGGGGCGCAGCATCACTCTGGTACCATGACATGACATCAAATTCGTCCTCGTTCAAATTTGATGAGCAGACATTATTTTTCTGTGTGGAATTAATTTCTCAGTGAATGTACGTACTCCAAATGATAGTTTGTTCTTCGAACTTTTTAATATTGGAGGACATTGCTTCATATATAAAAAATGTTGGCGTAATGATTCCTGTACTTTCATAGCATAGTAGGGAGCTCCAAGACTTTTTAAACTTCAAAAACTTTTTTTTTAATCCGCAAAAACTAAAGTACATCGAAGTTATGCACTGTATATAGAGTGTTTTGTGCATTTAATCAAGCAATTGTCCTGTCTGTAAAAATGCATATAATACACAAAAAAGGGTACGCACACCATACCCACACAGTTTTTTACCATCAGAGAAGAGAGGTATGGGGTTTACTTTTCGGTTTTTAGTGGAATACTTAGGTATACACATGCATAAAGCACAGACTGGCAATGATTGAATAGTAGTTCCGGTTCTAAGAAAACTTGATGGCCCTAAAAAGGAATGGGTGGTCTTAAAAAAACATATGGACTTTACAGCGTCAACTGCAACTGCCTTACACTTTTGCCACGTCCAAGTCCTAATCCTGCTGTGATAGCGGTCGACACTGCTGTAGTGGAGGGTTTAGGTGTAGGTGTACGTCTTTTTCTCTTAGCTTTCTCCAAAATAGTTTAAAACATGCTTCTCTGATGTTATAAAATACCTCGTAAGACACCAACAATTTTGTTTTAACTCTCTTCCTTCCGTTCACTGTTCAAATGCTCCTCTTGTTGCTTTCTTTTTCTGCAATCTACTTCTGGTTGAACAAATGTGCTTTTCATCTTTTGGCGTTGCCACAATGCCATAATCCATTCCTTATTTTTCTTTCTGAAATCACCACAGACTGGTAATGATGAAGGAAGTACAAATCCTACAATGGAGATCGTAGAAACGCTTATGGGTGGGTGGGTATATATTTATTTTTATATACGAGGTGGACAGTAGAAAACTATGCGCTTAATAGTAGCTAAATGTGTGTTGTACATGTAAATGTAGTTTCTACTGTATAAACCGATGTTAAACCTACGGACACATTTAACATTACATTTCCGTTTCATCCAAAATATTTTTTTAACACGAAGGTCTAATGTTAATTCCTGTTACACTATAAAGGCTCAAAGCCGTTAAACTTAAGACATTTAACATTACATTTCCCGTTAGACCATATAGATGCCTATACATGTAAAACTTACTACAGAAATGTTAATTTCATATTTGACTCCATATGTTCCCAGACAGTTAAACTTAAGGTCTAATGGCATAATGTTAAATTCCCGTCAGACCCCAGACATCCCTTGAGTGTTATTAGTTTTTAGACAGTCATTCCCAGGTTAAATCTCAATTAAGTCTCTCTCTCTCTCTCTCTCTCTCTCTCTCTCTCTCTCTCAGAGCAGGATTTCAGTCTTGTCCTTGCCTTGGCAATCAGTAATAAAATATCCAATGCGTCACGAAAATATGAGCGGACATTTCATCTGTCGTTTTAAAAAAACTAGCAAAGAAAACTGCTGCAAATTTACAAGAAAAATGTTAACTCCAACACGCTAAATTCTGCCATATGATTAACATTGTACTCAAAATTGTAACTCGTCTCAGAAACTGTTCATATGTAATACATTGTACTCCGTGTCTTGAATCTACGTCAAAACGTCAAATGGGTGGGGGGAGCCGAGGTTAAGTGTAAATCTGTTACATTTGTCACCTAAATTAAAACACCTCAATATATCTAGTTTGTCAGAGGCATTTTTTGCTAATAAATCTTTCTGTGAATGTGAAGAAATAAAATCTTTCAAGGGCTACTACATCCGAAGAAGAGGCAGCGTCGTGGTGTTTGGTGTGCTCTGGGTTGATGACTGAATTTTTTTATATGATTTACCAGCAGAATCTACTACTATGTGAGAGCACTGACCACTACTCTGTACAGACACAAGTGAAATGCATGCATTAAAGGATTTCAACGTCGTAAAAATAAGAAAAACTGACTTTTATATGTTTTTATTTTACATTTCATTGTAATTCTTATTCACGGGAATATAAAAAGTGCCTCTATGTTTTGATCTTTTTATTATATGGACAATACATTTACACACCCTCTCTCTCTCTCTCAATGTTTGGTTCTGCAAAAGTTCTGTCCAACGTGTACGATGTTTTGATGTCTTTTTATACCAATACATGTATCATGCAAATAAGTTACTGCCATTTGATTAGTACAAATTGAAAATATTCCTCGGAATGCAAACATAATTTCACTCCTTCTTTAAACGGTAGCAATGTAATGTAAACAGGTGTCTGATCGTGCCAGGCTTGGCAAATCTTAACACTTGTCAACTGAACTGAAACAATGCAACATTTTCAGAAAACACATTCAGCACTTGAAAGTTCTGGTTTAACAATGTAATCATGAAACAATTAACTGTTCCGAACAGCTACTTCGTCCAGAGTTTCATTCACAGTAAGAGAAACGACTTTTTGCAATTAGTGAAATGATCTTGGCGTAAAATATTGGTCAGTGTATACTAGCAGATTGGTAACAATTTGTAACAAGATTGATAGATGAACACTTGCCTCACACTGCATTACGTTTTGGCAAAAAGACACAAATGGCTGACAATACTGCTGGCAAATTTGTCAACCGCGACCACACACCTAAATCTGGTCTGGTTTAAAAATGTGCCCCATTTATTTGCACTCCCTTAAACCGATGGAGTTTAGAATTAAATATTGTCCATACAACGCAAGCCTCTGAGATGGGCTATATTTTCTGCTCTGAAACTGGTTTAACGCGCAATATAATTTTGCCATTATTTTATTATTTATATTTCTTCGACATTATATTTTATTCGTACATAATATACACCCAGCTGCAAGAAACATAACAGTCATGAAAACATGAAAATCAAACAAATCTTGAGCTTGAGTTTGTGCTGCGAGATTTTGTTTCTGGCCTATCACAAAGAGTGCACTTTTGAAACATCGTTTCTGATTGGCTATACGTAGAAATTGAAACTCTCACAGAGATTTGTTATAATCTCCAGGCTAAATCTCTCCGATCAGAGTTACGCTGTTTGATTGAAGTGACAAAAAGACTGTTGTACATGGACATGGGATCTTAGGAAATAGTGTACTGAAAATTATAAAAGTTCGAAATGAAACCGACCCTGAAAACAAGCCCGCCTCCGGCTTAAGTCGCATAATTAATGTTTTGCGCTCGAAAGTAAATCAGCTTCGAAAATAAAGCGTATTTCGTACGCAGGCGGGGATGAGGGCTAATGACATTGTATCAAAAATTGGGTTTGTGGAACGCGACATCACTGTTAAGGAAGGAAACTTTAACGAACGTCAAAATGGAAAAGAAGAGATATGTATTGAATAGTATTGAATTGAGATGAAAATGGTGACTATTATCAAGATGGACTCAGAATGATTCATGCTGGCGGTGAAAAGAGTTGTGGCCGTGACTCTAGATGCAAAAACAAGTAAAATGGTAAACAAAGTAGCGATAGATGATCGAAGTAGAAACAATATCACTGGTCAACAGTGAAATCATTACTGACTTGAAAAGGCCCTAATCTGTAGTATTTTGGTGTGCCGAACACGAATATAACCGTGAAAAATTTGTATTGGCTCTCGTTTTGAAGATATTCATATACCTCATTTTCTATGTTTCACTGTGTAAATTTCTCCAGTAGGACTGCAGCAACATCCGGAATAATGATGTAACATTGCATAATACCATCATGCTCACATCATCCACAGTTGATTGCATCATTTTCTGATGCAATGCAATACTAATGCCATGCGGCTGCTGAAGTAAGTTGACGTCAGCAGTGTACTATACATGTGTAGGCCTATTATACTAATGCCAGGCGGCTGCTGAAGCTGACGTAAGCAGTGTACTATATAAAGCCCAATCAGATAGGTTCAGCATTTAAAATATTTTAGACGTTGTGCGAGACAGTTCAAGCTACTGTTACATAAAACTTATTATTTTATCCATTTACGTACAATAAAGAACAGTAATGCCTCGAAAGTGTGTTAATACCGCGGACAATTTTTGCTATATTTGTGGGGAAGTGACATTTGCCAACCAGAAGAAAAGTATCAATTCTCAAGTGAAGAAGGCATATCATCTTTACTTCGGATGCAAGGTTGGTGACCAAGACAAGCCTTGGGCTCCGCATATATGCTGTGCTACATGTACAACACAGCTTTCACAGTGGTTGAATTGCAAAAGGTCATCAATGCCGTTTGCAGTCCCAATGGTGTGGAGAGAGCCAAGCAGCCACCTAAATGACTGTTACTTCTGCTTGGTTCCTCCTCTTTCCGGCGGAATAACGAAGCGAAAGAAGTCGAGAATAGTCTACCCAAACATTCCGTCTGCATTGAGACCAGTTCCACATGGTGAGGGACTTCCTATTCCAGAACCTCCAGCAGAATATTCTCTTGATTCATCTGACGAAGACAAAGGTGAGTCGACCTGTTCTTCTCCTGGTCCATCAGCATGCAGTGATCCAGATTTTCACTGTGGTGCATCATCAACCCCACACAGAATAACACAGGAAGAACTAAATGACCTGATTCGTGATTTGGACTTATCAAAGAACAAGGCAGAATTGCTAGGATCAAGACTCCAACAATGGAATCTTCTAGAAGAAGATGTCACAATTACTGCATATCGAAAGCGCCACCAGCAATTGGAGCCTTTCTTCAGAAAGGAAAGTAATCTGATATTCTGTTCCGATATTGAGGGCCTCATGAATGCTTTAAAAATCACTCATGACCCACAAGAATGGAGACTATTTGTGGACTCTTCGAAACTGAGTCTCAAGGCTGTGCTTTTGCACAATGGAAACATTCTTCCATCTATTCCAGTAGCGTATGCTGTCCACATGAAAGAGACATACGATAACTTAAGGCAGCTACTGAATTCCATTGAGTATAACAAGTACAGCTGGCACCTCTGTGGTGATTTGAAGGTAGTTGCCCTTTTAATGGGACTGCAGCAAGGATATACAAAATACATGTGTTTCTTATGCGAGTGGGATAGCCGAGCAAGGGAAATGCACTACATGAGGAAGGAATGGACTCACAGGCAGAATGTAGCCATTGGAGAGAAGAATATCCAACACCCAGCTCTGGTTGAGGCTCAGAAAATCTTGCTACCACCCCTTCACATCAAACTAGGTTTGATGAAGAACTTCGTGAAAGCCATTGACCGGACTTTGCCAGCATTCCGATACCTGCATGAAAAATTCCCTCGACTCAGCGAAGCAAAGATTAAAGAGGGAGTTTTTGTGGGTCCTCAGATTCGAGAGCTTTTCAAAGATGACCGGTTCAACAACTTGCTGGAAGGTGACGCGAAACAAGCATGGAATGCTTTTCGCCTAGTTTCTACAAACTTCCTCGGAAATGTTAGGGCAGAAAACTATAAGGAACTAGTAGAAGACATGTTGATGAAGTATAAGAAACTTGGCTGCAATATGTCTCTAAAGATTCACTTCCTTCATTCCCATTTGGATTTCTTTCCTAGCAACTGTGGTATTGTTAGTGATGAACACGGCGAACGTTTTCATCAAGATATCGCAACAATGGAACAAAGATACCAGGGAAAATGGTCCACTACAATGCTGGCTGACTACTGCTGGACACTCCTCAGAGATGCTCCCGAACAGCTGTACAAGAGACAGGCGAAGAAATCTAAGATGTAGTCAATGACTTGATTTTTTATAGGTAGGCTATTACAGTTGACCTTTTACTATTGGAATGCATTTCGTTATGTAAACATTAATTTCTTGCAGATTATAAAAAAACTAGAGCCAATTTTGCAATTTGACTGTCATATTCGTGTTCAGCACATAAAAATTGATAAGAATTGACTAATTTTATTTCAGTAACATGACTTTTGTAAAAATTTGTTGTCCAGTGTATCCAGAAACATAGTCACTCTGAATGTATATATGCCAACATCCGCAAGCGAAGACCAAGTGATAGAGGATGTGTACAAGCAAACTGAAGAACTCACCGACACAGAGAAAGTTAATGATGGCCTAGTATAAGGAGAGACTGAAATGCAGTAGTTAGAGACTGAGCTGAAAAGGAAAAAGTCGGTAGTTTCGGACACAATGTAAAAGAAATGCAAGAGGTGCAAGATTGATAGAGTTTTGCGGAAATAAAGAGCTAGTTGTAACAAATACATTTTTTCAACAAGGAAACAGAAAAAAGGTGCACTTGGAAGAAAATAAGGCTTACTTGGATGAACACAGGAGACAGAAAGATACGAACTTGATTTCATACTAGTTAGGCAGAGATATAGAAATAGCGTAAGCGTAAAGAACTCTTAAAATTATACAGGGGCAGATATCGGATCAAACCACAATTTAGTAATGAAGTCAACCACCTGAAGCTGAAGGAGATCCAAAATGGGAAAATCATGAAAATGTGGAACATAGAAAGTTTCAAGAAGAATGTCCAGTTTAAAGAAAGGATTGAGACGAGTTGTTGATGAACAAACAGCCAAGAAAAAATGCCAGCAAAAGGTGGAAGGACTTCAAGGAAACAATTCCAGAAAGCGCGAAAGATACAATCGGATACGTAAGGGAATAAAGAACACTAGATAACAGAAATTGGTTCAAAAGATGGAAGATAGAATGAAAGCAACGAGACTGAATAAAACAAAATGAAGAAAGTTATCAAACAAACTAAACACCAGCTGAAAAGAAAACAGACGATGCAAGAGGAAAATGGTGGGAGACTCGGTGAGAGAACTTGGGCTCACTTGAGAGGTTAGAAAGGATTGATTTAATGTACTCCAAGACCAGAGAACTTACTGATACAAGGAAAATGGGCAACAAAAGCCGGTTTATTAAATACAAGTGTATCACACTATTACAAGAAGAGGATAAAATTAGGGAAAGGAGGAAAGCATATATCAAAGAGTTCTATGAAAAAGACGGGGAGCCTAGTATGTAGAACATAAATCATGAAAAAGACTGCAACATTGGAGAGGGTGAGAAAACACCCGACGTGGGAGGCGCAATCACATAACTAAAGCTTACGAAATCAGGAGTCGATGGCATTCCATGAGAGTTCCTTAAAAGTCTTGGAGGAAGATGAAAAGAGCTTATAGCACTATTTAAGGACATATATACAACCTGGGATTGGCTTGAAAGTCACCTTATCAATGAAACCAAATGCAGTAGAATGCGTAGACCACATAAAAATTAGCCTAATACTGCATGCATTAAAATCATGCTAAAAGTGATCATAGATGGTTTGGAATGAAAGACAGACAACTTCAGTGGTAAGGCTTCGTTTGGATTCAGGAAACGTGGCAGTACTCGGGAAGCTGAAGAAGATTTGAATTGACTTGAGACAGGAGACACACCACCAATAGCTGCATGCCGCAAGAAGCAGTAATAAGAGTAGGAAATGTTTAATTCAGACCCAGAACTGTTAGGAGGTGGAGTCCGGCAGGGCTGATCGTTATCACCCTCACTAATCTCCACATATTTAGAAATAATGATAATCGAGGCGGTGGAAGAAGTAGAAGGAGTAAGAGTTAAAGGAAACTGGTACAGGATGGATTATAAAAACCAAATGACTCCTTAAACAAGAACTGTAAGTAGTATGACATGAAGATCAATGTAAAAACGACCAAAGTCATGAGAGTATGTAGAGAGGGAAACAAGCATCTCAGTATAACAACTGATGATGTAATAGTTGAAAAAGTGAGAAAGTTCAGATCTCTGGGATCGCTTATTAGAGAAGATGGAAGGTGCGAAGAAGAGGTGAAAAGAAGAATTGGAATGGCGATGGATGTATTTAACAAGAAGAAATAAAGAAATAATTACTAAGATTTGAAAATCAAGATTGTCAAAACCCTGGAATGGAGTGTAGTAATGTATGGATCAGAAACTTGGACTCTTAGGAAGGAAGAAGAAGAAAGTTAGAAGCTTTTGATATGTGGATTTGCAGATGCATGGATAAATTAAGCTGGAGTAATAGGAAAATAAATGAATAGGTTATTATTATTGTTATTGTAGGGTTTAACGCCATTTTCAGCACAAGATAGTCTATATATGGCGGCCAGTATAAGTGGTGAACCCTGGAAAACCCTGGGAAGAAGCACCGACCCATGAGAAGCTACTGGCAAGCTTTCTCACGTACCCACGTTACCCGAGCCTGAGATTCGAACCCACGCAGACAGACGTGAGATGGAAGTGATCTGGAATGGTAAGCGCTTTAGACCACTCGGCCACTCGGGGCCCCAAATGAAGAAGTAATGAGTCTAGTAGGTGAAAAGAGATGGTTGTTGCAAGTATTAATGGAGAGGAAGAAAAGATGAATAGTACATATCTTGAGAGGTGAAAGCCTATTAAGAGAAGCAATAAAAAAGAAAATGGATTAAAAGCGACCAAGAAGGAAAGCAAGAATTATGCCTATAGATGACCTCAAAGATGGACAGTCATAAGAACTGACGAAGCACAGAGTGATGTCAAGAGAAAAATGGAAAAGATGGAATCATCAAACCTGCAGTACTGCAGAAAACTAAAGAATGAATGAATGAGAATAGCATGAAATGCAAATATATTCTAAATTTTATATTAAAATCTATTTGCAATTTTGTTTTATTATGAAAGAAATAATCAATATCGAAGAAGCATGACTCCAAGCACGTTCTTTGATAAATAAGTAAACTGAGATACGTAGACACAATTTCCCCATCCTCTGCCTATATTTTCACTTGAAAATATGCCTACAACAAGAGCAATCAGTCCTCGAGAAATGCCGAACAAACATTACTAATTTTAACACAAACCGCAAATTTTCAGTGTAATGATGAGGAACATACATAGAACAAAAGTGCAAAGTAAATTATAACAAAGAGCCATAGCTTGGCAAGTGCTATAATAAGGAGAAGAAAAAAAAAGAAAACAAAACAAAAGCACTTTTATATCAACAGCGCCGTTATGAAGGATATGGCATTAAGAACAAATTTTAATGCATATACCTACAGGAAACTCGCGTGCATTTGTCATAGTATATACGCACTAAAAGATAGTCAAGATAAATGGTGTTGAATACACTTTAATAAACACATTATCAGTACTTGAATATAAGCCCAAACATGCCCATCAACAAAACTTTTCTATGCACTTAAGCTAGCTCTCCAATTCAAAAAGTAAAGGTACATAAAAAATATTTTTGTACGGTGTTGCACTTTGTGGACTGCACTTGAGAGAAGTTGGTGGCCTAGTGGTCAGCACGTTGGTCCCTGGCGCAAGAGATTCCATGTTCGAATTACAGCCAAGGAAAGAGGCTGTGTGTGAATGGATAGTCGCATCCTGTTCAGGTAAAAGCTCCTTATACTACTATTTGAACAAAGTAGGAGACCAGTCATTGTGAAGGATGTTATTCCCGTATAAGCACACATGTTCTAAAATGCTAGGTTTGATTTAGTTTGTGGGGTTAAACGCCAGTGACAGTATATATGGCGGATGAAGACCAAGGAGAGTCAGACCACATGAAGAATAACAGACCCACGTCACGGGAAGCTTTTGACAAGATTTCTCACATGCCCACGTTGACAGAGTCAAGATTAGAACTCACACGAACCAAGATGTGCGAGTGATCCGGAAAGGAGATAGCCTTACACAACTCGGCAAGGGTGTGGCAGTAATTGGGAGAAAGTTATATGTAGAAAACGATCAAGTGATATACAAGGAAAAGTAAATGGCGGAAAATTGAGACTATTTTTTATACACTAAGCCAGTGCTGTCCAACCTTTTTGACACCATGGGCCACTGATTTTTTTTTTCTTGAAGCCGAGGGTCGCAGCAGAAAACTGAAAAGCAACGACTATATAGCTGCTCGAGCTCTGGCGGGCCATTTAAAATAAGTCCGCGCGCCGCGGGTTGGACAGCACTGCTCTAAGCGACATTTAAGAAGAAAACTTTCAATAACGATGGCCCAGATCGTATCATGAAATTGTATAACTCTAAACGTACGTGTCCGTAGGTGGACCTTTCATACAGTCATGCCTAAGTCATGCTTTGTGGACACGAAGCCCGTAGTTTTTGTCGTAAATCGGTTGCCTGTTTGATATCTAACTTGTCTGAAGCCATCTAAACTTTCTTCTGGTGCCACAGCAGAAGCAACATAAGCTGACATTAATAAAGTTAAATGTGAATCATTAAGCTATTATATGCATTCGACATAAAAAGAACAAGGCGAAACTGGTGCAGATTTAGTTTTAAAAAATTAATTCTGACATCTACAAAACGTGTGATGGGAACATCTCGTTTATTATGTACTATTTTTTATTTAAATTATTGAAAATATAAAAAAACAACCAGCATCACGACCGAATTTCGCTGAAAATTCAACGTAGGCCTGGTAAGTGAAAGCATTGTTTTACGGTATTATATCCATACATTAGATAAAAGAGGCAAAACGGATTAGAAATTTTCTTCTTTTTTTCTGTCCATACGAAAAGAAATTCCACTTGGAACAAAAAGTATAAAAGCTCTCTGTAACCTTTTTCAATAAAATTTGTGTTCAGCTTGTGAGGGAAACATTTCATACATTTAAATGTCAGACATTATTGCCGATATTATCATACTCACGAGTCATTTCAATTTTAAACTCGTCAGGAAAAACATTTTTATGTAAGTATGAAATACTGCAAGATACTTAACGGAAAATTAAGGCGCGTGTCAAAATTTGCCGGCTAGGCCGACTTTCCAACTAGCAAATAGTACTGCACCGTGCAACCTGCAGTTTTGAGAAACGTTTACTACGCGTCTGCACAGAGCAATAAGAACTGAAAGTGAAGCTTGCGCCAAAAGAGAAATGCGTAATCTCTCAGTCAGGTAGCAAAAAAACCCCACAGGATTAAAACGTGAGTGATTAAGTTTACTAACTGACAAGAGTAGCAAGCCCCCAGAAGCTTTTGACGATATTTCCTTTCCTTCAGCCGTAAAGTGGCTAAAAGCCTTCTATCACCATACATCGGAATTGTTAAATAACTAATCTGGAAATACGAAAACCGCAAAGCGTTCTACCAGATGAGAGATAAGAGTCTCATTCTAACAAGTAGTCGAAGCAAGAGGCCAATATGAACAAACGTTAAACTTTCCGGAATACTTATTTCTTGCACTAGCGGCACACACCTGGTTGGTTTCTTATAAAACTGCTCAATATATATATATATATATATATATATATATATATATATATATATATATATATATATATATATATATATATATATATATATATATATATATATATATATATGTGTGTGTGTGTGTGTGTGTGTGTGTGTGTGTGTGGAAAGCTCTGATTAATTAATTAATCTTGATCGGAGCCTCTTGTGGGTGGTAGATACAGTAACCTGTTTCTAATTAAGAACTGATAGCTAATAGTGAAACGGTGTTACTTTTTAAAAAAATCTCATTTAGAAACAGTTTTGAATTTCGATCCTGGCTGAATTCTCACCAACACATACACAGATAAACATACAAGAAGGAAGTCTACATAACGATTTGTCTTCAAAGATATGTTCCTCAGAAATCGTGAATTTGTGATATATTAAACTTATTCCATTGCATACTGACTCGTGTTATACAATTCTTAAATATCAAAGTCTCTTTATCGGTGCAAGCTAGCTTCACAAAACACATTCATACTTTAGGAATATAGTATTTGTAAAAGACAGTCATCGAAGATTGCTAGTATCTTGCTCTGTATGAGATGGTCGTTGTTTTTGTCGCTGATTTGTACTTTGACGCCAATTCACATCGCAAAATAAGGCTATATATGTGAATGTGCGTGTGTGTGTCTGTGTGTGTGTGATTTGGATTTTTAACGTATCTTTAAAAATTTTTCAGTCATATCGCTACGATGACTGTAGTGTGACAGTTTATAGTGATGTCTAGCACTGGGGAATCATGCCGCAGATATGTAGCATGATGTCCCACCCACTCGCATTATCCTAACACACAGCCGATTAGTCCTAACACTAACCTCTTAATGCTGAGCGCCTAGCGAGGCTGCTGTTAGCACCATTTTTGTAAGTCTTTGGTATGACTCGGCCGGGGATCAAACCCACGACATCCCGCATCCGAGGCGGACGTTCTAACAACTATATGGTAGCCAGCATACATGGTGGAGGAAGAACCCAGATCAACTCCAATAACGGGTCATCCATTTAGTACGTACGCAAAAATCTGGCAAAGCTTGACCCCTTCCCCCTGTACACATGCAAATTTATACACCCACCCACCCACCCATCGTACGTACGCTTGACGCACCCCCCCCCCCAATTATATAGAACAGCTTATATTTAATCCAAGCAGAAACGATCAAGGATTAATAATACTAACGTGTTTAACAAAACAGATAATCCAGTCCACCGACGTTGAATGTCTGACTGCATCAAAGAAATAAGCTGCGTAACTTTAAAAAGTTTGGCTAGTGTCCGCTAAAATTCAAACGCCGACTGAACCCAGCCGAACAGGCTACGTATTAGACAAATTAGTATCGAGGTTTCACACACATACACACACACACCACTCCGTTCTGTTTCCTATGCGTACGTACATTATCAGTAGACCCTTCCCCCGTAACCAAGCGTATGGATTTGGGTTAAAACCCCTCCCCCTCCATGCGTACGTACTAAATGAACGGTCCCTAAGAACCACCCACCCACGGGAAGCTACGAGCAGATTTCTCAAGTGCCCATACTGGCCTAGTCAGAGATTCGAATCCAGGCGGATAGAAGTTAGTTGGCAGCGATAGTTAAAGGCGGGCGCTTTAGACCATTCGGTCACCCAGGGCACCTGCAACAGATGTAATAAACATTTTGAATCCACTTGTTGAACGATGACAAAATCTATCTCGAAAATTCAGAAACCTTCTTGTTTGCAAGATCTTTTCTACAAGGTATGATAGTATGAGCAAGTAATTTATCACAAGTAAAGGGACGGAGAAGGTAGGGTCTAGATCCAAATCACTTTGGTAGATTAGGTTGGACTATTTACTGTCGTTATCAACACTCTTCTAAATAGTTCAATTTAATGAGAACATCAACACTTACGATCTGCCAATCTGAAAAGCATTAAATCTTCTTCAAATTTGATAAACTAGATACTAAATCCTGACTCAGTTCGCTCGCTCATCTTTGTACCCCGTAAAAGATGTCTAGATATACCATAATCTGATCAGCACGTCGATTATATTTCATATAACTACTATAATGAAAATCGAAATTTTGGACAAATACTTAAGTTTTAAGATTTAGGTCTGATTTTGAAGGAAGTTATTGTTTGTTCATAATTATTTATGTTGTGTGTGATGTACAGCATGTTTTTAAACCAATAAGCACTACAAATGATGCAACTTTCACGTGAAAACGGCTTAGCTAAGTTCACTACATGAAAACGTTTACAAAATAGGTAACCGAATAAATGAACATGTACACATGGCTATCAGTGACGAAGGAACTAATGATCCAAATTAAAGGATATATTTCCACATCTCTGCTTACGATGCTATTTGGTTTTTAGGATAATTATTTCCCCAAGGTAGTGATGATTTACATATTAAATTGGACATCGCTGTGAAAAAGCTGCAGCTGACGATAACTGTTCGTACCGTACACAGCACAGCATTAGCATATTGGGTGTATTTACTGATGACAGCATCATCTATAATTTTTTTGACAGGATTTTCTTGAAACAACATTATTTATCTTCGAAAAACATTTTCGTTCAAAGAATTTTTTTATGAGTAACACTGTATTGTAAAGAAACACCATTTCAATTTTGTGGGTCTGCACAGTTTCTTAGTCACAGTAGACCAGAGGTGGGGAAATTACGGTCCACAGGCCTGATCTGGTCCATGACCTGGTTTTATCCGTTAATTTACGTTATAGGGTGTCGATTTAAAAATCCCTTATTCGGACCGCGCCCTGGAGAAAGTCGCTCATGCCTGATTTAGATCCTGTAAAAAAGCATCTACGTCCATGCCCTGGAAGGACGTTCCGTTGCATTATTGACTGCTTCATCACGTACAGAAATATACCGTATGTAGCAGTACGAACAATAATCATAATGATGTTTTGCCTATTTTATCAGACATATTTTTTAAAATTAAAAAAAAAAGTCTTACAAATTGAATCCTGTCATTTGGTAAAAGACATATGGCCAATAAAACAATCGCAAGCTGTGCCTGATACGATCTTCACATTTGCAATGGCTTACAATAAAAAGCTCAAAGCTGTAAGCCTGATATGCAGATGGGTGGGGGAGGTTTTGTTTCAAAATGTTCGCTTCAATATTATCGCTTATATTATTGTATACGATGCACATGTTTAAAGATTTTGGTGAACGTTGCAGCCTTACGCATCACAGGCTTAAGGTTGTCAAACGATGAATGTATTCACACGGTCGTTTAAGTATTGTTCTACACTAAAAATTGCAAAGTTGAAAAGCATGTTAATACTTGTCATAAATTCCAGTTCAGTCAATCTGCAAATTCTTCGTCAATTGTTAGTGTACCACAACTTTGCTCAAGAATATTGACTTCTCTGCACTGAATCAAAATGAAATTAAGTAATCTGGGTCAAAGAAACACCTAGTTTTGTCTGGAATTATGTACATAGTTTAAAATATCATCTTCAGAAATCGCTGACAGAATATAATTAAGAAACCAAGCACAGATCCGTTGGGGCATTATTGGGTGGTACGTCTGAGTTCTGTACTGCTTAATGCAATTTAAAACGCAAGAATTCTTCGAAGAGAATGACGATCTTCTGTACGAAATGAATTTCCAACACTCCAAGATAAGACTTTTTCAAATGCTGTGTGTGAACATCATCTCTGAGATTCCCTCGAGACAGCAAAATTTTTAAAACGGACTTCTGTGGCACCGATACTGGATGTCAGATCGGCACTACTGTCATTTATAATATATCAGACATATTTAGAAGTCGATTGGTTAAAATATATGTAGTGATAACAAGAGTTCGGGATTGCCGGTAGCCATTCCGGATGTAAGATTTCGTTCAAATCTAATTAGATATTACAATAAATATTTGGTGAAAACCCCATGTAGAGATGGCCATCCATTCTGGAGGAGCAGCGATAACAAGATTTCCAAGAAGTCTGTCATGTTGACCATACTGTATAACAGATCAGCATTCGTTTCATTTAGGACCAACCAGTCACCAAAATACATCTTATAGTGAAAACATCATGTTCAATTCAGAGGCGGGAGCGATAACCAGAATTTTCAGATGTCTGCCGTGGCCGTCATTTCGCATTTCAGATCGGCATCATTTTCATTCATGACCAACTAGACGTCATAAAAGTAGTCTGGTGAAAACCCTAAAACGACATGGCCATGCATGAAGAAGGAATAGCGATAACAAGATCTTTCGGATGTCCGCCATATTGGAGGTCGTATCAGTACTGCTTTTATTAATGACCAGCTAGATATCATAGGAGAAAGTTTTCTGGGGAACCATGTCGATATGCCGATGAGTAGCAATAACAATATTTTCAAGAAGGCTGCTATGGCGGCCATACTACATGTCAGATAGGCACTTTAGTTTCATTTAGGCAAAAACTAGGTATCAGCGAACGTCTTTCGGTGAAAACACAATTTGGATGGACAACAAAAAACAGGCCATCACATAAAGTCTTCTGGTTGAGCAGAACTAACAAAAACAAAAATACTCTTACATAACTCTAACATAACAACTAATATTCTGTATCTAATTTACATCGTTCAGAGAGTAGTATTATCGGGGTATGCAAATCGTTCCTCCTCATGTATATGTAACGTTTTGCGATGAGGTCGACGTAAACCCCAAGCACATATATACGGAAAGGCACTGACAACACCGAATATGTTGTTGTGGTTGTGGGGTTTAACGCCATTTTTCAGCACACGGTAGGCTATACATGGCGGCCAGTGTCAATGGTGGAGGAAGAACCACCGACCCACGAGAAGCTACTGGCAAGCTTTCTCACATACCCACATTGGCTGAATTCGAGACTCGAACCGGCGCAGACAGAGGTGAGATGGCACTGATCCATAACGGAGAGCGCTTTAGATCACTAGGCCACTCGGGGCCCCTCACAGAATATAAAAGCCCTCGTTAAAATATAACGCTCAGTTATGTCTAGGAAATGTATCGTTATATATTGTACTTATTTCCTTATATACTTTCCTCGTCAGTGGTTGAAGCATTTTGTTCTATTATTATTATTATTATTATTATTAATGTGACGAGCATCCTTATATGGCCGCAGAGGGCCAACCCAATTACCACAGACCGTAATGTTATATTTTGTCAAATTATTATGCTTCTGTGGCAAGACCGGCAAAAGAAGCTTTTATCCTATTTATAACCTATCCAAAAGTAAACTGTCGGAAGATGCAAGGCTGGTTTTGAGAAGGAAAAAAACACGACTTCCATCAAGGTGCCCAGTATGAAAATCCGACCCGGTGAAATCTCGATGTTAACTGTGCGGCGCAGGCAAACAAATGAAACTGGTTTTAGGATCAAGCCAATTGGAGACCTTCATTCTTTTAAATACGGTATTTGGGGAATACATGTGGCAGAGTCGTCGAAACGCTCGCCTTTACCGATTACTGCCATCACATCTATGTCCGCGTGGGTTCGAGTGTCGGGCACGGCCAATGTGGGCATTTTAAAAAGCTTGCCAGTAGCTTCTCGTGGTCTGTGGTTCTTACTGGGGTTTTGCCGGGTTCTTCCTTCAGCAGCTTTACTGGCCGCCATGTATTGCCTTTCATGTGCGGAAAAATGACGTTAAACCCCAAACAATAAACAAGACCAACAAATACAGTATTTATTATTCCACCAGACACTGGCTGGTTCCCAGGGGCGCCGAAGAATAATTGGGGGGGAGGGGCAAACATGTAGTGGTCAGGTATTAAGTTGTACGAATAACATGTTTAGAGGTGACATACGTGAGTGGGGTGGGGTATGGCAAGTGCCCCCATCCCCTTGGCCTTATGTGCGGCCGACCATGCTGGTTCCGTAGCTCGTGAAATAATCAGTTGTTTGTGACTGTATTAACGGCGTTGTATTATTGCGTTCTGTAAACATATGTCCTACCTTTTCTAGTGTGGTGGGAAACCGTGGGATCCTAACAAATCAGGTAATCAACATTATCCCTTCTCTTATAATAGACATGGAGTGAACTGTGCCAAGTTTTCCGAACTCCCAAGTGTGACCGATTTTTGGTATGATTCATTGTTTATTACATCGCATGGTTGCAGAGTCATTCCTTACACAAGCCAATGTATCCATCCAACCGTCTATTTATCCGCCTACCTACCTAATATCAACACCAATATCTACGTATTTATCTACTTACCAATATACATACCTATTTATCTTATGCATACACTACATTAGAGAAATAAATTTTCCTCTAATGCTTGGAAACATCCACATCAGCTAAATAATTCGTTTAAAATTGATACGCAAATTTACGCTGATGGAAAACGATGTAGTTTTCAATATTGTTCTGGCACCAAACCAAACCAGACGGGCTTCCACTGCCAAACGCCGCCATGTGCTTGGGTGTTGCCCTTGTGATTTTTATGTCTGTGCTATCATTCTATCTCCCGTAGCGTATTTTTCGTCAGTCTCTACTGTGGAAGTGTAGATAGAGAGAAACATTAGTGTTTCTCCATTCAATACAAATCTTTTATTTGTCTTTCACAGTATGCTCAATTATCAGTTGTTCAAATGTAAGTGTTTATAATACGTACATTGTAAAATCTATTGTTTCGGTTTTAAACACTGTAGTATACTAAAAACGGCAATGACTGAAATAAAAAGAGCTGGAGAATAAAAATAGCGCGGCAATGTCTATTTTGTTAATAATGTGTTCGGTACGTCTCTAAAAAGATCGGTTTTAATCGTGCATATCCAAGAATGACAACAAATGTTGTAAACACATTTCAGCGAAAAAGAAGCTCCTATGTCGGAAAATAATTTCGATTGAGATTTCACAAATTACGAAAATTTTAATAAACAGGCCCCACGTTAACAAATCTGGTACATAAAATACCCATTTCAATATATAATGTGAATACATAGATAAACCTCATGTATACCTTGTGAAGTACTCGAGTTCGATCCCATTAACTATACGTTATCGTTTTCCAGATTAGTTTAAGATCAAAGATATGTTCAAGATACGTAAAAGATGGGGTAGTGGAAAATGTGATGTAAAGCCAATATGTATGTGTTTGATTATATAGATGTGATGAAAAACAGGTGCCGTATACACTACACTCCCTCAATTTATACGATAGGAGAAAGGAGCACATGTATATAAAATGAGTTCCAACAAATATTTCCAGCAATTTAGCAAGGTTCTGTTGTATTTTATTTCTAAACGCTGACGTTTATAACAGCAGAGGCCACTTGCATAATAATACGTGCCCCGTTCTGAAGCCTTTATTCGGAATTATTGGTTTGTACTGGGATAAATAAGCTGCAAAAAAGGTAATTTTCACTTAACAGGTAATATGTAATCCTTCATTCATCTCAGGAATACTTCTTAACAATAGTAGCATTGTGCAATTGTACCGGTTGAAGGACATTTTACTTATTTATGTAAAAGTAAGAATGAAAAATTCTCACAGGAAAGTTTTTCAACATGCAAAATTGGTCATTGCCCTCTACCTACAGGATAAAGACCAAACATCAACGGCAAGACGATAACTTAGCGATTGAAAATGTTGCAATCTGAGATAAAATGATGCACTAAATAAAATAAAAAATGGTTTCCTGTTGACACTATTTAAGTAAGCCAAAGTAATAGCTATTGTCAGACATAACCAATCAAAGAGGAAAATGCACCTGTCAAGTGCGGTCTGGGACAATAATTTTCTCCACAGGCCAAAGACCGAGTACGTGGTTATACAGCTCATAGTCTGAACTCGTGGGACTGTATGCATTGGGGTCTACTTTTTAGTTACTTTAAGATTAAGTTCCTGAGCCCAGTTTTACGTGAAAACATTACAGTTAATGATACTAATGTACATTTGTTTCTATAACCATTTTATGTAATTTTATTTGAGAAACAACTGTAATTTTCAATTTCGACCGCTGCGAGCTCTCACTGCGTTCTTGAAAATACCGGTTTCCACATATGTATTACAAAACAGTTTCTGGCTCTTGAATCGGATTTTCACATTCTGAGGCCGATATCAGGACATGTAACGTCAAATTGATGAAAGGAAAATTGTTCAACGAATGAAGAAACATTATCTTTTCATCAGAAAAATATAATCTATCATTTAAATTGATAGTCAGAAAAACTTATTTCAGTGTACTTGATAATACATCAGCTTCATCTTAAAATAAAAATCTCCTTAACAGTATAAATAAACTGCCGATTTACAGTTTGAGCAATTTGGGTCAGACTGAATACTTTGTCCTATTATGACGCGTTTCAAAATAGGTCTTGTCCCTACCTCCACCTTCTCCTCTCTCTCTCTCATCACTATCAAATTAGGTAACATTGTCTAGAAATGATAAGCGGATGTATGAATTATAACATACAAAAATACTACAGTTTCTGAGAAAATTATCTGGTAGTTCTGGCGTCTATTGTCTGCAGTGCGCAGTAGTTTTTCATTTTGCAATAAATGGGATCGAAAACAAATCTCTCCCTCGATCCAAAGTGATAATAACCCTTTAAGCTTGGGTTAGATATTCTGTCCTAACACGCAATTCTGGTCATAACTCATAAGGAAAACTTTAATATTGGTTGTCAATAAGTACATGCAACAAAATCATGATTCTGCCATCCAGTGAAATGCAGCTGTCTGGCTAGCACAGATCTTGTTTACCAGTCTACGATGTTAACTGCGATAAACAAATATGAGTCACTTCTCCGATCGATCATGTAAAACTTAGTTCTGGTAGAAATCAATTAGTATCCATTGCCCTACTTTTGCCGTTGTTTGTCGCCCTGCCCTTGAAAACAAGACCTCAGATCATCCACAAGACATGCAATTTTAACATTAATAAGCTCGCCTGAAGATACACAATGGTACAATTCGAAGATAAATGCGGTTCTGTCTAACAAACTGCTAGGACAATTCATTGGAGAAGCTTACTTCGTTCTCTTGGTCTAGAATGCACTAAAAAAAATCTTTATAATCCATTTGTAGATTGATGGCATATCGATAACCGATTCTTACGAGTCCTTAGGAAGGCGCGCATTTCAAAGCGGAAATCACATGCAGATGTTCCGTCAAATATCCGGTTCTGCCTTCTTATCCAAACGTGTTCCGAATATTTCCGGGTTATCCAGGCGAGGTTCCTGTAAGGAACAAATATAAAAAGCCACAGCAGTTGTAAACTCTGTAACAAAGTACTTTAAAATTACTTTATTGCAGGCAAGTAATGCCCCTTTCACAGCATGCACTGAGGGCGAAATTTCTTCAACAAAGGATCTTGAAAAGATGAAAATTAGCACCTTGAAACATTTGTCAGCGTAATTTTGTTCCTTTATCTCTTTCTGTCTGTGGAAATAAATGTAAACTGAAATTATTGGTCAATTGTTGGAAATTAATAGAAAATGGCGACCTAAATATCAGGACAGTTTCTATTTTGTATCATCCAAGTGGACTGTAAGCACTTGAAAACAAATATGATAACGCGGCAAAACATAGCTCCTAAAAAATTGGTACTCTACAAGTTCCTGAAAATTCTTTTACGACATATTCGAATATACTGCGATACTAGTAGTAGTTGGCGTTGTAGCACGTGACAATGATGACAACGACAACAATAATGATGATGTTATCAGACACATTATCTTTAAAAATGGATAAAGCCGTATTTTACCTTTAGAAGTACAGATAAAAGTCCTTGTGGATCGGGTGTGGAACAAACACCGAACACGTCAATTCCCCAAGATACTAGTTCCTTTTGAGTAGTAGGACCAATCGCCACAAACTGAAAATTCAAGATATATATATATATATATATATATATATATATATATATATATATATATATATATATATATATATATGAGAGACAGAGAAAAAATTTATATTTCATAAATTGGTTTGTTTACTTCATTTTCCAAACTTTTCGATCTAACAACGAAAAAATATCGTCATCTTACTGGCTAAAAAGTTCATTCCAATTTAAACTCAGGATACCCGATGTGTTAGGAGGAGAGTCCCTTGAAGAAAAGGACTTACCTAAAAGAAGTTGTTCCTTTTAACTGCTGAGCAATGAAGCTATCTCTAATATTTATAAGAAACGAAAAACGTACCTATTTAGTAACACAAACGGGTTTGATATGTATCTCAGTTAAAATGTTCACAAGATGTCTGAAAGTGTCGTAAAACAATTATATGCTACTGTTAATGACAATGAAGGTGATGTCATGGAGACAGGTGTTGTAGAATTTATTATACTGACTCGTTATTGAACTGGTATCATGCGGCTAGGAACCTGATCCAATCCTTTTGTCTTTAAAACTAAGGTCAGAGTGCTATCAATTTGTTTATTTGAATGAAACTAAATGTAAAGCAAATTATAGTCATAATTCATTTGTACTTGTGCATGTCAATGTGCTCTTAAAGTCAATGAAGTATAAAAGTGAAAGCTATATACTTTAACTTAGTCCCCAAGGACAATTAAAATACGGCTACTTGGCCGTTCATATTTGCACGGTTTCCATTCAGAACAAATTATACACCGCATGTGGTGTTTTAGAGAAACCCCTAATGTCAGTGCCACCATTCGTTTAAGAAGAACAAGTTTTACATCATAGACGCTTACGGTGTCATGTTGGAGGACACAAGATTGCAACTTTCATGCAGAACTCGCTACATATTGCTGTAGCGGTTGATTGAAAATCCATTTAGATACGACCATCAGTGCAAGAAAAGTTACCATATACAGATTTTCAAGATGGCCGTCGGAAAACAATACATATTGCAAATAAGAAGTGTTTTTCTGAGGAATTGTCCGACTTTTGGTTGGCCATATTGGCGTCATTTCCATTTAGAACCAGCTACATATAGCAAGACTTATTTTAGTTAAAAACTCATTTCAATACGACCATTCCTTCAAAGGAAGTAGCGATAACAAGAATTCTAGATCGCCACCATAGCCGCTGATCTGCAACATTTGCATTTATGATGAACTAGATATAATGACGTAATTTAAGTTAAAACACATGTCGCAAAGATTTTCAAGATGGCGGTCATGCTGAATGCCCGATCGACATCATTTTCATTTAATATATTACCGCTCCGGTGGCCTAGTGGTTAGAGCGTCCGCCTCGGATGCGGGAGATCGTGGGTTCGATCCCCGGCCGAGTCATACAAAAATGGTACTAACAGCTGCTTCGCTTGGCGCTCAGCATTAAGAGGTTAGTGTTAGGACTGGTCGGCCCGGTGTCAGGATAATGTGACTGGGTGGGACATCATGCTACATGTCTGCGGCATGATGCCCCAATGCTAGACATCACTATAAACTGCCACATTGCAGACATTGTAGCGATATGACTGGAAAATTGTTAAAGCTACGTTAAAAATCCAAATCACATCACATCACTTCATTTAATATCAGCTAGACATCAGAAATAGTCCTTTGGTGAAATACTCATGTCGCCATGCTCACCTGTTTTGGAGAAATTGCGATATGAAGATGTTCAAGCCCGTGGCGGAGAATTTGGATGCATCTTTTTCATTTAGGACCAACTAGACATCAGCATGGCACTATTTCAAGTTTCATGACTTTCCTCCAAGTAGCTTAGGGGGAGTAGCGATAATAAACAACGTCTATCGGACGACAAACGCAAGAACACCGTATAAGCTCTTCTAGTCTTCGCCCAAAAGAACTAGAAAAGAAACAGTGGGGAAAATGGGAGTAAATATAGTACGCTTCACATCCAAGCATAATAAACCCAGCGATCTGTTATTTGAGAGTAACTCTAAGAAGCAATGGAGTTGAATCGCCTTTACTACACAATGGATTTTCTCCAAACCTCTGCCAGAATTTGCAACTTAGATTACATCCATAAGTACTACATCTGGAAAGTAAAGCCAATTTCCCAAGACAATCGTTTACTTTTACTTAGACACTTGCATGCATGACTCATCCTCTCAAAAACACTGTCTGCAAAGATTACTTGTAGACATAGAAACTTCGATCTAACCCAACAGGGTAAAACCATGCGCTCTAACAACTTCGATCTAATCCAATAGGCTAAAACCATGCGCTCTAACAACTTCGATCTAATCCAATAGGGTAAAACCATCGTTCTTGAATTTATGTGAGTACACTGGAAGTGTCAAAATCTGTCAGACTTACTTCCATATATCATGTAAGTCTCTTTTTGAATGCGGTCAACACGTTAGTTAAATATTTCAAAAACAGAAAGACCAACGAAGTTTCGAAACACAAACAGCTTCATTCGAAATAAAATTTTAATTTGTCATAAGGCAACAAAAAAATGTGTTCCAGTCGGCCGACAGTCCCTGCTTCTCGCTGTTGACCCGAGCACTTTTTCCCTCCAGGGTAAAAATCAAAAATAAAATAAACATAAAATTCCAGTAATTGATATACATACACACACACACACACACATTATATATATATATATATATATATATATATATATATATATATATATATATATATATATATATATATATATATATATATATATATATATATTGAGAGAGAGAGAGAGAGAGGGAGGTCCACCTTAATTTTAAAACCAGTGTAATAGGAAACATATTTGGGGGCTTAAAAGACTGTCCAGGTTACAATAGTTTTCATGGCATAAATTGTAAATTTTTAAAATCTCAAACTAACAAATGTAGCTTTCTCTCTGTCTCTGTCTCTCCCTCTTTTTTTTCTCTCTCTCTCCCTCCTTCCCCCCCCCTCTCTCTCTCTCTCTCTCTCTCTCTCTATATATATATACACACACACACACACACATGGAGGTCTAAATTGTGCAACAAAGTTTTTGTAATTTAACATGGCTTGAAGTTGGACCCAATCCAAGACAAGAGTCGCAACCTAGGCTTGCTCGCGTCTGCCCAGACAGCGGTACCTGTTTACTGATTTTAGTAACGTCATGGAACATCGATAAAGCGGTAAGGAAGTCTATTTTTTATTGCTTTCCTAACGAACAGATGAAGGCTAGACGAGATAATCTAGGTCTATATGGTTGTTTGAAGCGATTCCTATTCATTTACTTCACCTGATATTACAATCTAGCTGATAAAGTGCTAATTTACCACCAAGAAGTTACAACTTCTCAGTAGTCACGACATAAAAATGCATCACTTCAATAATACGTCTCGGGCAACATAGGTCACGGCAGTCAAAACATGTTAGCAACCTTGCCTTATCAACCATAAGTAATCCGAAATAGCCATGTTTTTTTTTATATAATCCATAACTCTGAAGAGCACTTTTTGGTGTTTATGCAACATTGTTTTATAATAGGAGATCTTACATGAGAGTCCATTGCGTATGATATTCATCAAAAAGCTAAAGAATTTGTAGGGAAGCAAATATTTTAAATTATTAACAGTTTTCATGAATTTCAATACTTTGTGTTTTCGTCATAAAACGGAAAATGATAAGACGCATTAGGTGAATTACATTGGGATGATTTGGACGTTATCGACATGTTTTTGAGAGGTCATGACGAGACAACGGCCGGTGTTGTATGAAGTATCATGAGTTTATATAAAACATACACCACAGACACCAAATCATAAATGGCATTTACAAATTCTGACGTTTATATATAAAAGAAGGAAAATTCTTTATATGAAAACACGTAGTTTTTATTCTTTTCTTTTTTAGTCATCAAAATATAAATACGGTCTTCATTTAGTATATGTGTTAGAACCAGCTCCGCCTATGATAGCCTAGCATCTGTCGATCACCAGAGATACTTACTAGTATCTAATATACAAGTCGATTACAATGCAGTAACACATAGTCTGACACGACATGAATTCACGCACTACTATGTCATACTAGACCTTTTGTGACGTCGTATTACTTACTTAGCAGCAAATATATTGGGTCATACCTGTACTTATCAGTATACAGTAAGTGGTCGGTAAATTCAAATAATTTGACAATTTACTAGATCATAACAGGCAATGTAGTTGCCTAGGAAGTCACCAACTGGGTATAAATATACTATCTTAAATGAGATATCAGTCACGTGGCATCTTACATCTAATGATGCCATTGGAAAGGCGATAGTTCGTAAAGGGTCATGAAGCTTTTCTTAGTATCGCTTTCGCTAAATTCGATATTTACATGGTAACCATTCAACACCAGGCTTCCCTTTGCCTAATTTCTTATTTTCACCCCATGCAGGTTCAGGGGTGCAGAATAGCCCCGATCTGCCCTGATACATGTCATCAAAGGCGACAAATGGAGGCTGCAACCGCTGTGACTCGGTGGGTGATGATGGTAATTGGAATGGTGCGAGTTCGAATCCTTCCATTGGATCAGCCAGTTTTATATTGTGGTGCGTTCTTGGGAGAGGCACTTTACTCCGACTGTCTCGATATTAAATAACTTATTGGTGTTGATGTTTCTTAAAACAAGTCTAACAACCATTCCCTTTCCAAAAGACAGTCATAACAGTTGGCTAGTTATCTCTTGCAATGCTGTACTTTTTTTCTTCCCGTACTTAAGACAGTCATCTCCACGTAAGATTCTCACACCGGCAAGTACAATTCTGAGAAACAAAGAGGAATTTCCATGACTAAATAGACTGAACGCACACGGATTTCAGTTTTACTGTTTATCTTTTACAGCAAAATGAAAATTCCATCGCATTATTTTCATCCAAACAGCTACAAGAAGCCCAAGTGGTTTTTTGATATCGTTGATATGTACTTATGTATGCAATAATATTTTACGGCACCTCAGCGCAAACTAGGCTATAAGGTGCCAAGTGTATGTAAAGTTCGTAAAATTAATTGTATAAAGGTTTAGGTAAATCGTTTAAAATAAATGTAAACATTAAGCACAAGAACATAAAATACAAAAGGTAAAGATGTAAAAATTTCTGTGAAGTGTATATAAAACCACATACAAAAATTACGTAAAATCCCTAAAACATCCTTAAAAGTTTGCTGAATAAACTGCATTTCCTTAAATATGGTCTAAGATTTTCTTGGTTGATACATACTCGTACAGTTTCATGATGCAGATCACGTCAACATACTTCCGTGTCTCAGGGAGGAAATGGACATCGTTGGCGTATGTCAACTTGTATGACAATTCATACACATTTTGAAACTGAGAGGGGGAAAGAAAAGTTTGGAACACGAAGTTGCCACATTGTCTGTTATTGTTAGTACAATGTATCTTACTGTGTAAATACGATTATCTTATTAATACTCCTCCCAAGATGTAAGCTACATCACCCCACCCCTTCCCCAAAATGTCAACTTAATGACTTTTCCTCCAGAAATGAAAGTGTATACTGGATGAAGAGATACACAAACAAAAACGTTTTAAAAAATACTGAAACCAAAAAGCTTTTGGTTGGAAAAACACAACATCACTAGCCAATTTTTTAAAAAAACCAAAGTTTGTAGAGATATCTTAAACGATTCAAGAGTTTTGCACAAGAAACACAAGTCTGGATAATAGATGGATCAATGGACAAGTGGGGAAAACCCCATTAAAGCACTGAAATTAAAGAATTATAATTAGAAAATGGCAAATCTGGACTCCATTCTAATATGTATACTAATAGGCACATCTGGAGTCCAGTCTAATATAGGTGCTGAGAGGCACATGGAATCAGGTCACAATTAGTACTTCCAGTTCAGTACCCACGAATGTAGTTCTAGTCTATTTTTAGAACATTTTTTCCTCTCTCATTTTGGTGGTGATAAAGAGTTATATTTATGCATTTTTGGTAGGGATTTAAAGGTAATTGTTTATTCTTGAGAATATGAGCTCAGGGTGTTGTGTTCCATGTGTATTTCGGCGACAGTACACAGTGAGTAATAAGGCCTTGGTGATGATCCGGAAGTGAAATCTGTGTTCTGTTTACATGCTGCTGTTGAGAGTCCAGCCTCTAAAAAAAATGCAGGTCAACCTTTGACAAGAACTTCACCGCGAAGTCATCTCTGAAGGCAATTTAGATTAACATGTGATTTGTACTGATCGCCACACAGTGGAAAGGTCAGTATTGAGAAACACTTGCAGAGAACATATAGTAAAATTAATTGTGCTTTATGTCCTGTCAGTGCAGTATTGAAGTAAAGTTTAAATTGGATAAAATCTTTATTATCAACGACAGACACATGAAAGTTGAATGTTATGTATACTGACTTTGAAAATATAAGAATAAAATTAAAAAATAAAAAATTTATTTATTTTTTTAAAAATTTAAATGAAATTTTTATATAAAAAAATAAACAATTCCCCCAAAAATGCACATATATTTAAAAAAAATTTAATCATATTACATTATATCAGCATGTATATATTCCTACACCATATACAAGCTCCAATGTTGGATATTTGTCACATTTTGTCAGAGAAAATATCTTTGTAAGTCAAAATCAGACCTTCATTTAAAATACACGAAGACAAAAGTCTATTGTGTATTGGCCATTCAAACTATTTATTAGGGGTCCAAGCAGTTAATTTATGTGTTTATGATGGGGTCACTTCCTGAGTAACACATAGCTGCTTGTATAGCCTTCAGCAATTGTTTATAAGTATAGTTATAAGGTATTTAGTGAGAGGACAGAGATGAAAACTTTATATTAGAACCTACTCAAGTTCTCTACTAAATCATTTTAAACTGAGAATGAAATACATGTCAAAGGGATAAAATATACTTTCCCCAGGTATATATACCCTTTGATGTAAGAAAACCGCAAAATGCATTCCATTTTATTGTTCAATTTGGTTAAGATACTGTGCGACATTGTGGCCTATATGATGTTATGCGAATTCAAATGATCCATCTTGCTTTATGCATTATTAATTACTAATAATATTTGTTAACTGATACTCCAAAGATTACATAAGAAATATTCAAACAGATTATTTTAATTTAACTTTGTGCAACTGATCCTAATATGGTTACATATTCGACAAAAAAAATTCATATATTTTAGAATGTTTGGGATCAAAAGTTCACATTCAGTACATCATATAGGCTGACATTGTACGTATAGTGAATCTGTAAGGCACATTTCTGGCTGTGTGCACTGAAAATGTCCCAAAATGTTATTTTCATCATGAATATGCCTATGTATGGTAACATATTTCAATTCAGTACTTTGACAGAGTGCGGTATTGTAGCATCAACTGATATCTGATTCCACTGAATCAACGAGCTTAATAATTGGTAACCAGTACTCTTAAAAATACACTATAAATGTTAAAACAGATCATTTGAATTATGTTTGCACATTTGATCTTAACAAGTACACTGTATATGTCCCAGATATGCAAATTTCCATCCTTGTTTTATAAGTTTTGGGGACCAGATTTTCACATTTAGTTGATGATATAGGATTTATTGGTACCTATAGTTGATCTGTGTGGACACATTTGGCTGTATTCACTTGCAATATCCAAAATTGTTATTTTCCTCATGAATAAGATTGTGTATAGTAATATATTTTAATTTAATACATTGTCAGTAGTGAATAGGGAACACTCTAGGGACTAGGGGACTTCCATGTTAAAAAGGGTATATCCACTCTGGGGACTATGTAAAATTTAACATAGGAGAAAAAAATATCCACTCTGGGGACAATGTAATTTAACATGGGAGAAAAAAAATAACCATTCTAGGGACAAGGGGAATTGAACATGGGAATAGAGTTTGGGCCTGTCTAGGGACAAGGGGAATGGAACATGGGAATACTGTGTGGGCCTATCTAGGGACAAGGGGAAATGGAACAGGGTCGGGACCCTATTTTAATACGGTCCCGACCTGATGGATCTATGGAAAGGGAACAGGCAAAAAATTGAAACAGGGAGGGGGGTCTCTATTTTTTTTTAAATAAAAAAAATTTAAAAAAATGGGCTAGGCAATTGAAAGTCAAGATCTTTTCGAGACCTATGAGTGGCCCTGAAAAGGGCCTTTGGTTTCATCATCATCTTCTTCTTTTATTTCCTCTACTGCTTCCACCAAGTTCTCACGTTTGCCAGTCTTCCTTTCTTCTTCTTCTTCTTCTCTGGCATCCAGTCTGGATGACCTATTGCTCGGAATTTCTCCTGTATTATGATCCAATTGTTGTTGAGTTTGTCAAAGGCCTCTTTTTTCTTTACGTTTTCCTTATCCTTTCGTTCTTTATTCCACTTGTCTTTGATCTTCTTTACTTCTTCCTCCATTACTTTTCTCATAAGTTCTTCCGATTTCTTAAGCTGGTCCAGGCCGTTTTTGACAAAGGACCACTCTGTCCATTCCATTACGTCTTCCAAAAAGCACCTTATTTCTATCACATTATCCATGGCTTCCTTTAAGTGACCAATCTTTACATACTCTGGATCTATAAAGCCTCTTAATCTTTTTACTTCTTCTTCTATCATCTCTTTCACCAGATCCATAGCTAATTTCAGGTTGGTCACTTGCCTTCTGACAAAATCCCGGGTAACTTCATGCTTCCATTCTCGTTCAATCCTTTCCACTACATAAGCTCCATCCACCATCCAATACCAAATGTCCTTCAACTGGTTAAACAATTCTGTTACAGCTACCATCTTCCTTGTCTTTATTCCGTAGAATGGTTCGAACATCAAACCTTGTGGGTTCTTATAGTTAAAGCGCGGACGTGAAGGAAAACATCCCCTAAGACATAAAATTTATATTACCTAGATCATTACTTAAAACGCGCGGACGTGAAGGAGAACATCCCCTACTTTTCTCATTTCATATTATCTACTATCCACATACGTGAAGCAGCAATAAACAAACCCCAAATCTACTATCCACACACGCAAAGTATTAAAATGAAACCCTAATCAACTATCCACACAAACCAACTTAAGCTCTTACATAACCCAATAATCTACTATCCACACAAACGTACGTGAGCACTTACAAACACACATACACACACAATTTTAAAAAAAGAGTCAGTGTTTATATTCACACTACTCTACATACACACATTGGCAAATCGATTACTATTTCTTTTCTAGAGTATTGGGTAGCCCTGAAAAGGGCTGTTTGTTTTTGAACTCCAGTGACACCTGGTTAATGATGGCACCTTCCAGGCCTGGCACCACACACATATCTTCTTCCCCAGTCTCCTTTTACTTTTTTTTCTTGGGAGTGCAGAGGCGGGATGATTGGCTTCAGCACCCCAATCCTCTGTCTCTGGAATTTTATACAACATCCTCTATTTTCTTTTCATCCTCTTCCCTCTGTCTTCTCTCCTCCTCTTTTTTCTTTATCCTTGCCTCTTCTACGATGGCCTCTGCAGCCAGCTCATTCACTATACACCTGGCATATTCCAGGTGTACATGAAGTTCAAGCAGTTTTGCTAGTCTGGTGTTCATTCTCTTGATCAATCGACAAGGGTAGCTAGACTGCCAAGCGATTTTCAATTTATACTAAAAGCGCGGACGTGAAGGAAACATCCCATAAAACAAAATTTATATTACCTAGATCTTGACCAAACAACGCGCGGACCTAAAAGAAACACTCAATTTTTTTACTACCCATTACTATTTTAAAAAGTTTCATTAAAAATAATATACTATCCACATACGCGGAGCAGCAATAAACAAACCCCAAATCTACTATTCCCACACGTCAAACATCAAAAAACATTATCTACTATCCACACAAACGTACGTGAATGCTTACAAACACAAACACATACAATCACACCAGAAAAGAGTCAGTGTTTATATTCACACTACTCTACATACACACACTGGCAAATCGATTGTTATTTCTTTTCCAGAGATTTGGGTAGCCCTGAAAAGGGCTGTTTTTCTTTTTTTGCTTGCGTGAAGTTGAAGCTAGGGCGATCTTTTAGTTTCTAAGAATGCGACGTCCTCTAACGATAGACTTTTTGACGATAGGTCTGCTTCTTCGGAAAGAGAAGAAGAACTCTTTGGTATCGATACGACAATCGACAAAGCCTCTGTCAGGTTTAGGTTGCTGCTGCTGTTGTTGTTGCTGTTGCTGCTCTCTCTGCTGTTTCTGAAGTCTGTACTTTTCTGTCCATTCTTCTTTCTCCCTGTTCATTTCTTCTCTGAAGAGCTCTTCTATCAGGTCTTCAGTGACTTTTAACATTCTCACATTCTCTATCTCTTCTGGCTTCGGTATCAGACTGTGTCTGACCCTATGCAAATTCACGTAGGCTTCGTTTAGCTTAGCTAGTTTGGAGCACATCTTCGTAGGAGGATGAGTCGACAATGGATGGTTAGACTGGAAACTACCCCCTGTTTTAAAGTCAAAGCGCGGACGTGAAGGAAAACATCTCTCCACGGTTTTCGAGCCGGAACGTTCAATGAGTGTCATGAGAGAGATAGAGAGAAGTCAAAGAGCATGAATCAAAATTCTTATCGCCAAACAAACCACAAAGGCATTTTTTTAAAAAAAATACAACATTTTTTATTCAAAATCACTTAACACTAACAAACAACTCTAACATTTTTAACAATAATCCAACAATATAACTTCAAACATTTTTTTCAAATACCAAACATTTTTTTTTCAACTCACACATTATTCTGGACAGGGCTGACAACGTTGTGAATGAAATTGTGATTTCCACTGTTGGCAGTCATTAGGCCATTGATGGACACTACGTTTCCTAGCTTGAGACAAAAGATAAGCATACTGGTCACAAAACCATCGATCTACTTTCACATCGTTTCTAGAAGAAGAACGAGGATCAAAATGAGTTACTAAATGTTCTAAGGAATAGCCCAGGCTGCGATGATGCAGAAAATACACGCAATATTGTCCACACATCAAGGAATCTGTGCCTTGTAATTTCACATTACTGAATCGGGTGGTCTGAGCATTTCTTCTCATAAAGTCAATGATATCGTCTTCCAAAGGAGGCAATCCATACGAATCGAAATATTCCACACATCCTTCTTGAGGAAAGTAGACGGCTACCCAGTGGGTTCCTGGGAGATGACTGTCGTCCGTGTTGATCACATAAGCTTGATGGTCTTGAGGTTTGCGATGAGGGAGTTCATCTTTAGCACAGACGACAGGATTCCAAGAAGCAGTGTACAAACTGTGGTTCAAAAGGTAATAAAGTTCCCAGGTATCCATGTTTTTGTGTTGTTTTTTTTCTTCACAGGTAATAATAAGTCATCAATTCGATCCTGACTTTTTGCTTGAAAATGTCTGACAAATAACCGTTTCTTCGCTTCGTCTCCCCACTCTGATTCAGGAGAGCTTCGATACGATGGATCTCTTGAGTGGTTAATGGTGGACAAGAATGTTCACGCAAGTCTTTATACCACTGGTGCAACACGACTTCGTCCGAGATGAGACTCCAAGCATCCTCCAGATACTCGTCCAATTTTTCTTCTTGACTCAGCATCAGGCAATTATCGTGTTGAATTTGACTGGGATGGTCGTTTTGACATCCATAGCAATCTTTCTTGATCAGTTCCGTAATTTTTTCGACCAAGTGTTTGGCAAAACAGGAGACTAAATGGGCTTCTTGTTCTGGCCATCTTGACTTCATCATGATAACGTCTTCGTCTTTGTCTTGGGATTCTTCTTCCACGGTCTCCTCACATTTCATGTCCAAAGTTTCTCCACTAGGTAAAGAGGGATAACAGTCTTCCATGGCTTCTAATAATCTAGAATGACTTCTCTTAAACTGTTGATTTCTATGGTATTGTCAAATTCTGCATACAGGAGGACGTTCACTGTGTCAGGTAGAGGATTAGTAAACTGAAGTTCCACACGAATCTGGCCGGATTTTATACGGTGGAAATGTCCCTCATCGCTGCCTTGGTCTGGAGTGAAATCAAACGCCCACAAACCGTAGCCTCCTGTATAATCCTCGTACAATATGCCGTGACTGGTGTTGGTTCCTAACTGTCCGGTGGCTTCGTACAGGGACAAGTACGACCTCAAGTAATTCCTGTCACCAAACTTAAGCTCACACGGTCGGGTACACAGTGTCTTGCCATCGCGACTGACTTCGATCTTGGCTACGTTGTAATGATGAAACAGGAAAGGATTTTCGTTGTGGACTCCGTTGAAGGCTGAATTCTTGACGATACCAAGGATCAAACGCTTGGGTAACTGACCTTGGAACAGATGATCTTCGATCATGGATCGCTGTCCAGCAGGAATGGTGAACGTTTTTACTTCCACGCGTCGTATGGGATACTTGGCGGTCGTTCTGCTCAACGTTTGACTGATGTCGTTTCCCACTTTGGGTAACACTTCCACGCGTCGCACGTAGAGCCTGGCTCCTTGAATAATAGTTTTGTACTCGTTAGCATGGGCCAACAAATGGAAAGCGGTACTGCTACGATTCAGTCTCAGGCGAATATCCACTACGTTCAGTAAATACTTTTCTTGTAACCACATGTCCAAATGCAAACGATATATCAGTTCTAAACTACGTCCTTGCAGAATTTTATTTCTACGTGTGTTAAACCCCACATTGTGAGGATCGTCATCTGCTGTGAGGGCTGTATCGTTAAACGTGTTATCACCCGCTGTGTCAGGTTTCAATACCACGCAAGCATCCAGATGAGTATTCTTGGCTTCTTTTCCGTACGTCAAGAGATTTTCCAGGTAGGCACGATACGGGTAAGTATCCATGCTGCTGCTGACCAGTTTGTTATTCAAGTACAAGTCCACTTCGCTGAACAAGGAATGCATGAAATTGTTGACGGGCGCTACCCTATCATTGGCTCCAGGATTGGTGTTGTCCGTTTTGATCACTTTGACTTTCAAATACAGGTAACTGCTATTCAGATCGATGTAATCTTCGGGCTGACCTTTGATGTCAAATTCGATGGGAGCAGAATCCGTCAAAGAGGAGACGGGATGAAATTCCACCCACTTGGATTCTTGTATCGTCATCATGGCGGGTGGCATGGCAAACAGATCCAGTTCCGACTTGGAACAAGCGTAAGACCCTCGGTGCATCATTTTTTCTCTGTGTCTCAATATTTTAATAATCGAAAACGTCTAAGTCTGGAACGGTTCTTCTTTTCTTTGTCTTTGTCGCTTTATAAGTGTGAAGTCTGGTGAAAGGGTGTTTTCTTCGTCGTCTCTCGCTGCCTTGTCCTTGCTGAATGCCTGACTCGGTAGCGTGCAGGGCATTTATAGGTGTTTCTCGTCGACCCAAAAGGTCTTTACCCGTTTGCAGCAAGACATTTTTGCCTGCCCTCAAGAAAGCTTCTTTGGGGTTTTGTTTGTCGATGATGACATTTTGGAGAAATTCTTTGCCTTGTGTTAGTGCCGCATCTTTCAAGGCGTGCAATCCGCGTGTCACCATCGGTTTCAACACCGGAGCCACCGAACGAAAAGCCGATTTTAACATATCTCCTAAACCGTGTCCTCACTGTCGAGCAACCCCTCGGTACACTGGATACATGACTTACGAGTCGTGAGAGAACCGTTTTCGAAAATGGAGTTTCACGTGACTTTCCCTTTGGTGAAAGGAATATTTTGTCCCAGATCTCCTTTTATAGCAATGTTGACCGTGTCCAAATAAGACTTGCTGACGGGCAAATAGTGAGGATGTACAAATTCGCGGTGGACGTGATAAGTGTTTTCACCTTCCTCGTCAGCGGTCGTGGCAGAATCCACTTTGAAAGGAATGACACGCAGTAACGGTACGGAGGTGTGTCCCACCACGTTGTACTCCACCACATCGGAGTACACAAACATCAAATTCAGTCCTTGGCTCAGTTCTACCGGGGAACGAAATAACTTGCTAAAAGACTCGTTGTCGTAAATGATTGGTAATTCGTTTTTCTTGATCATGGCCATTCTCATGTCCATGTCTCCGCCCAACATGTCAAACAATTCAGGACAAAATAAAATGGACACGATTTTACCCCCGTCAAATTTCATCAGGAAGCGACGAGCTGCTTTGTGGTACTCCATGGTGACACTTTTTTTGACATTTTCCAAAGCTTTCAGAAACACGACATTAAATCTGGAGGTAATGGTGCTGACCAAATGTTGACCACTAAAGTAATAGCCTGGGGGAATGAACAAGTGGTAGGACCACTTTTGAGTTTTGTCATCATAGGTTTTGTGATCATATTTTACATGGGTATTCAAGTACTTTTGCATTGGCTCGTCATGAACTTCCACCGCAAAAAAATTTTGATTAGGAAGGGCATTGAGGACTTGGGTCGGGTGAATGATTTCCACTAAAGCCACTTCCCAATGGGCTTCGTGATCTAATGGGATGGCCTGAGGTAATTTGGCCGTGTAACAGCACAACGTGTTCTTGGGAAACACCTCCATGGAACTGTCACTGGGTAAGGTTAAGTAAAATTGGTTGTTATTGCTCATAATTCCAGAGTTCTGTGGCTGTCCGAGGGGTTACTAGACGTCAGAGGTGTGTCTCCGCCCAAAATGGGGTTATTGTTGTTATTGGAGTGGTGACTGGCACTGGCACTGGACACAAGGTTCCCGTTGTTCCCGTTCGAGGCGAATTTCAGGGAGGGATTAGGAAGCAGGTAACCGATGCAACTGTTCAATAAAATGGTCCACAATTGTCTCCTTGTTGCAAACTCAAATTGGCAATGGCTGCCCCGATGACACAATACACCACGAAGATTTGGCAGAAAAAGACGATTTGCGTTTTAGGCACACGTTCTCCACACCACACCCACAAGGGTTGTTTCTGTAAATCTTGCAGAGAAGAACTGGGTGAAGGATTGGTCGACGTAGCTGCGTCTGTGTGAAAGGGCATGATGGTCACTTCTTTTTATAGTCGATGACTTGCGAAGCGTCGATCCAAGAATCAAAACTGGGCGGATATCCTTTCCAACGTACTTTGACTTCTTTGACACATCGTTTGCCCACTTTACAGGTTCTGCGTTCGAGAATGCTTTCGATGTCGTACACGTCGTCTTCTTTTTTGGTGACACGTTGTAACTCGGGCAAATAAAACGTTTCTTTGAGCACTTCTCCGTTCATGTCTTCCAATTTATAGACGGCAGGATGACGACCATGCTCTCGTCCAGTGACGCGAAACAATTCGGTGGTCCAGTTAGGTAAGTAACCTTTGTCGAAAGTGCGTTTGGTTTTGCCAATGCGTACCCAATCTCCTACGTCCAACACTCCACTTTTCTTGGGGGCAGCCCTCGTCGGGGACGCAACAAACAAGCGCTCAAACACCAGCACTTCGTTTTCGGGAGTCACTTCTTGCGGGGCACGTCCAATGCTTCGATGGTAAGATTGGTTGTACGCTTGCACCAGGTGCGGTAAGATGTCGATGTACTTCAGAGTGTGGTGATGCGTTAAATATTTCCACATGCGTTCTTTCAAAGTGCGTTGAAAACGTTCCACGATGATGGGTTTGGTTTCAGGATTCTCGGTGGTAAAAAGATGAATGTCACGTTTCTTTAATTCTTTTTGGAAAGCTTGGTTCAGAAATTCGGTGCCTTTGTCCGTTTGCCATCGAAGAGGGTGACGACCGCTTTGTTTCAACACCCGTTGCAGGGCTCGCACTAACTCGCTGCTCGATTTGGAAGTCAAGGGCACGACCCAGGCAAATTTGGAAAAGACATCGATGACACAAAACAAATATTTGTAGCCGCGATTATAGCTGGCCAAATGAGAGACATCGGCTAAATCGGCTTGCCATTGATGATCGATGCCTTCCACTCGGGTGCGACTTCTGGAAAACTTGCGTCGAATGGGTTTGTGTAAAGTGTAGGTAGCTTGTTCTTGCAACCATCGTTGCACTTGAGGTAAACGGAGACTTTTCAGTCGAGTTTTGGCAGCAAGATACAATTTTTGAACTCCTGCGTAACCTGCAGGATGGGAGGGATCGTAGTAAATGCTGGCTAAGACTTTTTCCATTTGTTGGTTTGTGTGTTAATAAGGCACCCACTCTTGGAAGATGCTACTCTTTTTCTCTTGGGGTACTTTCTTGGATTGTAATGCTTTGCGTGTGCGGCCGGCAATAGGTGTCGAGGAGGAGGAGGAGGATGTCTGAGCAGGGGATATTTTTTCTTGTTTCACTTCTGTCTTCACCTTCTTTTTCTCTTCTGATGAAGAAGGAGTGGTCATCATCTTTATAATCCATCCAATTCTGGAGGTAGGTGGTGTTGTTTACTTGCGTACTTTTTCTGGTGAAGTTTGAAACCCTTCTTCTTCTTCTCCTTTTTCTGTCTTGGTCACTGGTACTGGTGGTACTGGTACTGGTGATGGTGCTGGACTTTTCATCAAGGTCTTAAAATCTTTCAGAGTGGGTAGAGCTGTTTCGTCTAAAGCTTGCTGGTGAAAGAGTTGCAGTCGTTGCAAGAGTTGACCGTACTTTTGCGATTTTTCTGTTTCGGACAAATCTTGGCGATCCATCAAGGACTGCAATTCGTGTTGTAACTGGGACATTTCGCTCAAATTGGGATTGGGAGGTAAATGTGGGGTTCGTTGTTCTTGCCAACGATGGTATTCCATCCATCGTTTGTAAGGCACTAAAGCTAGTTTTCGTCCTTCATGGGATGTCAGGGGTCGATTCTGGGATCTTGGGACTTCCGAGGTCCTTTTTATCTTGCTCCCACCAGTCCTCCCAACATGGTTCCCAAGACTCCTTTCAGCAATGGGCCTAGCAAGAGGGGTAAAATTCCTCCACGTTGGACCAACATCTTCTTTTTTTCACGAAGGGGAATTTTCTTTTGAACCATTTGGCGAAGAACGTGACGATGTTTGCCTAAGCTTTGTTTCTGGTGTTTGGACAAAGGGATCGTGCCTTTCAACACGTTCAAACAACATTCGCACACGGTATCGATGACCTCTTTGGAGGCTGATTGAATATGTTTTTTTCGTAGGGGTGGAGAAGCTTTGGACAGGACAGATAACATGTCCCCATGTTTGACTAAACGAGGAGGCAGTCCTTTCCTTTTCTTTCCTTGGGTTTTAGAAGAGGGATGTTTTCTAGAGGGTGACATCTTTGAGTGTTCAGCACCAAAAACACTGATACCCCTACTTAGTCACAGACCTTTTTTATACTGGAACGCGTCGCCACTGATTGTCTTTACGTCGTATCAACTTGAGGACAGGCATGACACGTCGTGCAGGGGTAGGCATCGGACTAAATCGAGCCAGTTCTTGCTTGGACAAATCCAGTAAACTTTGTAACATGCCCGATCTCTCTTGGACTATGATTTTGGGAGAAGGTACTTTGTGAGCAGCGGCCACTGCCGCTAAATTGGAGGGTCCTGCCACTGGGGAAGTTCTTGGTGTCATCAACGGAGACGTTCTTGGTGTGATCAACGTCTCCAAGTACTTTTCAGTTCTTGGTGTCATCAACGGAGAAGTGACTGAACCTGAGGCTACCGGAGACGCGGTCACCTTCGTGACAGGTCGTGGTTTGCGAGTGTAAGGTTGCGTCCTGGTTGAAGTGCCTCTCTTGCGACTAGTTTTCTTCTGTGGGCTTTTCTTTTTCTGTGGACTTTTTCTCTGTTTCTTTTTCTGGGGGCTTTTCTTTTTGCGGGGTGGTGTCTGGTAAGAGGAGGGTCCCGCCACTGGAGAAGTTCTCGGAGACACGTTTCTCCTTGGGGACCTGGTCTTGCCACCGTAGCTCTTTTTCTTCTTCCTCGAGCTTCGTTTGACTTCTTTTTCTTGGGAAGAACTTTGGGAGCATTAGGATCCCATCTTAAGAGAGAGCAAATGATGATCCCTCCTAGAGTACCGCTCCCTCCCGGTTTCAAAATGATTTGTTTTTTGGTTTGAGTGTCGATGCGGGGATCGGCCAGTTGGGTCAAAGCGACTTTCTTTCGATCAAAAAAGCGTTTGGCTTGATGAGGAATCTGAATGATCCCTTGGAGTAATTGACGTGCTGTCACCGTGAACCATCGTAAGACTTCTTTGAGACTAGCTTCTAAGACACGAGCTCGTAATTGTGGATTTTTTTCTCGACTGATGCCATACAAGGCACGAATCAATTTGACGGGAAGATGTGACTGAAGGGACGTCATGTTCAAACTGTGTGAGACAGACGAAAAGTGTCTGAGGTTTTTATAGATTTTTTTTGGAGTGAAATTAAGTCGAGGACGGAGACGTGTACAGGACAGGCCCTCCGTCTTGGCAACAGTGGTGAAACAAGTGGGTACGAAATCGCAAATCATCGGGGGTCGTAGGTTTCAAATCGACGAGTAAATAGGCGTGTGGTGTTTGGGTGGCATGGTCGTACGCCTGAGTCAGCCAAGGCGTTCCTAACTGTTTGGCTAAGACTTGCACTTGCGATTTATCTCGAGGGCTTTAAACAAGACCACGTAATGCGCACTGAGACTGATGGTACGATGGGCTTTACTTTGTTGAAACAAATTTTGGGTGATGTAAACGACACTGGCATTACGGTGATGCCCTTTGCGCATGAACCACAGTTTAATTTCTTCTTCGTCTTCTCCTAACATGTCGTCGAAAATGACCAAATGGGTTTGACGGGAGTCAGAGACGATGTCATTGTCTTCTTTAGGAATGCCATCCACAAACACGATGGATTCGCCTTGACTTTCTCGCAAGAGACTGTACGCCGATTGCCACTCTTTGTAACACCACACGACACGTTGAGGCGGACGATCGATCAAATGATGTTTATGTTCGATCAATCGTTTGACGAATTCGGTTTTGCCTGAACCGCTAGGTCCAGCAATGAGCATGTTAAAGGGATGGCGAAGAGACAAAGCCTCCCAACTGGCACGATCTAAGTGTTCGTCGATGACTTTGACAGTAGAGGAAGAGGGAGCAGAAGTAGCCATAGTGTGAGGAATGTCACTTCTGACACGAAAACAAAGAAGACAAGAGTTTATATACTTTTCAGGACACGTTTATTGAATGTTTTAAACATGAATACGAAAGACAAAAATACATAAAAGCCAAAGGCTTAAGTACAACGATAAAAGGCACATCGAATTTATCAACGTGGAATAGAAACAAGTGTCTGTACAACATGTTTTGGGTAAAGTTCTGACCAGTTCTATAGGGGGTAAGGTCACACAAGTGTCCTCCCGAAAGGGTCTTTCAGGCCTGTCCACGACAGTCCTGTCCTGGGCGACGTTTTTTTTTTGGCGCCGTCACTAACACAGGTTGAAAAGTGACTTTTTTCCTTGAACAACTCTCGTGCATACTGGGCCACTTCTTGGGTCCAAGCCTCAAAACCCCATTCTTTCTAGGCACGGACATCTGTCCAATGGGGGTGTAAGTCACAAGCTACACACACATCGTCATACACGTCTTGGGTAGCTAAAAGTTGACAATCTTTTTTCCCGTAGAGGTCGAGAAGTATCCAGATGAAAACGCAAGGCTTTGAGCAAAAGGAGTCTTTCGTGACCATTTAAGGCAATTGGGATGGTAAGTACTGATCGTAAAGAGTCCACAAGGAATCGACTGGTAAACGAAATCCTAGAAAACAAGTCACTAAGACACATACCACTTGTCGACCCAAATTGAATGGATACAGTTCTTGTAATAATCGATGGTAATGATCCACGGTTTGAATATGGTCATTGAGTTCCTTCCACGGAATCTGTTCAATTACATGTGATAAAAGTCGTGGCATGGCAACCTGTTTTTATACTCTCTTTGTTTCGGAAACAATACACGTACTTTCTAGCCAGAGATCTTCGTTCTCCAGTGGGAAATTTAAATCTTGCATACTGTAACCGAAACATAAGAGGTCGATTAGAAGTTTCCTGTTCCGCTAAGTAGATTCCACGTAAAATATGTTGGTAATCCTTTAACTTGTCTTCCTCAATGCGTTGCACTAGGTGAATCTCGAAGGAACCAAAATGATCAACACGTGGATCATCGGGGGCCTGGAAGTATTGAACAAGGTCTGACCACTGAAACAATTTCTGACGAATCAGTTCTTTTATACCATTCAGGTACCAGTGGTTAAAGATCTGGTGACGTAACGGATGCAACTGTTCTTTACGTTTGACTTGTATTTTGACCAGCTCTCGGTAAATGCGTTCTCTCAACTCCACAGGCAAAGCACGAATGTTCTCTTGTAAAGTATCCATGAATAGGTCATACTAAGTTCTCTTTCTGACACAATAAATGTACTGTTTGCACAGATATAGTTTTAATTCATTGTCGAATCTAAATCGTTTAGTCACTAATTTACACATTACAATTCGTTCAGAAGTTTCCTCTTTCACTAAGTCGACATTGCGTGAATAATGTTGGTAATTCGTTAACTCTTCCTCTGGAATTCGATCCAGTAAATTTACAATGTAGTAGATAGAATCATCAATACCAAACCAATTCTTTTTAAAACCAGGGGGTCGTTGATCAATGTCTCTCCAATGGAACACTTTCAACTCAATCAGTCCTTGTATAGCATTCAGGTACCAGTGATTAAACATCTGGTGACGTAACGGATGCAATTGTTCTTTACGTTTCACTTGTATTTTGAGCTCTCGGTACATCCTAGCTACGATGTCGTAGCCTAAACTTGATTTGTTGTGGTTGAGGCTACGAACTGATCCCATATCATGTAATGGAGCAAAAAAAAAAATCATCACAAAAGTCAGAAAAACAAACAGTGTAGAAATCAACTGCATAAGTATAATCATGTTGTGAAAGAAGTTTGGCTTATTTTGAATTTATTAAGCCCTTTACACGATAAAATAAATTGGCATGGTTACTCTAACCTTATCCTGTCCGCCATGACCGATAACGCGAGACTCTCGCCATGACCCCTTTTCTACGTAAGGCTTGCCAGAACATATTTTGGATATTCTACGCTATATTATTATCAATCAAGTGCGAATAATCGCTTCTTGGTTGAATTTCAAAGTTGCCGATAAACGGTATTTACTTTTAATGCGCACCCGGCTTGCTCCATTAACACGTATATGCTCATGTTAGTACCCTGTCCACGAGGTACGAGTAAGGGTACTAATATTAGTACTAGGTAAATCCTTTCTCTCAACTCCACAGGCAAAGCACGAATGTTTTCTTGTAAAGTATCCATACACAGGTTATGGTAGGTTACTTTAATGTCTCGGTCCCACTAAGGGTAAGTAATGACAATTCGGTGACCATCGAGCATGTTCTAGGTAGGCCGAATCTTGTGGTTCCCAGTGGTGAAGTGACACACCGCAACTGAAGCACCTGACTTTATCTCCTTCGCCCACGTAGAACAATCCGGCTCTGGCTAATTCTTCGGGGGTCGGTCCTCCCAGATACTTAGGCCATTTTCCTTTGAACGATTGAAGACGATTTTCAAAGTCGCAGCATTCCGACAAACGCACAGGAAACGAATATTCGTCTTTCACAGGTTCGTTTCGATGAGGGTTGGGTGACATGTACAGGAGTTTGCTCAGGGCTGGATGACATCCGTAGGGGGGTAAACGTGAGGGTGAACATCCACCTTTAAAACGAAACCCAGTAAAGTGTCCAAGAGGACGAGCGGCATCGCTTTCGCATCCCTCAGGTTTGGCACGCACAGCATCACTTTCCATGATATGGGTAGTGAAAACAAAGTTCCAATGATGCTTTACGGCATCGCTAAGGTCACAACGTACAGCATCGTTCCCATCGCAAGGCTCATAATCGCATTCTACTTCAGAAGCCCCACACTTGAAGTGTGCCTGTCTGAACTTGTTTTGTGTTTCTCTGAAAGTATTCATCTTGTTTGCTTAGTCTTGGTAGTCACAATGAACTATCGGTCTTGCCTAGGGTTCCTTTTTATATACAGACCAATACCGACGTGTCCATACGGTAAGGTGAAATGATTGGGAAGTCTCACTCGCTGCTGGTACACGATCTGATAGACTTTTTCCAAGGGTCGACTGACGATGTGGTGAGTGGGTAAACGTACAATCTTGTTGGGTTGATAGGTGGTCACTTTAAAGTGTTTATCTTTTCCAGACTGCAAGGCTTCTTTCAATACCCCAAAGTTCACCACTCGACTGGTACGATAACTCAGTGTCAATCCTTTCACTTTACACTTCGTGTGCACTTCTCCTTGTTTGTCCCGGTATTCGTAACCGTAATTTTAAGGACCGCCACTGGCGAAACTTAGAATCTTGTCGTCGGGGTGCTCGTCTGTCCAGGCTCCTAAACGGTCTCCTTCGATGTCAGGGTGCTGTTGACTCGGGTGATCGATGTAAATACAACTGTCCGTGTCAAAGTACAGGACACGTTCCCCTAACAGCTCTAAAGCTTCGTACAATTTTAAGCGAGCATGAGCTGTCACGTAAGCCGCAATGATGACATTTCTAAAGGGGTCGTCTTGTACAAAGTCCAGATCTTCTTCGTAATTGACCAAGATCAAATCTTCGCGAACGACGTCCACGTGTTTCATGAATTTGGTTTTGTCGTGAATCATCTGGAAGTAGCGGGAAGGTTCTGTCAAATACTCCGTCTTGGGTAAACACGGGCGTTGTGCCATTTTACGCCACAAGCAATTTAACATCACTCGGGCAAACGATCGCCTGCCTTCGTTTTTCTCGATGTGATCTAAAGTGATGCCTTCTTGTGCCCAGTATTTCTCTTTGAATGTCTTTTGGTCTTCGGGAGTGTGACACCAGGAAGGATAGCCACTGGCTTCTTGCTTTAGTTTCAAAAAGGCATCCACGTAGTCTGCGAAAATGCCTTTCTGCGTGGGGTCACCCTTGTGGTATTGTTCTGTCTTGGGAAAGTGACAAATTTCGTACACTTCTAACAGTTGATATCCCATGTCCAGAGCTTTGAACAATTCTACGCTGACCCAGGTTCCCGTCAAGGCTCGTTCTTCCTGGGTGTGCTGACAAGGTTGATCTTGGTTGCACGTTTCTGCACAAGTACGGCACAAAGAAAACATCAGTTTGCCTTGGCAATCGTGAGGTAAGACGGGATGGTACAAGTCCGTGGGAGGCAAAGCTTGCACTTGATCAAGCCTTCGTATTGTCGAATGTTTTTCAGGTCGATGTGTTCCGTCAACAACTGTGGGTGCCCTGCAGGAAAGCGACAATATTTGCACATGTAGGGATACAGCGAACACACGTCCAAGTATTTCATTTCTTTTCCTTTCTCTTCGTCGGCTTGGTACAGCAAACAGGTGGCATTGGTCCTTCCTCCGTACAAACTATCCCTCGGGTTCAGCAGGTCCATGAACTGGTAACTTTCCACGGCACGTTTAAATTCGGGATCGGTTTTCAAACGGTGATCGTATTCGTGTTCCCACATTTCCACCACTTGGTATCCTTCCTGTTCTAACTTTAGGCGTCGCTGACAAGTGTCCTGGTACAAGTCTTCCATGGTTCGTTGCAAAAACTGATTTTTAGTGTCACGGTCAGGGTAACAGACGGGACATCCGTGAAATAAGCAACCGTTAAACTCGTACACGATCTTGGGGTTTTCTAAGTCCCAGCCATCGACCGAATGTGTTCCGATGGTCTTTTCGCCCCCTCCGTTGCGGGCATGCTGAATCCATTTGTCTTCCTTGTCGCACAAGTAATGTAACCAGCGTAGGGCTTTGACCGAGTATTGATGTTTGACATAGTTGGTCGTTTGAGGACTGATGACAGCCACGGTGTTTTCAAGCATGAATCGTTGCCTTTGCTTTGGCAATGGTGCAAGCTTCTTTCAAAGGATCGACCCCTCCGTGTTCCATGAACAGTTCTCGAAATTTTACACAGCAACGCCGTAAGACGTCCACGTCGGAACGACAATACTTTAACATTTCTTCCTCAAAGTCGAAGGGGTCCGAGGCGTGAGCCTGGTACCAAGCGTAGAAAGCTTCTCGTTCGGTACGCATGTTGTCGGGGTCGTAATAGTGAGCCTCAGGTAAATGGGGGTAGAACGGCATGTTGATTGGCTTCCGTATTGAAAAAGTGCGGAAAGTACTCTTTAGCCATTTCTGTCATTCCAAACGTTTTAGGCATTCGACTCAAAGGCATGGCCAAGTAGCTCATCGAATCTTTAAACTGTACTTGTCCCACTTGCATGAAAATGATTTTGGCTCTGTTCAAAGTCACTTTAGGACGCTCGGTGCCATGTTCCGTATAGTATCTCAAAAGAAACTGTCCGTCGTATCCGGAGAAATTGTGAGCCATCACCGTGGCATGACGATGACAATCTCCGTAACGTTCGATGTCCTCTTGGCTCCACGTCTTGTCGATGGGGTCTAAGACCCATCGTGCGAAATCGGCTAGCGTGTTCGGTCCCCGAAAGATTTTTTCACGCCCTCCGGAAATCTTGCTGCAGTGAGGGCAATGACTGAAGATAGGTTCTTGAATGCACCTCTCGCACGCTCGATGAGCCACGCAGAAATTAGGAATGTGAATGCCAGTCTCTTGCATGCATTCGAAATCGAAAAAGATGAAATTGTCTTTCTTCTTGTGACCGTCCTCATTCTCTGGTTGGGGTTGGTATTTTTGCACGTAACATTGGTGTTCCAAGTCAACGATGTGATGACAAATGTGACATTTTTTCTTTCCTCGACATACGTGTGCCTTGACAGTATTGGTACATATGCCTTGTCCACAGGTAGGGCACAATCTCAGGAGTTGACAAGCACATTTCTGCTGCGAACCTTGCGTCTTCAGATGTTGTTGGTAACAGGCAGGGCTGACAAACGTGCGCCGACAAGCAGGACAATGCATTGATTCTTGCCCTTCGCTCAGACAGGGTTGAGAGGCCAAACATCCTGAGCATTTCGATCCGCAATGTTTGTGTTGCTCTCGATTATTATAACCATGGTCACATTTCTCACAGTAATATTTGTATCCCAGGAATCCGGTGATACTGGTAATGGTATCGAAATGGTCATCGTGATGATAAAGGTGATTGTATTTTCCGCCCTTAAAGTCTTGGCCTCGAAACAAGAGGTCCGCGCACTTCTTGAGGGTGCACTTTCAAGGTGTATCGTGGAGCTAGGGCATCTTGCAATTTTTGCATCTCAGGAATGCCACAGGGTGAGTCGTTGGACAGGCCTGTTTGTTGTAACAGACGTTCTGCTTCGTTTCGTTGTTTGGCTCGGTTCGATTTTCGAATGTTCTCCCAGTCTCTTTTGCATTCTACCGTGTCGTTCTTGTTGGCATAAGTTCGTCCCACCACGATAGCCCTGGCTAAACACATCTGGTCTTGAGGGTTGTTAATTCGGACGAGGCTTGTTTTGGTTTACGAAGGCCGTCCACCAATAAGACCTTTTTGCGTCCAGTCCCTTGAGGAGGAGAGACGTGGGTCATGTCCAGTGTGGCTTTTCCATCGGTGATGTCAAACTGGTCATTGGATTGTTGTACGTGTTGAATCTTGTCCATGACTTTGGAAGCGGTCAATTCTGCAGGGCTGCTAAACTCGATCCAAACGGGATTTCAAACCGTCGTGTTGTATGGAAAGTCTCAAGCGATCGTCTTCTCTGGGTTGACATTGTCGCTTGAGTGTGGTAAGCAAAGAATCCCACACCCCGGTGATGAACCCTTCTGCTTTCTCTAAGGGTACGTCGGACTTGAAATCTTTAAACTTCACCGTGTATTTGTAAGCCGTGGTTCTAAATTTTCTAGAGGAGCGCTTTTCTGTCTCTCGAATGGAATAGTATTTTTCAGGGTTAACTAAGGGTGGTGAACTTAGAGGGTTCGGATTCTGGTTCACTCATGTCCTCTTCAAAATCACTGGCATGAATTTGTGCCAAGACTTCAGCTCTGGTACGAGGCGATAGATCACGTTTCTGCCTCTTACTTTCTTCTTCTTTCTTCTCAAATGAATTGGATCGTTTCATCGTGATAGCAGAAAGTCAAATGACTAAAATTTAAACACCATGGTCTAATTTATAGTCATGGCAGACCAGCGTATATAAAGGGTATGTGTCTTGTCCTTTCACTATTCATTTCACTCTCAAACCGAGCACAACGATGGAAGAGACGACCCAGATCGAACGTTTCATCAGAGCGTTGCGAGGGGTCATTAGAAAATTTTCTTCAGACCAGCCGACGGACTACTCTCCTTCCTTTCGAGATAAAAGTGAAGATACTTGCTATATCTGTCAGAAGAAAGGGCACTGGTCTTCAGAGTGTCCAGACCGTCAAAAAAGAAAAAAAGGGGTTAGAAAAGACAAAAGTCAAGATACCTGTTATTATTGTCAAGAAAAACGACATTGGTCTCCAGATTGCCCTAAGAAACAAGAGGGGCAAGAAGAGAGGGATTCTGGAGAGGAAGAAGAAGAGGAAGAAAGTAGACAGGTGAAGAAAAAGAAACAGGAGAAGAAAAGAAGGGAAGAAAGTGAGGATGAAGAGGAGGAAAAGACTGTGACGGTGAAGAAATTGAAAAAACAGAGAGAGTAAACAAAGAAACAGAAGAAGTCTATGAACTTTTTAAAGTGCTATGTTGTGAATTGTGAATTGGATTGAAAATATTGATAAAAGAATAAATTAATTATATAAGGTAAGTGTCTTTGGGTTTTGATTTTAAAATAAGAACGTACACTCACACATTCATAAACACGTACTATAGGGGTAAAATGGTTTTTTTTTTTTTTTTTTTTTTTTTTTTTTTTTTTTTTTTTTTTTGAGTTTGAATGGATGTTGGCAATTGAAAGTCTATCTCTTTTCAAGAGACGTGGGTGGCCCTGAAAACGGCCTTTTTTGGTGTAGGGGTGAGTTTAAGCAATCAACTTTAACTGTCTTAAGCCTTTGCCACGGCCAAGGCCTACTTCTGGACTGCGTACTGTTGATGATGATGATGATTTGGTTGAAATCACTAAGGGTGACACGGTAGGCTTAATCACAGGGTTGGCGTGTTTAGCTCGGGAAGGTCGTATTCTCTTCGGTCGTAATAAAGAAGTCTGATACATTTGTTTCAGACTTCTTAACTCCGCTAAAATGTCTAACAGTACCGTGACCGTTTGATTTTCACAACCTTGTTTCTTTGCTGCTGCTTCTTCTTGTTGTTTTTTTTCTTACCTCTTCTTCTTGCTGTTGTTGCTGTAGGAGAAAAGCTTGTTCCGCTTCCTTTTGCTGTTGTATAAATTTCTCCAATTCTTCTTTCTGTCTCTGTCTAAAATTCTCCACGTGCGGTAATGAAGGAGACGAAGGTTCCGGAACAAATTCTTGCGAGGTAAGAAAATCCACAAAATCCCAATTCACCTCTTCTGAAAGTAAGTCCGGGTTCCCTTGGGCGGTCTCCACTGCTGGTGCACCCCAACTGATCGTTTTCTGAGTTTCCGTCATGTTGAAAAACTGTCGCATGGATTGACTACACAAAGGCGCTAGCGACTCTATATAGACCACGTGACGTCACATACTGCTCTCTTCCGATTGGACGGCCCAAGACTGAATTTTGTAACGCGTGTTTGGATTGGTCAATGAACTCAATCGTTTCAATCCTTTCTCTCCTATAAATAAGCGCAGTTCACTGCATTGATTCACCTGTTCTCGGCGCCTCAACATGTGGACCGACGTTCAATCTTCTACGCTTGTGTCTTCGATGATATTCAGGACGGACATACCGATGTATGTCCGATCCAAGTGGACAGTTGTCCATAAGACCGACACCAGCCTATGGATACGTAGGATTTACGTGGAGAGGCAAGGATGCCTCAAAAGAGTTTTAGTCTATGGACCTACCATTAGATGAAGCCTAAGACGAAGAGGATGTCGCAGATGCCCTTTATGTTAAGGACATATTAACATAAACCCAAAGGCCCTTTTCAGGGCCACTCATAGGTCTCGAAAAGATCTTGACTTTCAATTGCCTAGCCCATTTTTTTATTTTTTTTATTTAAAAAAAAAAATAGAGACCCCCCTCCCTGTTTCAATTTTTTGCCTTTTCCCTTTCCATAGACCCATCAGGTCGGGACCGTATTAAAATAGGGTCCCGACCCTGTTTCATTTCCCCTTGTCCCTAGATAGACCCACACAGTATTCCCATGTTCCATTCCCCTTGTCCCTAGACAGGCCCAAACTCTATTCCCATGTTCAATTCCCCTTGTCCCTAGAATGGATATTTTTTTTCTCCCATGTTAAATTACACAGTCCCCAAAGTGGATATTTTTTTCTCCTATGTTAAATTTTACATAGTCCCCAGAGTGGATATACCCTTTTTAACATGAAAGTCCCCTAGTCCCTAGAGTGTCCCTATTCACTACTATTGTCACTTGACTTTCCTGTATACTAGTATGTACTAATGTTTGCACCAATGATGAAACCTCACCGCCCAAACATTGCCTTAAACCTTATGATACACAGTCTACCTGATTAGTTATTTAACCTGTAAATGGCTAAATATGCTTCTAGAAACACATATGTTTAGGATGAATATATCACTTTAATACATGGCCATTGCTTCACATTTCTGAATGTAACTTTGTCAAGTTTAATATTTTTTCCCATGCTTGCAACCCTAATGTTATTCTGAAATCTGCATACCTAGCACATCTGAACTTCATTGACCTACATTTTACTGTTTTCTAGAATTAAGTGAAACATACTGTATCTTTTCAGGTCTAGCCTGGTATCTGAAACAAAGTGTTAGAGTTGGATCAGCTTGGAAGCTCTCTAGTAGTCTGGTGGTGATAGCAAGGTTTCATAAGGGCACGTGCAGTGTACTGCCATAAGTGACCAAGATTAGTTCATATCACCACACTAATATATAGCACCTCAAAGACATAGCTTAGGTCTTCATGAGAGAGATTAGTACCATTTTTCAGTAAGGTAGAGGATCCCTAGAAACTACTTTCCTATCCCATTGTCACCTTTTGTAGTTATCGACAATGAAATGGAATGCATTTTTGCTATAAAACATGGCAGTGGTACCATCAGAATTTTAAATCTGAGTACACTATTAGTTATACAAACATCTGCCTAAGTACCTGACACAATAAATGTGGAACATAGCACCTGTCATTGTTTCTTTAGTGTATACACCTATATGCATCTGGACAGGTATATTGCGGTTTGCTGCCAAAATCACTATGAGTTATGTTGCTTCACTACCCCTGTGGAAAATGTTTTCAGTTGTACAGACCCAAACTACCATTTGTTTTAAATACCATTCATTAGTCAACTTAGCTGTCTAAAATTTGTCAAACTGAGTTTTAAAACTTGTATGAAAATTTAATTTTCAAAAAAAATTGTTTTTAAATTTTAAACGTTTATTTAAATTTCCATTAAAATTTAATTTATCAATATTTTTAACATCAAACACATTCTCAGACAGGATTTATCTTGTATTACATTTAGGTTTTACTGCATCGAAAAATTCCTATAATTAAGGAAAATATAGCAAATTTAGTTTTGGTTTCTCAAGAGCACTTGGACCAAAACTTGCACCCTGTGGAACACCAGCACTACATACTTTCTGACAGGTGTCACATGATTTGTTTGCAAGGAAATTCAAAAAGACTTCATGTATAAAGTTGAAATAGGTGTGGCATGCAAATATAAAAGTTTGACTAAAAACGGCTAAAAAATGGGGCCTGTCAGGAATCAGGTCAGAATTAGTACTTCCAGTTCAGTACCCACGAATGTAGTTCTAGTCTCTTTTTGAACATTTTTTCCTCTCTCATTTTGGTGGTGATAACGAGTTATATTTATGCATTTTTGGTAGGGATTTAAAGGTAATTGTTTATTCTTGAGAATATGAGCTCAGGGTGTGGTGTTCCATGTGTATTTCGGCGACAGTGCACAGTGAGTAATAAGGCCTTGGTGATATCCGGAAGTGAAATCTGTGTTCTGTTTACATGCTGCTATGTTGACAGTCCAGCCTCTCAAAAAAAATTAGGTCAACCTTTGACAAGAACTTGATCGTGAAGTCATCTCTGAAGGTATTTTAGATTAACATATAATTTGTATTGATTGTCACACAGTGGAAAGGTCAGTGTTGAGAAACAAATGTAGAGAACATGTAGTAAAATTGTGTTTTATGTCCATATACGGACTCCAGTCTAATATGCGTACTAATAGGCAAATATGGACTCCACTCTAATATGTGTACTAAGAGGAACATCTGGTCTCTAGTTTAATATGCGTACTAAGATTCAAATAAATATAATGAATTATTTAGAGTTGTGCTCCAGAAACGAAAGTATGAATGACATATGCTTGGATGAACAAATTAATATTATTAGTACTGAAACTGAAGAAGTGTGAATAGTAAAAGGTATATCTACACCTGCAGTCACATAAGTAAAAGGTATGTCTACACCAGAAGTCACATAAGTAAAAGTGTCACAGAATAAGGCAAGAAATAACTTGGTTTCGCCTTAGAACCATTTGATCATTTTCGTCGTACATGCGTACCACATTACCTATGGTGGATAATTGTTTTTCCTAGCATGTATCTCGTCGTAGATCGCTTGCGGCGAGAGACACAAAAAGCACGGTATGCACGGGTATTTTACCCTTACTAATAATCATTCTCCTGTAGATTTAAGACAAGTTTTTTTCTCTAATTGACACACTGGTCTTTTGGATCTTGTCAAGGAGTGTACATTCTCCATTTTATTTTCTACAGCCATAGGGGTAAGTGTTACATTTTTATTTTATTTGATATGTGAAGCATATTCGGTTTATAATGTTCTAGCGGTGAAATGCTGCCTTTAACACTACGCGGATTTGAAACGTTGCAAACTTTTGAATTTTTACAAGTTGCTATTAGGAGTTTATTACAGTAGCATGTATCTATAGATTTTAATTCCGTACCTGTTATTATGACCAGTTTGGTTTTTTGTAATTGTCTGTGCGTATGTGTGTGCGGGTATATCAGGCTGTTGGTCTGGCCGTCTGAATGTCTGTATGGGGATGGAAGCTGATCTGACGATCAAGGTTATACAAGGACGGAACCGCTGATGTGTGTGCATGGTGGATCCATAAAGGGTGGCCAATACAAGTGTGGGCCAGCCCAAAAATTCAGGAGAACTGTGTTGTTTGACAATGAACACGTGAACCAGGTTTTCGCTGTTTCAACTGAGTATAACTGAGTCATTTTCATTACATGAGATTACATGAATCTCGCTTCCATTACATGAGAATATATGAATTCACATTTGTTTTCCTATTTGTAAATATTTTGTGTAAAGTAACTGAAGAGTCGTATGTTTAGAGCGTTTAGAATCGCACTGCATTTGTAGAGTATATACATATTTTTATTAATTCATTTCATAAACTTCCATCTCTCATCACATTGTGTTGTACTGTCATTTGATCCAAGCATCCATTCAGGTCTATCCTGTGACAAAAGGGATATCTACACGTAAGTACAAAATTTCAGACATATCTTAAATGTCTTTGAAGTTCTGCCCCAGAAACTATGGAAAACAGATGGACAAACTGTTGCGAACATTTAAAAATACTGAAACTGAAATATTTTAAATAGCAAAAAAAGGTTTGCACCGGAAATGTGTGGATAAAGGATGAATGGATGGTTGGACAACCAAACTGACACAAATATTATACCGAAGAGGTTGTGAATAGCAAAACCACACATGGACCACTAGTCTAATAATTTTAACAAATCCCCAAAGAAATATCTTCGATTTCGGAGACGTATTCCGTAAACAGTTTCAATCATGGCTGCATCCATGAACAGAAAAACGGATTTTTTTATAAAAAAAATATTGAAACTGAAGAACTGAATAGCAGCTGATATACTTGGACTACTGTTCTAATATGTGTACCAAAAATTCGAAGATGTGTCCTAACTGGTTTAGGAGTTTTGACATGGAAACAAGGTTTCGTTAATAGATTGATATATTGTAGTCCAATATATTTACCCAATTCCAATACGATACCTCGAACGGTTTGAGAGTCATCTTCTTGAAATGAAAACGTTAACGGATCTACAGACGTATATAGTTGCTGTAATTATCCCTTATTACATGTATGAATGTGTGGGTGGGGTGGGTGGCTGGGAATAAAATTAAGGTACTCTAGAACTGACGTATAAAGTTTTACTAAATTTCAATGGCTTTCCTATGCGATTTCTTTCATACAAGAAATGTCTCGTAAGCACACAATTTGACCTTTTTTCATATAATGGCCGAACATAAACTATATTTTTTAACTTTTTTTTTTCACAAAAGGTTCATATACCTAAAATTACAAGACTTTTTGCATATACTCCTTGTGGACTTTTTACTCTATTTCAGAAGAAAACAAAAGCATCAAAATTGTGAACAAGCCAACCTGAAGTTAACAGTGCTCCACTTTCGATTAAATTAAAAATAAAAAGGCAAGGGGATTTTTTAGTCTTTTATGTCAAACATTGCTGGCTATGCCAAGTCGTTGATTAAAGTGATTACATTTATGTTCAGATGGTGGGAATCTTAAGAAAGCTTCAAAGCTGCCAGCTGGTTTTCAGATGCCTCACTCTTTGAAAAGCACTCAATATTTTGAACAAATTCACATCGTCTAATGCGCAAGATCGTCAGCTAACTCTTTACAAGCTCTGGGTCGTTAAAAAAAATTAGTGGAAAAAATGACGACAAAGCCGATGGCCCGCATCATCAAAAGGTTTGTGTTCGTACAAACCACCCACCCTTGTTCTACTAGATACGACCAATCATACCACCAAAATTAAGAACCTAATATGATTGGTCCAGGCTTTTAAGATACCTCTTTGTTTGAATTAAAATTTTTAATGACTGTACTTGGACAAACAAGTAAACTATATGCTGTACTAATATGCAATATCACCTTTTCACACACAAAAATGTAAAAGTTGTAATCTTAAAAAAAAAATAAAATATTTCCAAGTATTTAAATTTATTATGCATTTAAATCCGGATGAAAAGACTTATGATCGCGGGCTCAAGAATTTAAAAAAGACCCTTCAATACACTTTTACAAAACAAACGCTGCACGAGTGTTCTGATGAATTTCAACATGCACAGAAACAATGAATATCATTATCTCGGTGCTGAAGGAAGTATTACACTGCGGACATGAAAAAGCTACTCCTAACACGTGTCACGGTTAGCCCTCTACAACAGCAATAACCGTAGGATCCAGTATAATTAATACATCTGTGACAAAGGAGAATACAAGGAGGAAGAGAAGGACGATGATGACAACGACTAGAAGAAAAAAATTGTTCTGTGTTCTTTGGCACTTGAGTAAAGGGGATACGATATAATAGGAAAATAAAATGCATCAAAGAACATTACTTTATGTGTACTATGCTGCATAGATCTAATCAGCTGAGATTAGTCATGTTAACAAAGTGTGAGATTGACATACATCGTGATGTACTTACTGACGTGCACTGCTTTCCTGTGGGAAAAAGCAACCAATATATCCAGATACACGTCTTTAGAACTGTTAACCAATGCGTTCACGAGATTCTATCACGTATATATTTCGATCAATTAGGGTATATATAATGTCTTTGACAATAAAATCGTGACACCGGTTCGTGCCAGCGTGATTCACAAATTAAACAAGCCCGACTCGAGAAAAGTAATAAACCTTGTACTCAACCGGAGATGGAGGGGACATCCTCTTTCTCTCTCTTTCTCTCGTCGGTTTGACTTAACTTTATTTGTATTAACGATAGTAAATTTACTATCGGGGCAATTAAAAGTGTTTGGAAGTGAGTGGGTCTTTTTAATAAAATCAACATCTTGGTTTCGTAAAAACTGAAACTGCTATAAAACAAAATCGAACCTAAAAGGACAGCTGAGCATTGGCATCATTTCTCTTTTCAAAACAAGCCCTAGGTTGTGCAGAATTGTACATAAACCAAAACCTCTCACTATTTATCTGGTCCTGTTTTCTCGAAAATCTCTCAACACATAACTCAAGCTTTAAGCCCCTCCCCCAATTTAAAGTTATTGTATTAACAGCATATATACATACTAGATTACATAAAGTTTCATATTTAGCATAGGGTTCGATTTTTAAAGAAATACATTTCCCAGGTTTTCCTTACTGGTTATACTGGCTATTTGCAAAAGACCTGGTATATCTTAGGCACTGTTTAATTCCCTTTATTTTGGTGTATGATTGATGTGTGTAGCATGGGTTATAGAGTATACAGTTTGGACATACTTCAGATGTGCACCTGAAAAGTGCTAACTTCGCTTGGTCGTTTTCACTATTTGGACTTCACAGGTAAATTGTATTAAAAAAAGAGCAATGATTTTTGTTAAATTTTATATAATTCGTAATTCATTCGTTGCACATAAGTTGGTTTTGTCCAGTTTGACAAAATTAATTTTCCCTATTTAATAATTGCTAAAAATAGTGTACTTTAAGACTAAATCATGTTGATATTTTTAGCACAAGGGAGCAGTCATTTTAGTTGTGGAAACTGTACACGATCTAAGCACACAAGAACAATATCCAAAGAAATTTCAGCCATAGTACATGAAAGTAAAATAGATCTCTCCATTGTACATGTTGCAAATGTAAATAAACCATTTCACCTTACACCCGCCAACAATCACTCGGAATTTCATAAAATATATACATGTATGTCGCTTATAACTGAACTCGTCCAAAGCCTCGATAATATAAACTTACATACCAAGTCTAATCGAAATCTGACAAGAAATTAAGTCTCTATAGTGTCAGCAAACCACGTACGGACAGACAGACAACGGCCGCAGGACCAGATGAACAATATCACGATGGGTCATGTTGCAGTTTCTGGAAATAGTTGCTTTTGAATGAAATGACATAAATGTTTAGTGTCAACTAGACTTTCCTGAACTGACCGAACCATATCCGTTTAGTGCGTTATTCCCCCCCCCCCATACCCCTTAAAACAATTAGCAAACAGATCTCAATCGACATGTTATTTCCTCTTTAAGCTTTGGATACTGCTTTTTTTTTAATGCAAGCAATATTTTTCATTGGGCAGCAAATCTTACTGAAAAATCACAGAAACAAAAATGTCATTTTGGGAACTAAAATAGCATGTAAGCAAAGCGCAGCGGGTCAATTAGAGTAACCTGTAACGTACAAGCAGTCAGAAATTTACAAGTCACCCATGCGTGAATATTGGGTCAGTGTCCTTTTCTTAGTGGGTGACTTAAACCCTTTCAGATGCATCCATAAACCAATTTTCAGTAGTGTTGGTGAAATAGAGATAACGGTGGAGTAAGGAACAAACGAACAGACGCAACAATGTATCCTGTTTCCACTTTAATAATTATCCCTCAAGTTCCTTAAATCGAGCTCTGTTTTGATAAAGGTTACAACATGTTCATATTTACAGACTTTGAGAGTGAGTTTTGCACTCAGTTAGAATAATGCATAGTAAAAGGCATCCTCTATTACGTCTAAATACGTAGTAACTTTTAAAACCGGTATAATGCCATATGAACTGGATGTTCGTTCCATGATTATTCGACTTGATGAAATCTTTCAGATCCTTTTTTGCAAAACAAAAATAGAAAACCCATCGATATAAGGCAGGAAATGACGATATGACTTCCCGTGGTAGTTCATCAATTGATAATGCTAATGACACATTTATCAAAAATACCACTTTGGGGAATCAACGTGATTTTGATGATAGTACCATCTTAACTGTCAATAGGAATGCCGTGGTATAACAATAATAATAAAGCACTAGTTATGATGACACTATGACCCGCTATAATTAAATGCCCCGAAAAGGTACGATTAAATAAATAGACCTGTCACTAAGCTGGTGCTTACTTAATACTCCCCACTAAAAAAAGGTAATATTTTGAAAAAGTTAGTTCTCATAATTTGTGATATACTCTTGTCAGTAGACAAGTGTAAAAGAAAGTTTAGTGTTTTAAGATGTTATATTATATACTAACGATCCAGTGGCCTAGTGGTTACAGCGCCCACCTAGGATGCGGGAGGTCGTGGGTTCGATCCCCGACCGAGTCATACCAAAGAGTTACAAAATTGGTACTAACAGCTACCTCGCTTGGCGCTCAGCATTAAGAGGTTAGTGTTAGGACTGGTGTCATGATAATTTGACTGGGTGGGACATCATGCTACATGTCAGCCCCCATTGCTAGACAACACTATAAACTGCCACAATGCAGACATCGCAGCGATATGACAACATTTGTTAAAGTTACGTTAAAAATCCAAATCACACACACACACACACACATTTTCTTACTCTTATACTAATCCTGTTCCTTAATCTCTTTTGCTCTACACTCCTTTCTCCTCTCTTTCTTACTTTTTATAGTATTTTCTTTCTTCAGGTTATCATCTTTTCTTCGTGTACCTATTTCCTATATTAATATCTCAAAGTCTGTTTGAAGCCTTTATATGTAAGACATGACAAAAGGAAATGTAAGGTAGTAAGTGGGATGGCTCCACGACCCATAGCTACCTATGTACGGGGAATATTAACAGGAAAAGTATAATTTGATTCGGTAACGTAGAACGTGTGCCCGTAGAACGAATATGGCGATATGAGTCATGCGTGTACACACACACACACACAGAGGACTGTCAATATATGCATACTATTTAACAGCACATCAGTACAATCCTAGCTATATAACGATATTAACACCACCACAACCAAACGTAAATATCTACCATGAGACAGAAGATAAGAGAACAGCTGCCTCGCTGGGCGTTCAGCATTAAGAGGTTAGTGTTAGGACTGGTCGGCCTGGTGTCAGGATAATGTGACTGGGTGGGACATCATGCTACATGTCTGCGGCATGATGCCCTAGTGCTAGACATCACTATAAACTGCAACAATGCAGACATCCTAGCGATATGACTAAAAAAAGTTTAAAGCTACGTTAAAAATCCAAAATCACATAAGATAAGAGGTAAGGATGTTACAAAAACTCGGCACATGAAGCCATACAAAACAAAAAAAGGACCCCCCCCCCAAAAAAAAGGAGAAAAATCCTCAAGATACAAGGTCCACATTATTCCGCAATCGAAATGGTTTTAAAAAATCCACAACAGCCAAAATTGACCCACCATCAGGGGGATGCGTCAAAGAACAGATAGGTTGCCTTCATCAGTCGACAATATGGAGGCGCATCGGGCCGATTATTCATTGCATAAAGTCCAAGATATCCATGGAGAGGGATCTTGGAAAGTTTTTAAAAAATCATACAAATAAAAGCGCGTGTGAAGTTTTTCAATGCTGGGAACAATTCCATGACGTGTGTAACTTCTGACAGTATAGTTATCCATTTTGAATACTTTTCTCCACATCTTTATGTGACCATACAGGTACAGCTTCCATCTAGATTTGATGGGATAGCATATTCCGATTACTTTTAAAGATTACATATTGCACCGATGAAATGTGCAGTGAACCTGCTCTTAAAAGACATAATGAGATTGGTGAAATGCTATGACACTACTGTGCCCCTATTCAGATGTGGCGAATAGCTAATTTCAGCATAACACAGTGATATGGTATGCATCTGATCACTTAGAGTCTGAGAGAAAAATGATTAATATGGTATAGCAGTGATACAGCATGCACGAGATGGCACAACGCGAGAACAACAGAACGATCAAATTGTATGGGTGTGATAAAGCTTAACTGTTTTCTGTCGCGGTTATAATTATACACTGAATTAGTCCGATGATAGGGCACGATTATTAAGGAAGTGTTTTATTGCTTAACTTCTTGTTGCTTTTTTGTTTCTTGTCACAAAAACAGGTCAGTTGACACTGTGTAAAAGTACGATTCGACCTTGCACACGAAATTCCTGCTGATCGCAGACTTGTGGAACCGAAATTAAGATGGCTTTTAAAACTGCGTCCAAAAGTCTTCCTCATGTTTATTTACTTTCTTTATTATAAAAAACCCATGTTTTTCCTGAATCCTCCAGCAAGTACTGTTCTACATAATTATTTATTTCTCAAGGGAGGTTAACAGCTCCTGAAACATAAGGCTATAAAAAATATATTAAATATGTGTACAGCATGCAATTGTTTCACCATAGTTGCTTGTTGGAACCGTGGAAAACAAATGCTCTTAAATCTGAGTGTGACAGATGGGACAAATCGCCTACGAGGAAAGATTTCTTTTCATGGCACTAGGGCAAAACCTTTACCTCTCATCTGACAATGCCCAATTTACCTCCCACCGAGCACTCCGTGCTGAACATGTTACCCATCTCAATCTCTTTTGTTCCAAGAGTTTCAAATCAAGTAAAAAACCGTCATTATCACTGTCTGATTACACCAGCATTGGCTTTGAAATAAACTAGTTATGCACAGATTATACATGTTCTAGGGTCTTATCAGTCATACAAATATTAATAAAAAAAAACTCTTCTCCATGAAAATCCGAAAATTGCATCCACTATTGAACTTACAAGACATGTTCGATTGGTATAAAGTTCTCAGGGCAACAAAAGGGGTAAGGAACAGTTATGCACAATATTGCCAGACTGAATTCTTTTCTTTCATTACGTTCCTATGTGAAATTCCTGCAGAAAACTTCAAAGACGAAAACAGTTGTACAACTGGCTGGATCTCAGACACAAAAGATTCAAAATTAATCATAAAGCCGACACCATACAACATAATTTCCAACATATTATCGTATCAGCACGTTTAGCACTCCTCATTCACTGAGCGCTTCACACTAGTGTGTGAAGGAAAAGTTTATCCTTTGTTTTCTTCATACGAGACAAATACTGATGCAGCCTTTATTACCAAGTTAAAACGTATACGTAATTAAACATAAAACCCTACTGTTCAAACATTTACCTTGACGTAAGACTTTTAAATCAGTAATACACTGATGAACTGAAATAATGTCATAAAAAATATATTTCACCATCATAACTATGACCTTTAAAAATAATTGACGAGGTATTAAAGAAACCTCTATTACATGTAAATAAACATTCCCCTTCACTCCCTTCTTTGCCGAGTGGTCTAAAGTGCTCTCCGTCACGGATCACTGCCATCTCACCTCTGTCTGCGTGGGTTCGAGTCTCCGGCTCGGCCAATGTGGATATGTGAGAAAGCTTGCCGGTAGCTTCTCTTGGGTCTGTGGTTCTTTCTGGGGTTTTCCCGGGTTCTTCCTCCACCATTAATACTGGCCGCCATGTATAGCCTATCATGTTCTGAAAATTGCGTTAAACCCTATAACAACAACAACAACCGTTCTTTAGAGTCCTACGGGATTTTCCTGACTCTTACTGCAATCTCGGCAACGTCCGATGTTCCGCAAACAGACAGTGTTTATACTGTACAAAACAGAATTAAACAAAAATTAAAGTTGATGCTAGACGATACGACGGACTAAAGGATACTGCGACCGATTAGACTCGCCTGTCAAATATTCGGCCAATGGGAGATAAAGATATAAACCTGCTGTCAATGTCCAATTTTTCTTAACAAATAAAAAATAGTTACACACGTGTAAAACGTTTCTTCAAAAGACATATTTGATAAATTACTAAGATAATTAACGGTAAACACATCAATCAGAAAAATAAAAGAAACCGCATCGCGACGCAGTATTGATCCGGTTTTTACTGTCCATTTTAAAATAAATTTTCATCGCATAATTAAAGTCTGACTTGTGCGATCACGATCACGAACACCTGTGTTGTTTGTACTTGTTTTGTTTTGTCCAGAAGTTTCATTACAGTAATTTGCTCTTGAGTGCATCTCTATCATGGATGGTGGAAAGTTAGTGACGAGCCAATTATCCATGCACCAATGTCTGACTTAGGGAAAATAATTAATCAAAAGTATATTAGTTCCGCATGTTAACAAAACTTACAACAAACAATAAAATAAGAGTCGGACAAAAATTTATAGCCTGTAAGTTTATTCCTTCAAAAAAAGGGTAAGTTCAATGAAACACATACACTGCCATACTAAAGAAAGACTCATCAATCACCGAAGACGAATGTCCATTCATTAGAACGCCATTAATTTGACAAATGATGTTGGCTTTAAACAAAATCTTGAATTCCGAACCAGTCTGTTTTGAAAAGTAATGAATAATACCCTTCACAAAGAAGTTAATCTTTCTAGTGACCTTTATGTGGCTTAACAACTCATCCGTATACTCCTGGCCATATAATGCCAAGCAAAAGCTAGAAGCACCTGGCCATATAGTGCCAAGCAAAAACTCGGTAACACAGGGCCATATAGTGCCAAGCAAAAGCTCGGTAACACAGGGCCATATAATGCCAAGCAAAAGCTAGCTATAAAAAAAAAATGATGAAGTAAAATATCTTTAAACCCTCTAACTAAAAGTACAAAGTACAGAGTAACAAAAGATTCAAGGTGGACATTGACTGAATTGTTCATAATTCTGTTCATCATCAGTGGGAAAAAAGAATGTACTATGCCCCAAAATTATGAAACTATTAACATGAATTTTTCTCAAATTCATTCAGACTCAAAAGAAGACGCATATTCATCAAAAGTGTCGAGCAGGAAAACTAAAAATAAGGACACACCCCTTCGAAATTGCGACATTCTGTAACTTTACAGCACGAAACCACTGTCACTGAAATTTCAGGATATTTCAGATAAAAATGTGGCAATGCATTAGACCCCACTTCTTATCACAGGTTATGATAATTTCGAAACCCAAACCTCTCTTTCTCACGTAAAACCCTCACTCACGAGCCACAAACCCTTTCTGCTTGCACTGAAAGACTGCATGCATACATTACACATATCTAAAGTTATTTTATTTCTCTATCCTGTTTTCAGCCTCGGTGGCTCAGTGGTTTGCGTGCCGGACTCACAACCGCGGGCAAAGCAATTTATTCCAATTGTAAAGCACCAAACCAAACCAAACCATACTCTTGTGTTTTAGAAGGTAAAATATTGAAGTGGACTGCTATTATGACATCGTAGCGAGCAAGATGTTTTATGAAATGAGGCAATGTGACCCATGGAGTTTAATGGGCTTACAAAAGTTTAATATACTACTAGTTAGATAAAAGGTATAATGCATTACGAGCTAAAATAGCTACATAATGCCACAAGAATATTATTTAAGTGTCACTGAGCTGTAGACCAACAAAAGCTATAAAGACAGAAGTTTTACAGGGTGTTATGTATATTTGATTTAATTATATCTGATTTAATATATATTTATTTCAATTTAACTGTTTGTCAGTTTTTAAAAAAAATATTTTTCATTACATGATATTGTAATGTAAATGTATTCACTAGAGATGATACTTTCTTCAGAAAATAATTTGACTTTGACTGTTAGTTTATAAACACCAGGTGTTGATCTAGATCCTGACCCTGATTCAAAATTTGTAGCAACCACGTAAACAAGTTCTATTGTTATTTTAAAATGATTGGTTGTTGTCAATGTCATTATGGGACCTCGTGTTTAAGATGTGAAAATTTATGTTTATTTCTTAGAGTAAAATGATTGGTCATGGCCACACTGGTTAGACGCGATCTTTAACAAGTACCTAATTTCTACGAGCTTCCAGAACATGATCACGTGACCCCTTGTTTACGTTTTAGAGGTCGATATAGCCTATGTTTTGGAGAATTATTCTCAGTTGCATCTGGACGTTCTCTTACACTGGAAGTTGTACGTTGTACTGTTTGGAGTTATTTCAAATTACTTGGATTCAAAAGGATTAGTTCTGTTATTTTTCTGGAAAATACGTGTGCTCATGTGAAATTGTTGAACAAAGACAGTTTTTTTATACAAATTTATTCAAATATCCGAAACTGGAGTGATAATTCTTGTTTCTACAAGGAACTGTAGACTTCAACACTACAGATTGCAGCACACGTCATCGTCTTCCATCTTGGATTCTTCGTCAGGATTTGAAATTGGAATCAGTAGAACATTTTGTTATTAGGACTACTAAAATTTTATTCTTGGATTATTCTTGGATTAATTTTGGATTTGATTCTATGAAACTGTAAGTTCATATTTTTTCATTTTTACAGAATTTCTCCAAATGTTTGTATTTTTTAAAGCTTGTTGTTTTCACTCTTTCTTGTGTTAATGTTTATTCGAGCCTAAACACATGACATATGAAGGGGTAAACATGTGAGGCTTAATAATAAATTTAGGAGTGCAAAAAACTTTACTATGCATTCAACTCTAGAATATGCTTTCTAAGTTAAGTACTGAAGAACACTCATCCGAAAACTGAAGTACTCAAATTTGCACTGTTGTTTACTGTAGAAAAAAAAAATGATTGATGGTGTCTAGGTCAGGCACTTTCTGCTCTTAAAGATTTACACCCAAAAACCTTCGATACCAAGTCAATCACTTCAGCTCTTGAAGACCGACACCAGCCCATTTTCAGTGTATTACTGCCAGCAACTAAACATTTATACGCAACTACTTTCAGATATTCAGGACAGCTTTATAAGGAGGGATTGGCCTTCTAAATTATACAAGTGTGCCAGTAGAAAGTGAATGGTTTAGTAGCTTATTATCAACCATGTTGCTAATTAACATTTATGCTCGTTCGATTATTGTAAAACCAGTCTGGCAAGCTGTATGGAAGCCGTAAATTGTGACAGTAGTTAAAGAGAGTATAAAATATAAGAGATGGAAAAACGTGGAACAAAATACCAAATATGTCAGTGGTAAGCACATAAACATAAGAGTGATCGAAGATATTCGATGGCGTATCGGAAATCATTGATGTAAGGATGATAAAATTTCTATCTCCTGATGACAAACATTACAAAATTACTCCAGAATATGAAAAAGGCAAGTCAGTGAACATAAAAAATGAATTAAGGATTACAAAACTGTATATAAGCAACGTAGAAATCAAGAAACTAAATAATAATAATAATAATAATAATAATAATAATAATAATAATTATAATAATCTCTCACAGGGATTGACGCTAGATTGTCCGAAAAGAATTTCAAGGAATTTAAGTTCAGATAGTGTCTTTTTTTAAACCACCGAGTGTTGAAATCATCTCTAATATTCTTGTGTGATAACATTTTCAAATTAGATGCAGTATTAGCTACATCTGATGCAAGATTGGCGCCATATTCAATTAGGTCAAACTCCACTCCATTGGTGAAAGCCCCATGCCAATATGACCATCCATTTAGGATGGACATTTATGGGAAACTATTTTCAGTTAGAACCAAATAGATATCGTAACAAGTCTTTTGCCGAAAATCATGTGTCGATATGACCGTACATTTTAAAGAAGAAACGATAACAGGATTTTTTTAAGATGATCGCCATGTCGACCATACTGGATTTCATTTTGGCATCAGTTTCATTCAGGACCAATTAGATACCATAACATGTCTGCTGGTGTAAACATTATGTCGACATAACTTTGCATTTCAAAGGAATAGAGAAGTTACGGTTTTCAAAATAGCGGCCATATATTGCGGTATTATCGGCAACATTTCATTCAGAAAATAATTATTTATCATAATTAATCTTCTTGTGAAAACCCGGTGTTAATATGACTTTCCATTTGTGAGGTGTATCAATAACAATATTTTCAAGTTGGCTGCCATGGTGGCCATACTGATATCTGATTGGCACCAGTTTAATTTTCACTTAGTACCAACTAGACATCGTAAAAAGTCTTCTGGTGAAAACTCATTGTCGACATGACTTTCATGCAGGAGGAAAGTCGAATATCAAGATCAGCTAGACACCGTAAGAAGATTTCTGGTGAATGCTCAATGCTGAGATGACTTTCGGTTCAGGGCGAGTATCAAAATCAAGATGTTGAAGACGGCTGCCGTAGCGTCAATGCTCAATGTTGTGGTTGTTGTTTTGGTTTTAACGCAATTTTTAAATGCATGCGAGACTATAAATGGTACTAGTATAACTGGTGGAGGAAGAACCCAGAAAAACCCTGGTAAGAGCCACCGACCCTCGTGAAGCTACTGGCAAGCTCTCTGATACCATCATTGCCCAATACTGAATGTCACATTGGCACCATTTTTTATTTAGGGCAAACTAAACATCATACCAAGTCTTTAAATGAAAACACCATGCAGATAACGCCAGCCTATAAATTGAAGTATTGATAACACGATTTTCAAGATGGCCGACCCAGGGAACTCTACTGGCAAGCTTTCTAACATACCCACATTATCCAATACTGGATGTCAGATCGGCACCGTTTTTCATTTAGGGCAAACTAAACATCATATTAAGTCTTTAAATGAAAACCCCATGTAGATAGGGCCATCGTATCAAGGGAAGTATTGATAACAAGATTTTCTAGACGGCCGCTGTGTCGGCCATTTTTGATATCAGGGGGACACCATTTTAATTTAAGAACTACCAGACATATAATAAATCTTCTGGTGAAACCCCCATGCGGATATGACGTATATTCAGGCGGATTAGATTTTCAAGATGGCAGGTCTGCACCATTTTCGTTTTGGTTCAACTTGGGACGAATACTGTGCTTTAATTTATTTGCATGGGTATCAATTATAGTGGTTTTGTATATAAACATGGCATTTTTTAGGTACTGACGTTTGTGGATATGCTTCTGTCAAATTTTTTTATATTTAAAGATATTGTTGTGGACTGATCTACACAAATAAGTATAAAAAAATGCAAATTAAAATTTCAAAAATCTTCCACTGCCAGTATTAGATCACAAATCATACACCCACCAAAATTAATCTCTTACACAGAGTTTTCAGCTGAATAGCCATCATTAAAAGGAGCTTACGAAGATATCAACAAACCATGAGGTTACTACCCAAACAAGAAGCAAAGAAAATACCCACTTATTTCTACGTGATTTTTTTTTTTTTAAACTAAAGAGCTGGTAAAGGGGGTGCGAGGCGATATGATATGCTGGCGATGTCGGCAGATTGGCTACAGACCGAGAGACTTGAGAACCAGCCGGTAGCCTAAACGGCGCCACCTATGCGTAAAATGCCGCATGTAACTCGAAAAACTTAAATGTGGAAGAACATATCGAAATGCAGTAAGAAATAGGAAAACTTCTGCAATAACTAAGACAGGAAAGCTCAAGAAAGGACACAATGAAGCAAAACACTAAAGCGATGGGAAACAAACAAGCGGTGGGGGAGAAACAAGGGAAAAAGACCCACCAGAGAGGTTTTACAAAATGCAAGTGCCAAATCTAAACGTAACAGCAATAATGGACGACTCGCAACAATCCCCTACGTGGGAAAATTATTTGAGTCCCAACAGAACTGGGAGAGGGGGTACCCAATGAGAGAACAAGCAGCAGAGGGGGCGAACAGACCAAAAGCTTTTTGCACAATAAGCCCTCCCCACGGAAACTATTCGATAGAGGGCTTATTTCGACGAAATAACACTTTTATTCAGAAAACGAGACAAAAAAAAATGTCCCCGATCCCTCGAAGAGTTTCCAGGGACAACCCGTGTTGAGTTTGCACTGCCCAACTTGGGTTACTTTAAATAAATCTGAAACAGTTTCCGACGCGGGGTCATTATTGAAAAATCCATGGGTCGGGTCCAGCCCCCCCTCTGCTGCTCTACGAAATGAGTTTCCATGGGAATCTTCGATTCCTAAGAAAACATTTTTATGTCGCAAATAGTGTATCAAGGCCAACGCGGTATCGTGTACGCGGGTCGTGTAAATTTATTGTCACAAATCCGTGCTGGTTTCTTTGAGCGCGACTAAAGAAATTCTTAAACTTATTAATATCCATATCGCCGCTACACCAGGTTTGATGAATATTTCTCAGCGTATGAACATCAACTCCATTAAACACAGCAAGAAGATTACAGTTATCCCTGATTACTTTTGGTATTTGTGTGTAACGTTGAGTAACATAAATGACATCGGTGTTTTTATGACGACCTCGTGAAAATATTCTTGCAGGATTTTTTTGCTTGTCCAGCATCACATCATCATACACTACTAGGTTATTTATTTCCCCGTTAAGGTCTTCCACGGACGGAGCTTCTTCAATATCAGTTATAAATTCAACAACATCCTCGCCGTCTTCACTCAGCGCTTTTGCACTCTCATTAAAATCTTTTATAACATCATAACAACGTTGATCATCCACAGACGGAGCTATCAAGTATAGTTTGTCCCATTTCATCCACTTCATTATCATGTTCAGCAACAGCTGTGTTTTACCTGATCCTGACGGTCCTATGATGATCATTCTGATAGAATTTGGTAGCGCGGAATTATGCTTGACTGGTTCTTTCCTTCGCGTCGCAGAAAAATCAGTGATCTCCATTTGTATATAAGGAATAATAATTATGGATCTATATTGTGTGAAGTGTAAGGCACAAACCCCTACGAATGATCTAACAACCATTACAACAAAAAATAACAGACAAGCACTTTCTGGTAAGTGTGCGCGATGTGGCACAAAAAAATTTAGATTTCAAAAAAAAAGCCTGACAAAGTTAGCGGAGGTGACATCGCAGCAACCCTCGGACGACTTCCAGGTACCCCTTGGGCTAAATATCCCGGAGAAAAGCATCTCCCAGGATACAATTACTGCGGTCCAGGGACACGACTAGATATCAGACTTGATGAACAATCTAAACCAAAACCGGGAGAGTATCCGATAAACGCTATCGACGCAGCGTGTCACATGCATGATGTTGCTTATCGAAGTAAAGATCTGCAAGACAGGCATATCGCGGATGTGAAATTAATTCATGCACTAAGCGCCATAAAAAATAAATCATTTAAGGAGTCACTCGCTAATTGGTTAATAAGATCAGCGATGAAATCTAAATTAGCATTAGGCGCTGGATAATTAATAAAAATGCAAGCGATTTATTATTCCCCAATCGGATACTGGAGAGGTAACTCAGCAATTAATAAACTCGCCAACGCGGCATCAGTAACACGCGAGGTTGCCAAAAATTGGCTATCAAAACAAGCAATATGGCAAATCTACTTACCACCACCTCGACAAATCAACTTTGCACATTTTGATGTTAGTACCCCCAATGAAGTTCATCAGGCTGACATACTATTCCTGCCTCATGATACTGTCCGTAGAAAAATATACAAATACGCGCTAACAGTAGTTGATGTTGCCAGTAGATACAAAGAAGCAGAACCGTTAGCGACTAAAACAGCGTCCGAAGTCGCCTCTGCGTTTAAACGAATTTATCAACGAGGACCTCTAAACTGGCCACGATTATTACAAGTTGATCCTGGCAAGGAATTTCAGGGTGCGGTGTTATCACTGACAAAGCAGCATAACGTTGTTATACGACGAGGACATACTGAAATTCATCGGGATCAGGCAATTGTTGAGCGATTTAATAGAACACTCGCTGAGAGATTATTCGGATACCAGTACGCGAGGGAATTTATTTACGATACGAGATCTCGTGAATGGGTTGCAAGACTGCCAAACGTGATAGCCGCACTGAATAATGAAATTACCAGAACAACAAACATGAGACCTGTAAATGCAATCACAAAAAAATATATACCCCGCGTCAGTGAACGTGTTTCAACGCAGCCAACGACGCTAGCGTCCCCACTACTGGGTAATGTCACCGTTAGGTATTTATACGAACCCGGCGAACTCGAAGGAGGAAAAAAAAGGGCAACTGATCCTATATGGAGCGTTACAACACATAAGATATCCAGCATAACCAGATCAACTGGGAGAAACGCAATCTACAGATTAGATTCAACTGCTCCTCAGCGTGGGTTCACACGCGAGCAACTTCAGGTGATCCCCGCGGATACACAATTACCACCTCGATCACTTAAATAACTGCAGCAGCACCTCTGCGTCGATTACACTCAAGACAGGTCAACATCACATTTTCACGTGTATGACCGCGACTGCTATCTATTCTATCTACGGTAAATTGCCTTGGATTATTTTTCGAATACTGCCACAGCAATAAACAATTACAACTCGCGCAGTGATTATTCTGCTGCTGTTGTAATTGTATAATAAATGTTTCGTCGAGATCAAACTCGTTGCCATTTTTTTTGTCGCTCTGTTTGTAACCGGCTAATTTCTTTCTTATTGTATCATCAGCGATTGATCTGTTGATGCTGTCGTTGATAACATCATCTAATACAATTCTTCGTAACTGACCTATCCTTCTTACTCTTGACACGGCTAAATAAACTAAATTTGACCACTCGATGCGATCATCAACAATCCAAACTGTTGTATCTGAAATAGTTAGTCCCTGCGAACTGTGGATGGTCATAGCGTATCCTAGCGTCCACGGGGATTTGCTCATTTTCAGTGCCTGTTCAACAGCATCAATATCAACTGTGACAATATCATTTAATACTAAATTCTGTTTTTCCGGACCCGACGCAGTCAGGCGCCCTGGAATATCAACGTCGGTATTCTGCAATCGCGTATCAGCTGGTCTATAACACAACGGCACTGGCAACATGGGAAATTTCTTCTGATGTAACTGAAATAACCGCTGCTGAAGTGTGTCCCTGACTATCTTTCTACTTGCCACTATGAGATCACTTGGTTTCCACATTTTCCAAAAGTCGCTCAGCGAAGTCTCTGGAATTATTTCACGCATTATCTCACACTGGACTTTATTGGTTTGTAGCCTGATCAACGCCTTAAACTCTTTCAGCGTTTCATCGAGTGCTCTAACATCGTTAGTTATTTCCTCATAATAATCTACAAAAGTTTTCAGCCACGTGTGTGGAGATTCACCTGTAAATGGCGGTGGTTGACCATGATCGCCGCACATCACCACTGCGGTATTTTTCTTTAGCAACCAATCCAGAAACTGTTTTAATGTATCCAACGGCACAGTGTCTATCTCATCCCAGATGATTATTCCAGGGATATATTTCGTTCCCATTCGCGTAGGAGTCCACGTGCCGCCGCTGTATTTGAAAAAACTGTGATACGTGCACGCGTTAACATCCCGTTGTCGCATCTCCCTGGCAAGTCTATGTGTGGGTGTTAGCACAATCATGTCAGAGTTTCTAAATAATTCTATCGCGCGAGTTGTCTTACCGGAACCACCAGCCCCGTTGAGATAAACTGTTCTATGTCTCACAACAGGATCGTGCACCGGCGGCAGCGAAGTTGTCGTAGAAATTGAAAATTTCCCAGATATTTCTGCGCCGCGATATTCATCCTCGATTTCAACATCAGCCGATTCACAATATCCATGCAACATTTCATTTTTTATTCTCCATGAACCCCACGATGGATCATTCGGTATAACCTTATTCAACGCCGCTAAGTGTTTTTTATCGATATAGAATGAATCCGTTGCAACTCTCACTGCGTCAACGGGAAACCTATTAATCATCGACAATAGGTTTATTGATACATAAGCTAGCATCGAAGATCTCAAATGTGTGTACTGAGATGATTCTCCGTCGATATAACTAAAAACAGTTCCTAATTTTTTCCCGTTTGACAGAAACACATCTTCGCGGGTACAAAACGTATTATTCGTGGCGGCATCAGCGACAATAAGATCCAATTCGGCCTCGTCCATGATTAATCGACTATGATGTAGTTTATGATCATACGCTCCACCTTGAGTAAATTTTCCTATTATTCTTCGTCCTAGATCTTTTGCGGCGCTTTCATCAGTTTGGGAAATTTTAGGAGTTCTTTCGATGATAGTGTCGATAAAAGATTCTGGATACTCCTGGAAATTATTAGTTTCTTCGATGACTTGCGGAGTTGGCAACCAAACTTCGGTTTGACGACAGTAGCATATAATCGCTTCACTGACCGTCAGCGACAGCAGTATTCGACTGTCAAGCATGTATCGCAATAACACTATTGGGGCCCATCGCTTCTCAACGAAATGTTTACCAAACCAAGCATAACACACAGGATGTAAACCCGTAGCGAGTTTAAACGACGACACACAAGCAACCCCCGTCAGATCAAAATCAGGTAATGGTCCGTTCACAGCAACTCTTGTCATCGAGCTTGTAATATGACCAAACCGCGCAAAATACTCACTACATTCTCCACGCCCAAGAAAACTTCCTGGATAACATGCCGTCATATCCACGGATATCATATCGCGGTGATCATACTGGGTATTCCACAAACCACCGTGCCCGTATTCGATACAGCTCTGTTGAATATCCTCGAGAAAACTCTTCGGGGTTGGTCTCCATGAATTTCGTTCTCGGGCTATATGCGTGACAACACCCGGGACAGTAAAACACTGCGTCAGTAACGTATCAGTGTTCGTCGCATGATATTTTTCTGCGAGTTTTTTCATTTCGTGATGTAATGCCGCCGTTCTGTATACCTCCCCGTTGGGTTTCACAAACTGATCAAACTCTCCCTCGAGGTCACTTCGGAATAACCACACCGACACTGGATCGGTTTTACTTATCTGATAAATAAAATCAAACATAGAAATGCTTGCATTTCCAGAAACTCTTTGAGTTTCAGTCCCTGGACTTCCACTTTCATTTTCACCATTGTCATTTTCCAACTCGGAATAATACTTTACAACACGATCTCGAGGAAATATCCTAACCGAGTCAGTCCAGGCGTGACTGTTATGATCGATAATAGTTATTGGTGCTCCACGGGAATCATATTTACTCTTGTACAATACCTCACCGGTCAACGATGAAACCGTTATAGGAAATTTTAGTAATCGTTCGAGCTCGGCAACATCATTTATTGACGCTCCTTCATCCACTACTTTTGCCGCCCACGCTGCTATTTTAGTCTGTCTTAGCGGTGTTAGGCCGTTTCCTCGCGCGGCATTTTTAAAATGTTCCATTACTCGCTCGGCTACACAATTCAACCCTGGGGATTTTATCAATGACTCTGACATCTTCATCGGGGCGAGTTTATCAACGCGTGGTTTCTTCATCGGATAAATTCCATAAATGACTGCGGTCACAGGATACGCTCTGGCATAATACGGTGTATCAATCCCAACAAGTACTCCCGGGTTTGAGTCTTTGGTTACGACGACGGTTTTCCCCCGCCGGGCATCAAGAATAGGGTCTAGTTTGTCTCTGATAATCCATGTTGTTTCACCTGTTTCCGTGTCGTCGACGCCAACGATAAATTTTATCTGAATGAAATATTTTTTATCATCGAGATACCCAATTATGTTCGACGCGATTGTATCGTTGATGGTACCATCAATGATGGCATTTTCAGAAATGATTTTATACGAAGACCACACATGTGCGGCACCATCACGACGAAACTCTTCTTTGGCGTTCTTGATAACACCAATTACGAGTGTGAGTTCTCGTCGTCGTCGATCAAAAGTTAACCGGTCAAGATCGAATCGACCTCGGGGAAATTGGAGATTTCCAGGTTTTATTCTGGATAGTCTTTCAAAACTCATTATTATAATTAAGACAAGTATTTAAATAGACAAATATATTATATGCACCAATGCAAGTGGATTAAACTAAATTCATCAGCGCCGTGTAGCAAACCATGCAGACACGAATACTGTGGACAACATGCTCAACAGGTCCGCGGTGGGAGTCTAGGACCGATACCGTGTATCAGATGCGGCATTGGAGTACGAGGAAAAACGCAATTATGTTCAGCGTGTGGGGGAAAACGCTATCGAGAACTAAAACGTTATTACGATAAAAAAAATCCAGCCTCGAACACGTTCTCGGAGCGTGATTACATAAATAAGTTTTCAGACAAATTATGAATTAGACAAATGATTTGCTTATAGTATAATGAATCAAGAATTCGTCCCCGAACAAGAATTTGTTCCCGAACAAGAATTTGTTGCACATCCAACTATTCCAAATTATGAGGCAAACCGAGATGGCATAGTACGACACTGCACGCGAAGACGACCAGTTGGTACAGTTGATAATGCTGGTTATTTAAGATTTACTGTTACCAAAGGGAGGTATTTATGTCATCGTTTCGTCTATGAGGTTTTTAACGGAGTGATCCCTAAGGGTTTTGTCATTGATCACATTAACGGTAACATACTTGATAACTCTATAAACAATCTTCGCGTGGTCACTCAGAGCAAGAACTGCCTACTGGGTAACACAGGGCGTTGTAAAACAGTTGGGAAACGAGCTGTTAGGTCTCGAAATATACAGACTCGTGAAGAAATTGTATTCCAGTCAATGGCCGCAGCCGGTAGGTATTTCGGTATTTGTTCACCTGTTGTACAGCATGTCGCAACCGGGATCTGCAAAACAGCATTTTCAAAGAAGCTCAAACAGAAGATTTCATTCTGCTATATAACTCTTATCGCTGACACAAACGACGATAACTCCTCCACGAGTGTGTAACGCTCTGCAGAGTTGTCGTCGTCAGAGGATTTGCTCCCCTGAGAAAGCCACCTTGATAAAATATTTTATCGAGTTCATAACATGTAATCATTTATTTACCGTAGAATATATATTTTTTTACAAACAATATCCTCGTTTTACTGAATATATCCGACTGTTTTGCTCTTCTGTGCTTGTTATATGACCGCGCTCGAGAAAACATACAATTAAAATATTTTAAACAAGTCCCGCCCACTGCTAGAGCGAATTTCCAACTCGCAAGTAACAGTTGGGTTATATACGAAATCGCTCCCTAAGACCTTTGGGTCGATCGAAAGTCAGCAGCGCAAGCAAAACCATAAATTAAATCCGCCAATGGCGGGTGTCTTTTGTGCACCATCCAATGGTCGATTCAATGGATGGTTTTGCTCTGCTGCTGATCGTAGAAAATGACCCACCTGCATGTTTGTGTCGTCATAGGATAAGGTCTTAGGATAAGTTAGGATAAGATTACATGTTCATTGTGCCTTTACTTGCTGTCATACTTGAATCAGAGGTAAAGGTTGTTCTGTGTTGTATCGTCCCTCCCGAGCTTCTAGACCGTTATTTGACGATCTAGAAGTTCCTCATGGGGTGAGTGACCCCCAAAAATAAACAGATAGATGGATGCATAAAGCTCTACGTCACCTGGGTGCCCACCAATAGAAACATTCAGAAAGAGTGTTGGCCAAAAATAAACGGTAACATGAGGTGCCTAAGGGAAAAATCACAACACGAAGGTCTAATATAAGACCAAGAAAAAAAAATCCTAACAAAGGACTCATGAAAGAACCGTAGGCCGGTGAAGAGTACCCAGTAAGTGATAACCGCTCATCATCTATCTGTTTATTTTTGTTTTTGGTGATGCTAGCACGAGAAGTCCCTTGGACGAGAAATGCAAAGCATTTTTCATGCATTTAAAAATATAAAAATATATAATAATATGAATCACGAAAATATAAATACCATACTTGTTGAAATTAAGGAATTACAACAGCGAGGTTTTAGTATTTTACTAGACACTGAAACAATTATGTCAGATTTTGAATCCTTGAATGAGCTATCACAATCGGGGAAGAACAATCTCCCCGCGTGTTATAGGTTCATTAAGGGTTTGCAAGATCGCATTTACAGATCACTTGCCGGGATAACTGAAAATCAGGTATCTGAATTTATTCCACTGTGCCGTGCAGTTGAGAAGATTCGTCTTGTATTGTCAAGCGAGTATGAGACTCGAAAATTAATTAGCACCAGGGTGAGACGGTTAAAAGGTTATATAAAGAATCTAGACACGGAAATGCCTTGCATTTCTGACGAAAATACTAGTATTTGTGACTACGAGGCCGACAAGGAAGTATAAACCGCCGCGTGTGACTCACAGCACAAAGTGAAAGTAGAACCTGAGAAACGCTAGCCCCCCCCGCTTAAGTGTAAAGCACATTTCCACGGTAAAAAAAAAGTGTATTATTTTTTTTGCCCGAGCGTGGAAACTCTTCGAGTTTCTCTGGAAGTCCAAGGGACTTCTCAAGGGCGTTTTCAGATTTGAAAATGTTTTACATGAGAAATGCTTTGCATTTCCAGAGAAGTCCTTAGACTTCCAGGATTTGCTTAAGCGTTTCAACATCAATACAACAATGAGAATAGTTCATAATCTGTTCTCGTTGACACCAAGCTGTGATCATATGATTTTGCTGTAGCTGTGTTAATTGTGACGACGTTAACAAGAAGTCTTCGTCGCCGTACACGTCAACGATTATTTTAACGGGGAAATACTGTTCTGGGAATGTCTGTATTTGAAATGCGGTTTTTATTGCCTCGTGAAGAATTTGCTTATCATGAATATGAACTCGTGCGTGAATGTATTCACACATTATACACAACCGTTTTTTTAAATGCGCGAGCGTGGAAACTCGAAGAGTTTCTCATGCTAGCATGAGAAGTCCCTTGGACTTCCGGAGAAACGCTATGCATGAGCGTGGAAACTCGAAGAGTTTCAGGACTTCACCAGTAAGTTCACGGAGACAGTCTCGCCACGCAGGTCCAACAACCCCCCCCGTTGGTCGGTGAGTTTAAAATTTATCGTTGACAACCACGGATTATTACACCGCAGATAGACCACATTGATTGGTTCTTGCACAATCAGAAAACCAGGGGGGTCTCTTGGTGTGAACGTATACAGGATAAATCCCTGTTGGGCCGTCGTTGTGTCTGCGCTGTAGCTACCGTCAATGACGTCACATACAAGATTGACCGCAATAACATCTGTGATATTTACGATCCCGGGTGAGATGTGTCTGCCATCGGATGCTGTACTGTTGTCGTGTCTTAAAATAACAGGTTGTGGTTTTATTTTCGCATACGCGGCAAGAATATCTTTGAAAGATTCCTCGATGAGATCCTGGACTGATTTTCTCAGTGTGTGCACGTTATATCCAGGAAGTTTAAAATCTGAAATATCCTTCACGGGAATACCAAATCGGGCTGCAAAATTCGATCTTTTTTGGGTTCCATAATCGCCTTTGTGATCCAGTAGATTCTGAATTACTTTTTGATTCATAAATTCCATCGTGGATGCGAGTTTGTTTAGTTTTTCTATGACGGTGATAATGTTCGTGCGTGGTTTTGTTATATCAGAGATATAATCTTGAAAATATACTCGCAACAGGTCTAGCTGTTGTTTATGTGCTTGTTTGATCGGATTAAAAAAATGAGCTTCTATATCTTCTGGCCGGAGAAGGTATTCCCCGCCCGTGAAAGCTGCCCCTATTATATCCAAGGGGAGTCTATCTGATGTTGAAAACCAGGCTTGGCCTGATCGTAATTGATCTGGAAATAATAAATGCTCGCCGTACACGAGGTCGTGTAGTTCTTCCTTCGTGGTCTCGAAATCCGATTTTTCAGGTTTTGGTGGACCCGGTCCGACCTCGGGTCGTTCTCGTGGCCATCCTAATACTGTTCGGATTGAGCTATTGTATATATCCACGGCGTATCCCGGTGTTGAGATTTCAATGACCGCAGACAGCGTTGGTTCGTGCGCGGTCACAGATATTTTGGCTTCCTTGCCGGTGATTCGTTTTATTTGGCGTTGTATCTCCGCGTTGATTTCTTCGATCTGATAACTCCCAGTGGGTAGCGTAATTGTATCCCAGTCGAATTCGTCAGAGTCGGCTTTGGTTTTCCACGAAAACACAAACGAATTATTTGGCTGCTGACCACCAAATAATGCCGACCTGATATTGGGCCAGCTGTGATACGCACTGAGCTTCGACAACGCGATTTCGTTCACGGCAATTGGAGTTCGAAAATTAATGCTGAATTCTGGTGTCGTCGAGGACACTGAGATCATTGTGGTCCTTACCGGTGTTGTGTTTGTGACTATTTGCTGAAGCAGTTCCTGTGGCGTTGCCATCAGTGACATTATTTATTTGTTTAGTTTTCAAATAGTCATTGTACACATCTGACATTAGTTTGAATTCAGAATCTGATATCAACGCAGCGTCGCTGGATTGCGCGTCTAACGATGATGATATCAGCGATGATAATTTCTGGTATGCGGTCGTGGCTGTATTTAATTTTGTCGTGTAATCGTGTAATTTTGTGTTAGCACACGAGGATATTTTTTTTGCTATGATGCCGAAAACTCCTGCTGTTGCTGTAGCAGCGGAAACAGAGATCGTGGCAGCGACTACTGCAGTCACTGGAGTGACCGCTGATAGTATTACTCCCGCGGATGCAACAACGGCGGATACTGAATAAACCATAACGTCTAACACTGTTATGCGTCTGCGGTATTTTTTTACTTTTTGACTGGTTACTTCGATGACAGTTTTTAACTCAGATTGCCACTCACGGACTTGATTGTATCGATATTGTTGAGCATCTGGAAATGTTTCGGATTTCAACGTTGACATATTATTTAAAAATCGCTGCCGATTTTCAATTACACGGTGACCAATCGAGGTGTTTCTGCGACGAATTCCAAACACCACCAGTAAGATGTTGCTGTTAAAGTATCGTCGGCGGCTTCAAGCATAAATGTTTCCTCGGCGTTGCTGTTTAGTATTACAGTGCAAACCCCGGAATACTTATCGGTGGAATGTCTCCAAGGATATGTTGTGAAGATTTCAAATTTAGCGGCTGAAAACACAGACAACCTGTAAACACCGGTGGCTGTTGCTGTATATTTGATAGTGCTATTTTGTCGTGACCATGTTGCGAATCCCGATGATACCGTGAATACGATGTTGGTGATATGCCCGGGAGTAACTCCAGTGGGAACTTTAATCAAACTGGTTTTGTTAACGATCTCAGGAATACCCGATACTATATTCTGCTGTGTTTGTTTGATCGTGTTAATGTTATTTTCTATTATCTGAACTTGATCTGAAAAACTTTTTTCCGTTCTGACTACACCTAACCGGGTATTAATCTTATTGATATCGTTGGCGTTATTAGTAAGTTTTGGTATGATTTCAGAAAGTTTCGTGTCGACGACTGGAGGATCCCCAAAGAACTTATCCACGGCCTCATCAGTTTTTGAGAAGTTTCTTCGAAGTCTTGTAAACGCGCCCACGTGAACATCATACTCTGCACGCAGCGTATTTAGTTTACCGTTGACGATGTCCACGTATTGTTTGTTTGACGCATCCTGGTCGGATTCGGGATTTGCTAACGCGGTTATTTTGTTGCCGCTCATGTCAAGTCCGCCGGTCATTACGTCGCCGGATTTTATTACTCTGTCGCTGACTAGGTCAACAACGAGTTTGTACTGCGCGTCGACGTATTGTTTATTTGCGGCATCTTCGAGACCTTCCGGATTTTTTAGAACGGTTATTTTGTTTCCATTCATGCTGAGTTCTCCTGTCATTACGTCGCCGGTTTTTTTCACACATTTATCAACACCTTTATCAATACTGTCTTTGATGCTTGCGATTGATATATTCGAGTCCTTGATCCGGCCGCCATCACTAAATGCAGCGAAGTTATCCTTGGTAGCTCCAAGAACTCTGCGAATTATGTCATTGAACTTAATGTTGCTCGTTCTTAGTTTTCCCTGCTTGTCCTGAAAAATAGCAACTTCATCTGGGTCAACTCCAGCTATATTCAAAAGATTATCGACTTCATCTCGGGTCGCATATTTTGAGAGATCAGCATCTGTGCTTGGTTTGACTTTTCTTGTGAAAGGTCTTCCGTAAATATCCACCATTATTCTTATTGCTGTTTTTCAAATGCGTGAGAAGTCCTTTGGACTTCCAGAAATGCTAAGCATTGGAAACGCTAGCGTTTCTCGATGCGGTATATTCATACACTACTCGATGCGGAGGAGTTGCTGGATTTCTTGAGATTGCATCAAGAACATTTAAAACCTCGTTCCCACAAATGGGCGGATCAACTAATGTTTGTGTTGGTAGCGTCGACTGCCACACTGGAACATTATAAAATCTGCTGTTGAGAGTGCGAGGCACTCCGCGGACATACTTGAGAAACTCAACTGGCGGTGCTAAACCGTACGAATCGAAATAGATAATTCCACGTGGATCGATCGCGTAAGCAACCCAGTGAGTTCCCGGACCATCTTTGTTGTCGAGATTGATAATGCCAGTTTCTGGATTATTCGGCCGCGTCGGTAATTGATCTCGCATAAATACTCCTCTGAAATGTTTTATACGCAATTTTTTAACAGCATCGAGTAAATCAAAATTGCTCAACGGCGTTAGAATTTTTTTGGATACCATGATGGTGGAGTTCCTGGTAGTCTTAGCCCTGATCCGCGAGTGGATCTCCCCTTTTTTTTCTTGTATCCTTTTCCCGTTGCCTTCTTTAGTGCCATTCCAGCTGCGGTTCCAACTGCACCTAACGCTGCAGCTTTTGCCGCTGCGCCAAGTAATCCTGGAATTGCAGCAGCTAGTATTGGGATGAGGGGAAATATTCCACCGGTTTTAGTCATGTCCTTGATAGCTGCAGCAGAGAAATCAAGGCGGATACCGGTTTTTGCTGTTAGTGCCTTATTAAAATGTTTAATCTGAGTATTAGTCAACGACAGCTTGTTTGGACCACCAGTAATCTGATCTCGTTTTAGTGTTATTGATGTCCCGCACGTGCTTGCGTTCTTTGATTGCAATTTCTTCGTTTGACCGGAAGTCAAGGTGACATTAACGTGACTGTATGACATTATATTTCAGAAACTAATCTAATTGTTACATGTTTTCTACTGGAGCGTCAATAACTCTCATTCGTCCGCCAACACCTTCAAGCAGCATTGCTTTATCGGAGAGTATAACCGCGACAGCTCTAAAACCACCAGGAATTGCAGGTGGACCAACAACTGCAGCGGGAAACTCACCAACGTTAGCCTTGAAGTGTATATCAACGACAGATTGTTTTGTTAGATCAAGATGTTCCAACGAAAAGTAATAAATCGGATACAGCGTTGTAAAATCCAACTGTGATATCTGCAAACCCGTGTCAATATTTTGATCGCGTCCCATAAATGTCATTAGACGATGATACGCACACGCAACTTGATTATTTTCAAAATTTATCACTATATCCTCGGATGGTTCTTGATGTCCGTTTATTCGCAGCGAAACCTCAGAAACAGCGAGTTTATCAAATATCATATGCGATCGGGTTTGATTATTTACTCTCGAGTTAGCCTGAAGTGCTATGAAAATATGTCGCGGTGCTGACACACCCTGCTGTGATGAGATATGCCACGTGAATTGTCCAACACCAGCACCTTGAATAGAATCTGTTGTTGTTGTTAACCATGATATCAGTGATTTACCGCCTGTGTCCATAAAAGAGAGTAACCGTTGCTCTTCAGCGAGTGATGGAGACATTACTGGCATCCACAACGCAAGCTTTGATAATATTACTTTACCGGCAGCGACAGCGGGATCATCGTCTCGCCAGATAGCGTCGTTGTCGTCACCTTTTCGCACAAATACAACTGTGTGCTTGGCTCCAAAAATAACCTTTCTGACATTTCTGCAGAACCCAAAGATATGAGACAATGGAATTGCGCATGAGAATCTCCTACGTACATCCAATAACATTAATTGACGTGTTTTAAATCCTAAATTATAATTATGGTTGGGAAATATTAAATCTTCAACATCATTATTAAGAACAGCAGGAGCAGCACGGTTAAATGGTTGTCTAATAATGCTAGGTCTACCATCTGGTTCATCATAATTATCTTTAGCGAACATCATAGTCGGACCAGCCGATCTAGTGTAATCATCTGAGTATCGTGCTAATCCGACAATTGTTGTGGCAATGTCAACATTATCCTGAATTGTTTCAATTTCTCTCCCGTCAATGCTGTATGAGGCACTTCTGAATAGTGCCATGATACCGTTATTAACAAACCCAACTTGGATATTAGCGTCGTATGGTGTATCAATAGGAACATCTGTTACAAGTTCCCCCGTGACTTCAAGAAATGCTTCCGCGGGCAAGAAATATCTACTTGTGTCCTGAACTTGTAATTCAATTCGTCCTCGCTGATTAGGATTTCTTGCTTCGTAAGAATAATACTGATAATCGCGAACAGATTCATCTTTGAGTATTGGTGCTTCCATGTCAAATGCTGGATCAGATACGCGTTTAAACATTTTATATAAAATTATTGTCGTCTAAAACGAAGACCACTTCGGGAAATTCCGCTTCCTGATATCAGACTCGTATTTATTTGTTCAGGTATTTGAGTTACAAGCTCTGCAAGTTTTTGATTGGCAGCCTGATTTATTACTTTACTGACGTCCGCGGGCATAAGTTCAGTACTGGCCAGTTTCACCGGTGGCGGTTTTTTTGATCTACGAATTAACCGTGACAGTCTGTCCTTGATTGACGCGAATGCTTTCCCGGCGAGATCACCAACAGATCCAAGGGCTTTATCCTTAATGACATCAATAGCTTTCATCGACAATTGTTTTGCAATCGGTAATGCCTTAGGGGCTATTCTTGAAAACAAACCAGTAATTGTATCACCGAGACCATCACCGTAAGTTGCTCTGTAGACTGGTAATCGCGAGTTTACTACGCGGACTTGTAACACACGAGCGTGTCCGGGTTGAGAATTGTGCACGATCATTTTATTTAATTATTGTTTCTCTAACTAAATTTGCTAGTCGCTGTGGTAACCGTCTGCGAGTTCATCAATGAGTCCCCGGTAAACGCCGATATCCATGATGCCACGCTGAAATAGTCTCTGACAGATATTTGCGGCTTCGTTTATAATTTCCGGAGAGTTGTTTCCGGCACGTCTTCCTCCGATGAGAACTTCTAGCCGTGATACATCATTGACGATATTATCAGGGCAAGTAATGTGACCACCAAGACCACTACCTGTAGCTCCAAAGAGGCCAAGATCTCCGAGAACATCACTGCCTTCATCTGGACGCTTCTCTGGTGGCGGTGAATAGGGAGGAGGAGATCCTTGTTGTCTACTTTTGTTAATTTTCTTCATTGCGCCTATAAGTGCTGAAAATTTTGAATCGTTAGATTTAACCGTTTTCTTGTCGTAGTATATACGATACACCCACTTAACAAAATTGTAATCAGCCGTGGACTTATATTTCTTGTTTAAAACTTTTTCTTTGTTGCGTAAACCCCCTAATATCAATTCAGGTAATTTTTCTTCTGGCGTATTTTTAAGGAATTTAATAAAACCCGGATCAAATCTCGCAGTTAGTTCAACAATTTCCTTTGCTGGTTGGGGTGTAGCAGCTTCGGAGACTTCAGCGACTTCAGCGACGGGTGGAGGCTGAGCTGCAACTATCTCAGCCGGAAGATCTTGTAAAATCTTTTTTGTTTGCTTCGTTCTTTTTGCTATTTTTTGAGTCAACGGGATAATACCCAACTTTTCTCTCTCCTCCTCTTTAATATCGCCCCATATTGCCTTTTCAGCGGCTGTTGCGGCTTTTTGTGTAGCTGTTGTAACGGGCTTAAATAATTCTTCCGCGCCAGCTGCAAATTCGATTTTTGCTTCTTGTCTTGCTTGTAATTTTTCTCTGACACTATCACGGACAGGAATAAATTTTTTAATTGCTTCGAGTCGTTCTCGTGCTAGTCTAGTAGTAAGTGCTTCTCCGATATTTGCCATTATTTATTTGTCTATGATTTAATTCTCCCGAGCAGCAGGGGGGGCTGGACCCGACCCATGGATTTTTCAATAATGACCCCGCGTCGGAAACTGTTTCAGATTTATTTAAAGTAACCCAAGTTGGGCAGTGCAAACTCAACACGGGTTGTCCCTGGAAACTCTTCGAGGGATCGGGGACATTTTTTTTTGTCTCGTTTTCTGAATAAAAGTGTTATTTCGTCGAAATAAGCCCTCTATCGAATAGTTTCCGTGGGGAGGGCTTATTGTGCAAAAAGCTTTTGGTCTGTTCGCCCCCTCTGCTGCTGAACAAATAACTACCGGAAATAAATTCCAATTATTGATAGAGGAAGGAAGCATGACAGAGGAGAAGTCGCTCCAGATGGAACAGGGGTCGGTAGACCTTACTGGTTTAAAGCCATTAACATCGACACATGTGTCGACATTAAGAAGAAAAAAAGGAAAATGATGAAATACCTGTCGATTTCGTCACATAGTGACATTACACCGACAGATGACACACAAATGCAACAAGATAATGTGATTGCAGACCCACAAAAAGAGAGGAAAACCCCAAATCGATCTACAAGACAAAGACAGTGAGGCAGACAATGAAACCAAAAACGACTACGACGATGACGATAATGACGATATTGATGACGATGGAAATAAGGGAATTGACCAAACGGAAACGGATGCGGAAATAGACACGTAACAAGAGACAGGTCTTATGTTACGTGTTTAGGCTCGAATAAACAGTAACACAAGAAGGAGTGAAAACAACAAGCTTTGAAAAATATAACAATTTATTTCCCTGGAAAAATACTGTAAAAATGAAAAAAGATAAGAACTTACGGTTTCCAAAATCAAATCCAAAACTAAAACAAGAATAATCCACGAATACAATTTTTGAAGTCCTAATATTGAAATGTTCTAATGATTCCAAGTTAGAGTCCCGACGAAGAATCTAAGATGGAAGGCGATGATGTATGTTGTAGCCTGTAATGTGTTGACGTCTACAGTTCCTTGTACAAACACAATAATGTATCCTCCTGTTTTGGAAATCCAAATAAAATTTTCAACAAATGTCCTTGTTCAAGAATTCCGTATAAATACAATAATATTTCCAGAAAAACGAATTAATCTTGTAGAGTCCAAGTAATCTAAAGAAAAATAAGCATATAACTAAAAAGCTCAAAAATTCAATACTGGTCACAACAGAAGAAAACAACTTGAGTCAAGTGTTTAAAAGCCCGGACTCCCAGATCTCTCTCTCTCTCTCTAAACATCACTATTAATACTAAATATTTCGCAATTTCGGAAATGCCTAATTGCGAAATAGAGGATGACGTGATCATGTTAACATATAAAAGTCACACAGCTCCTGTATGTCCTTGAAAATAACCAATCATTTCACTCCAAGAAAAAGTTGTTAACTTGACCGTCAATCAAGGCCTGGAACTAAGTCAAAAATAGAAACAAGTGTTTCTATTATTAGGTATTTATGGAAACATTCAGGTCAAACTGAATTTTCTGGAAAATATCAAATTCCTAGTAAACAAAATTACATTACAGTGACATGTAAAGAAAATAAAAAGACTCCAAAAACCCACAAACAATCAAATCAAATCAAACTCAACTTAAATCAAATATAAATGAAATCAAAAATACGTAACACAGGAATAACACAGACACAAGGTAGAATTTAAAGCAATGAAACGTACAAAAATCTGACAACGGAGCTGATGAGAGGGGGGCTGGTGCCCCCTGCAACATAACTTACCAAACTTATCAATTTACAAAATTCAAACGCAGTAAATTTTAAATAAAATATAAGTAAAACATAAGTAGGAATGCGGCAACCTGATGGGAAACAAAAATGGAAGGAAAAAACTTCCGGATAGCTTAATAAATACAAACGGAATAGATAGGAAAAAATACTTAAATTAATGGACTTTACAGATTACCATGTTATATTGGTTCAAGAAACACATAACAGCTTCTCTAAAGATTAAGTAACAATGGTAGAGGATACAATGGATGCAATAGTCATTTTAAACAACTATAAACAAGAGGATATAAGGGGAGGGGTGGCAACTATCATTAAAATTACAAGGAGTATCAACTGGGAAACGGTGGGTGAAGGAACTTCTTTTTTGCTGGAAGAATTATAGATAAAGGGAAAACGCACATAATTAACGTCTAAGTCCCGGTCACTAGGTATATAAAAAAACAAGAATTCATACAAAATATATAAAAGTATTTAAATGATTTTTCCATGGAGACACTTATAATGGGAGATTTTAACTGGGTATGAGATAACATAGATAGAACAGGAGAGTTGACACATAATGATGTAAGTTCAAGAAGGGAAATGGAAAATCTAATTAAAAAAACATAAATTTGTTGACATATACAGAAGGCTAAATTTGGCAAGGAAAGAGTATACTTACGAATACAATAACAAAAAAGCAAGTAGGCTAGATAAATTATGTGTCTCAAAATTCGAAGACAATATTTATAAAAATGCAGAAATAAAAGCTTTTAAAATATCCGATCATAGATTAATCGATATGGAAATAAGTATAAAGAATGAAATTGAGGAAGGGGGTGTGGAAAATAAATAATAAAATCCTGGAGGAGGAAGAGTTTGTTAAGGAAATAAATAATGCCATAAAAGATTTCAAAACAGAGGGAACAAGGATATAATTAAAGAATGGGATGTTTAAAAAATAAATTTAAGAAAAAGCAGTCAAATACTCTAGCAGAAGAAAGGAACTACAAAAGATGAAGAAAAAAAAAGAAATTAAAAGACAATTAGGGAAACCAATTACAGAGGAATTGAAAAAAACTACAAAAAGAAAGAGTAAATAAAATATCAGAAGAGGAGAAATAAGGGAGAGAAATAACAGCAGGGAAATTCAACAATATATATAAAACAGCAGATGGAGTATACAAAAGAGAAGGAATGAGAAGATGAGGAGAAAAACATATTGAAAAATTAATAAAAAACAATGAAATAATGGGGAAAATTAGAGCATACTATTCCGACTTATATACATCACAAAACATAGATCAGACCACCATAATTGAATATTTAGAAGGAACCTCATGTGAGCAGATACCATCAGAACATAAAGACTTATGTGATTACTTTATCTCCATGGAGGAAATCAGAAACACAATAAATCAATTAGCAAAAGGTAAATCCCCAGGGAGAGATGGATTCACCGCAGAATTCTACCAAAATTTCCAAGGTGAGTTAGCTCCGATTCTTGATGGATTATGTAATAATATACTACTGAGGAACGACACAACGATAAAAACTCAATGTGGAAGGGTCTAATAACATTAATTTACAAAGGGAAAGGGAATAGGGAAGTACTAAAAAACCGGAGGCCCATCTCCCTCCTTAATATGGACTACACAATTTTAAGTAGGATATTAGCTAACAGGGTTAAAAAAGAAATGAATAATATGATAAACACAAACCAAACATGCGTGGGAAAAGGGAGAAACATCCAAAACAATATCTTAACTATAAGGACTGTAATAGATTTCTTACATGAAACAGGTCAGAAAGGTGCCATGGTACTTTACGGAAAGAGAAATCCTTCGACAGATTAGAACATAACTACATTCAGAAAGTTCTGGAAAAATTCGGTTTGGGAACAAATTTTTAAAAATGGACCAAAATCGTGTATAATAGAATAAGTGCACGAGTACAGGTTAATGGAGCGGGTACAGAGAAATTGTACATACAAATATCAGTGCGACAGGGATGTCCACTAGCAATGCTATCATATGTGATAGCAATTTAAATCTTAAGTACTAAAAAAAGAAACAACAAGGAAATTGTGAAAATAAAAATCCCCAATCTAAAGGAAGAGTTTAAGATGCTCCAGCATGCAGATGATTGCACGAACTTTATGAGACCCAAATGCCTTCAAACATCTATAAAATGAATTCGAATCCTTTGGAAAAGCCTTGGAGTCAAAAACAAATCATGATAACACTGAAATATTAAAAATAGGAACTGGTGGGGAAATCACCTTGGATTACGCCCCCACTTAATAGAAGATTGGATTAAGGTTCCGGGAATCGTTTTTTGGAAAGAGGGAAGAGCAGGAGAACTATAAAAGCATGGAAAATAACATAAAAGAAAACATTAATATCTGGGCACTCACGCCATTATGCATAATGGAACGGGCACAGGTGGCCAAAACGTGTATGTACCCAAATATAAATTAAACTTTAAAATCAATAGGCATAGGGAATAAATATTTAGATAAAATAGACAATGATATAGTAAATTACATCTGGAGTTATAAAACCCATTATGTAAAAAAGCTATTTTATATAGGGTAAACGTGAGAGGAGGGCTAGCCTTACCTAGTCCCCTGCTCATCAAATGCACAAACATAATTAACAGGATTAAAAGCCAAACTCGAGCCACATACTCCATGGGAGGCACTTTATATATATTGGTTTGGCTTCACCATTAGAAAAAAGAATGATATCTATATAAAAAAAAATAACAAGTTATTGAAAAAAACTAGAAGTCCCCTGGAATTTTAGATATATAAAGGATTTATTACTTAAATATATAGATATGAAGGAAATATGGGAAAGAGACGAAAGTAAAACGTATGAATGGGTAAGGGAGGAAGCTACAACAAAATCTGAGAAACAAAGCAGAAGAAGAAAACTATGGAATAAACTGGGATAGGGCATTGGGGCACTGGGACAACATCAGTTCCTTAAAGATACAAAGCCTGATATTTAAGCATATGCACAATGCGTGGTTAACGGAGGAAGTGGCCCTTAGAAGGAGAATGATAAGACTAGTACCGAAATGCCCAATGTGCAAGCAGGCAAACTTCACAAAGTACCGCGCCAGAACACAGTGTGAGAAAAGAAAACCTGATAGGATCAGATTAATAATTGAAATTTGTAAGAAAGAGAGGTACCGAAGGAACAACACTCTATTCCTAGATGGAGACTTTGACAAGTAATTAATAACTAAAACTACTGATTATATAACAAAAACAATGATGCCTGTGGACAGGTGATTACCATTAAAAAAATAGCTTGAACATAGGACATCAAACCGGGGTGAGGGGTGAGATGGGGAGAGGGCTCCAATTTACCTCCCACTTGGGGAAAGTACCGTCTGTGCACGGGCTGGAGCCTTGACCCCATCTCTCACCTCAAGGCAATAAAATATAATTTCTGGCCCTTTACTCAGATGATTATTAAGATGAATGGAGTCGGGGGGGGGGGGGGGAGATGGGGGGGGGGGGCGGGCTTCGGTTTGCAGCCCGAGCATGTGTGTGCACCAGCCTGAGCACGGGCTGGAGCCCTGGCCTCATCTCTCACCTCAGGAAGACAGATTATGAAAAGTTACCCAAACATATATAGGTTCCTTCGCTGCCTCCAAATTATTAAACTCTAACTAATCAACAGAATGAAAACCGCTACTGACACTCTAACTGTTTTCTCCATGTAGAGGGGAACAGGGAAGTATGGGGCACAGACGTCTCAGGGCTAGGTCACAAGATCGAGATTTAATAAAATACATCTTTCAAGAGGAAAGGAAAGATATGCCCGAAATTTAAGAGAAGTATAAAGAAATAAAGGATATGTGGCTCCTTAAACAGGGCACGGTCTTCTCACCCTTTAAATATTTGAGGAAAAATGAGAAACGCCACACAACGATAACACACATAACACAAAATGATTATGTTTTTCAAAATAAAATATAATTAACGCACCGTTTCTCATTTCAATTCTATAATTTTATCAAAAAAGAGAGTTTTCTAAATTACAGGAATTTTAATTTTAAACAGAGTGAACGAATATTATCGAAAACTAAACATAAAATGTAATAATGAAAAATATCCTTCCAAGATAAGACGACTGGGGAATATAATGTGATCAAAGCAGACGTCCTTACAGACAAATCGATATCATACAAACAATACAGCATCACACATATAGCATACACAGGACTTTGGAGATCTCTGGCAAAGATCACTCAAAATATAAGGGACGGGAATCCGAAATGGGAGATTAAATTCCAAATCGGATGAACAACCATTTAGAATACACTAGGGAAAAAAAAAATACCTCATCAAAATTTATTTTTAACTAAATGTTTGATCTAAATTCTTTTTGGAGAAAAAATTCCAACATACATACCTGAGGGGGATACACATACATATAAAACACTTATCTTCTTTTAGCAAATTGTAAAGAGGGGGCATCTGTCTGGTGTCCCCCCCACCACCACCAGCCCAACAAAGTTCCTTAATTTATGTCTGCACAGTGCAAGGGCAATCTCCAACCATTAAGGTAAGTAGCAAACAAATACTGTCGAGGAGACAGATGGTGGTGGTAATCGATGCATTTTATCAGTGGTCCTATGTTAAGACTCAAGCAAATACATGCTTAGTGGATAAGTGTGGCCATCAACAGGATGTCCAGAAACACAGTACATTTTTTAGCATTAAAATTGCAACAAATAATTGATCTGATGACTTTTCGTGGCCCTACATAGGACCACTAGCTACCCTAATTTGGGTCGCGACCTACGGTTGGGAACCGTTGATTCAGCTGGTACAAGACTGTGGTTGAATCTTAAATACAGAGAACAGGAGTGAAAAAAGTTAAATTATTTCATGCAACTATTTTACAACAGCAATTTCGCCTGAATGAAGGAACGATGCAAATAATCATTTTAATCTAATTTTCGTAATTCATTCCAATATTTATTCTTTCATTTTGAATAATTATACTTAAATATCTTACGCTCTTTCTCTTTTCTCTGAATCTTTACCGACTTCATAACACATATCGATTTAGGGTGTCAGTGGAAACGACAGTTACCGAATACTACAATATAAAAATGTTTAAGAAAATTTTTATGATCTTTTTTTTTTCTCTAAGTGGGCTCAGATAAAACAAACACACGTAGCAGACAATGTTTGATTACAGTAATGAACTTGAACTGATAAATAACCGAACTCTTTTATCACTAGGAATATATCAATATGAAAGGGGGGGGGGGTGTGGCGGGGACTTCTGCATAACACTCGTGGCTAGAAGTGACCAAAAAAACCTATGAAAATTAGTCCCCATAACAAGGAAAACTACAATACGTGTATCAAGTTTTATGGCAATTCTACAATAGGTTTAGGAGAAGAAGCGATAAGAATTTTTGAGCTACAAGGCGAATGAAAGGCGGACAACAGGCAATATCATAAGCTCTTCTGGTCTGTTACCAGTAGGTTAAAACAAATTCCTAATGTTCCATAAGAAGAGGACCAAGTGGATCTGACGTCGCTCACCTGGAGCACATATACAGGTCTACCAGCCAATTATACTAATAAGGCAGGCTATCTGGGGTTTAAAGACATCTATGTCAGCTATCTGCAAGAAAACAGTTTTACGTCTGAACGTGTAAATTCCTACGGTCTAGATCAAGACGGTGCATTGGAATATTTTGTTTTAATGTGGAAGGTGTTTATGTTACAACCCTAACGAGCAGGTTCATTTCTAGGATGCGCGATTGCTGCATTTAAGCTCATTAAAAATACAACATAATGCAAGAAAATTGTACAATATAGTTTCGTTAAACACCCTTATTTTCAGCCAGCCTCTTTCTGCACTAAAATTTCACATGTTTAAATGATCTTGATCCAGTCCTGTTTACTCTTTCATATAGAACAACAACAAATCTATAGATCGTCTGACCTCCTCCATATCGACCATAGTTTGCATGCAATGACAGACAAAAGGTCTCAAACTTTCATCTATATTAAGACAATCTCAAATGTTATTCACTGATCACAAATACCACATCCTATTTTTATTTCTGTCAACAGTTCTACCCACAATCATACAGATGCTTCAGTTTAGTTCAGCATATCAGTCTCAAGCGCTTTATTCATAGAGCATAAAAGCACAAAACAAATTACAACTCTGGCATGCAGAAAAGGACACTTAATAAAATTTGATACTTTTGAACTGAATCCATATTTTTGTGAAATGTTCCATAGCAACTACAGTGAAAGGGTAGCAGTAAAAATCTCGGATACACCTACCACGTTTGATCTAATATTTTCAGGCAAGTTTAGAAAGAACGTTTTGCTCTATTGTAGTTTCTTTTGTTTTTACTTTTTACATATTAGTAACAATAACCATACTAGCATGGAAACCATAGCTTAAGTCTAATCAACACCCTGTTCATTAATGCCAAAGACCATGTCATAAGAAGTAATTTTGTTTACTGAAAACCCCATATGTATGTATGTATGTATGTATGTATGTATGTATGTATGTATGTATGTATGCATGTATGTATGTTTGTTGCATGTATGTATATATGTATGTATGTATGTATGCGTGCGTGCGTGCGTGTGTGTGTATGTATGTATGCAGGTATATACGTATGTATGTATGTATGTATGTATGTATGTATGTATGAATGTATGTATGTATGTATGCTGTTGTTTGGTTTAACGCCATTTTTCAGCACACGATAGGCTATGCATGGCGGCCAGTATTATAGGTGGAGAAAGAACCCGTGGAAACCCCGGGAAGAACCGCCGACCCACGAGAAGCTACTGGCAAGCTTTCTCACATACCCACATTGGCCGAATCCTAGACTCGAACCCACGCAGACAGACCATACAATTTTTCACAACGGCTACCATGATGGCCTCATTGGATATCACATAGTCACCACGTGATTTGGCAGCCATCTTGGACTTTAGATCTGTACCGTTTTCATGTTGTACTAATGACACCACGAGTCCTTAAGTAAAATCCCATGTCGACACAAGCATATGTTCCGAAAGAGCAGCAGTAACAAGATTATCCAGAAGCCCAACGTAGTGGCCATGCTGGCACCATTTTAATTTAGAAGCAACTATATACTTTTCGTCGACTGTACATGGCAATGATGGGAATAGCAAAACCCCATGTCGAAACAAGCATCTGTTCAGGTAGAGTACCAATAATAAGATTATCAAGAAGCCCAACGTAGTGACCATGCCGGCTGTCATATTGGCATCATTTTAATTTAGAAAAATACATATAATATTCGTCGACAGTACATGACAATCATGGAATATAAAACGCTGTGTCATTTGAGGGCTCTTTGTGGTCGCGCTGTTGCGGTATACGAGCTAATTTCTATACAAATAAAACAAAAAGAGGCACTGAAAATCGCCTATTATATTTTTTTCAGGCCCTACCACTATTTCTTCATTAAATTCCTACATTTACAGAAACTTATTTTCTGTTTCAAATAAGGAAGGACATTTCCCCAAAATTTTCAGTTTCAGAATGCTATATCCAGATCCCAAAACAATGCTATACATGGTTTATTAGAACTTACAAGTTATTTTAGAAGGTATTGCTGCAATGTTTGAAGAACTATCCGCAATTAGTCCAAGGAAAGACCCTACGTGTTGTCGACGGTGTGTGATTTTAATAGAAAACCCTCGAAAGAACTGCCACTCTACTGGCCTAAAAGAACTTCCAGAAATGGAAGACAAGACCATTTCTTCCGTTTAACTGCTGAGTAATGAAGCGTTTTCTGTTAATGACATTATTCAGCAATGGCAGGATATTTCAAAGTACTGCTGTGGTGCACATATTGGATTTCAAAGTGGCCCCATTTTCATTCAGGAACAAGAAGACATCACCAAAGGTCTTCTGGCGGAAACCTAAGTTCAAAGGACTTTCTCTTTGAGAGGAGTAACGATAATACGTTTCTCAAGATGACTGCCACGGTGTCTGTACTGAATATCAGATTTGTGTCATTTCCTTCTAGGACCAACATGACATGTAAAAAGCGTTTTTGGTGAAAGCACAATGTCAATATGACCAGACAGCTACGAGAAGCGGTTTTCAAAGTTGTCGCGGCCATGTTGGAAGTCAGGTCTGCACCATTTTCATTTTCGACGAACTAATCATAATAAAAAGCGAATGACAAAATTGGCAGTTTTCATTATTTTGACTTGTCTCTTGTGTTTCTGCCTCGCTTTTTAAAGAAATGCATCTTGACATTTTAGATCTTTTTTAATTGCTTTTATGTTTTAAGTGTTTCATCTTTAAAATCATTTTCTCCCTTATTCTGGTTTAGACAATTAAAGAACAACAAGGAATAACATGAATATATCTAAACCAAATACCATAATTACATTTAGACTTTCTTAAGTTTAACCACTCAAGGCAAAATTGAACAGATGGAACATGACATTTATAAATATAGTGATTAATCATATGCTTGTGAAGGCTTCCTGTGTTAATGCCAATATTCTAAGTTACCTTTTTAATCAAAATCATTTTTCTGCTGTGTAATGTTCCTTGAAGAAAAAAAAAGGTGCAACAGAATTAATAATAAGAGAATCAATAATAATATTTTAAGAATCCTAGATTATGTGCTATTGCATTTCCGTTTCCGTTTATAGCATTGTCAGATTTTAGTGATTTTTTAAAAAAATATTTAGAGAGTCGGTGTTGGGAAGAGATATCTCAACCCAAGTAATTATCCATTTTCTATGAGCCCTGTAAAGAATTCACGAGACTTTATGACAGCATGAATTTGATTCGTGAAATGGACCCTCCCTAATTTCTGACTGTAGAGAATTATCAGGACATTTTAGGCATAACCGTTTAGTAATTTGAGATAGGAATAACTCGTTCTATTAGATGTTTAGGTCTTGCTTCGTATTACATGGGTTGAAGTACTAATATTCGGCTAGTAAAGGCTAAATGAGGAATCACACAAATGTGAAAGAAGAAGAAAAAAAAACAAACATGCAAATGTGAAATTCGAGTTTCGTGATGTGTGGTCCTTCACGATTAGATGGCAATTGTTGTAGTAAATGCGCGTTTAAGAATCTCTCAGCTTACAATGCTGCACTGAGGTCCATGGAAATAGGGAAAACAATTGACTTCAAGCCATGCTCACACTAATGTCTGAACCACTTGGATCCACTTGCGTGTAACAATATTCATTACTGTCAATCTTTTATAAAGCTGCTTTCTTGCGCTATTAAATAATCTGTATTTAAAAAGAAACTGATGGTTCTTTTCAACTGGAAATCGGCAAGATCAAGAAACATAGGCGATAAGATTACATCTAAATAAATTATAAGTGCAACTATTGACTACTACATTTGTGTCAAAACTGCCTTAAAAGCATAGAAACATGCCTATTTGCAAAAGTTTTTAAAAAAACCTTTATGCAAATTTTTTACGACCTTTTTATTTTAAAGATTAGTTAAGACGAACTTATTTTTCTTGTAGATTGTGGCGGATCGTTCTATTCGTCGATAAATGTCGCTATATAAGATACTTTGAACGTAGATGTTCTCGACTGATATTGAAGGATATTTTTCGAGTTTCTCAGATTTTGTAAAGAACTTTGTTTATCGGACATGGTGGGAGTAAAACAATTATATACTCCGGCCACTGGTTGTTGAGAACTTTGTGAAAACTGAGGAGATTTGTTATGTTTCGTCTTTCTACAATACCAGGCCATCTAGTATTTTTTTTTTTAATGTGCTTATCTACTAGCCAATTGTGTCAGTCCTGAACCTATTACTGCCGCTTCACGCTAAATTTCTGATGATTTTTTGGAATCTGAATCAATACAGGAAGACCTCATTTCAGATACTATTCAAGAATTGAGCGAATGCAGGTAAAGTTTTTATTTATTCAGGTTATGTTTTGATAACACGCATTCAAACTTCATCAGTCGTCCAACACGGATATACATAATGAATTAGAGATTCATTATGTTTGCTCCAAGAGCGACTGGATGATAAAGTAATTTCCCGATGTCGACGTGATGCATCAAAACGAGTCTTTTGGCCCATTCTAGCACCATTATGGTGAAAAAAAGACGCGCACTGTTTTGCATGGGTTAAATATAAAAGCGACAGATCTGCCGAATCTAGAAATGTTTGAAGATCATCGTTTACTGCGTTCTGACTAAAACGTGAATTAGGCGATATGCATTGTAAATTGAAATCGTCTGCAAATAATTTAATTGGTGATTTATTAATGTTTAAAAGAAACAGAAAGTGACCTAATACTGATCCCTGAGATACTCCTGCTGTGAGATGTCAAGATTTAAGAATTTATTTCCATCAATGACTCTTTGAGTACTGATAGCTAGGTTATCATCTATCCATCAAATAAGATTTCTATTAGTGCCGTAACTTATTAAATTAAGTATTAATCCCATCTGCCAAATTCACTCAAAGGTTTTATATATATCAATTAATATAATGCATAAAATTTCGCTTCGGCCAATAGCAGTGCAGATTTTATTGTTCATATCCATAAGCTGATATGTGCTATACAAAGTTATCTTCATACTGGTAAAGATCATTTTCATATAAACATATATAAATATATTTAAAAACCAATCTTTTGACAATTTTTCTAACGTTACTAAACAAGGATATGTGTCTGTAATGAAACGGAATAGATCTGTCATCTTTCTTGAACATAGGTACTAAACTGAACATTTTCCAATTACTGGGAAATCTTCGCAAATTTAAAGACTTCATAAAAAAGAAGTATTTAATAGTCATCATCAAATTGAAAATTTTATTTTCTTATGTAAAAAGACGCTAATATCTGGACCAAAAGCTTTGATAGTTCGTAGTGTGTTAATTGTGTCCATAACTGCGCTTTCAGTTTGCTGATTTGATTTAATGTGTCAGGGTTTTATATCTAAGAAAGATAACTCTGTTTTGCGATCGTCAATTGCAGAGATCTAGCAAAACTGATTATTAAGTAAGTTTGCTTTTGAAAAACTTGAATAGACCAACACAGAATCATTAAGATGGAGGGTAATAATTGCTGCCAGTCAAATACGCTTGTCAGTAATGAATCTCATTTCATTCCTATATTTTGGATTAGTTTTATATTTTTCGGAGAAACGAACGTCCAAGGATTTGAAAAAGAATTTTCATGCTTCTTTTTCAAGTCTGCTTCATGGTATATGAAGAAGGCTATCCTATGTTAATGCCTTTTCCTCAGTCTGTCTGTTAATCTGAGGCTCTTTAGTTAAACCATAGTTTGTTCCCTGGTCTAACTGTAACTAGTTGAGAGTTAATTCGCCATTGTTACAACATATTTATTTATATATCATATTATAATTCATACATTTCTCGATGTCTTTGCATGAATTAAAGGACTCATTTCATGTGTACTTACAAATTCATCTGCTGAATAGTCCATAACTGCCCTTTTATGGAGCCAAAATTTTCGCTTGAATGGACGAATCTTGGGATAATCTAGTTTAATGCTGACAAATGCGTTATTGTAATCTCTGCCATCTTCTTCAACAGTCAATGTACCTGATTCAACTATATCATAGCCTGCTGATACGACAACTGGATCAATCAGGGTCGCTGTGTGCAGAGAAAAGTAATTGGTGCATTCTTTATTTTAATCTGATTGTTCTGCACGAAACGATCGTGCAATTTATTGTTCACCGTCACATAATGCTGATATTAGATCGCCCGTAACAATAATGTCCCGAGATAAATCTCTCGCAGCCATCAATAGTGGACGGAAATGTAACCCAACAATCAACTGTTTAATTTGGCAGCCTGTATACAGTGAGAGTAAAATTGATTTAGTTGTAAGATATAACTGTAATCATATCATCTCACTGCCGATATATTCAGGCTCCTTTCTTTCGCTGTGTATGTTTCCAGTGTCTTATATTGCCACACCACGACCAAACTAGTGTCTATCCTTTCGATAGCACTAGTATTTTGTCCTAAACAGTATAATTAAATTGACTTTCAATAAAGCCAATTATGTCAAATTCGTATCCGTAGTTCATCAACTTTATTTCTAATACTTTTAAAATTTATATGAAGTATTGAAACTTAGCTTGTTGCAAAACATGGGTCAGGATTAAGATCAATGGCCCCATCGGTGATGAATTCTATTATTCACAAGAGGAGTATACTCATTATTTGCTGATAAATAACTGAATTGTTTTACATATGTATACGGCTTTAACAAAAACATATAATTAGTGAAAAAAATACGCAGGCAAATTGGAATATGGATATGAATTCGCTCAAACTTAATTTAAATTGATTAAATGGTTGGCTTACAATTTCGTTTACAATACAAATGGAAAATGGAGAAAGCAAAAAATGAATTAAAATGGAAGATTAAGAACCCACTAAAGAAGGGAACTCTGCAAAAGAAAACAGAGCCAAAAAGAGATGAACATGGTAAACACATGAAATGAAAAGATTAAAATCAGAAGCATGAAAAAACAAATGTAGCATCAAAATACAACAAACTATACATGTTCACGTAGCTTAAATACCTGGTGGTATTGTTGCTTGAGGCCTGGTGCTGGTGTATACATACAACACTGTTTGGTTGCATTTTCAAACCAGCTATATATATATATATATATACCTCATAAAACACCATAAGAACAATCAGTTCAATTAATTATTGTATCTAAAGAAAAGTAAAATTCATCTTCAGAAATGCTACGAAATTTCAAGCATGACAAACAATGTAATTAATACTATTTACCACGGAACGAATAAGTCCTCTTTTATAGTCCGTTACATCATTCTTTTGGAAAAGGCATTTAAGGTGCGAGAGTCTCATTAGAAAACACAGGATTCTTTCAAGCGATCAAAAAAATTATTGCCATTTCAATGAGTCGGTTTACAACAGATTATTTGATTCTACGGCGAAGATACGAAGCGCAAGCAATATAAATATCGAAGGGTTATTACATTTCACTGATATTAAGCAATCCAAAGAATAACTCTAAACATTATTGAACCATCCGAAATCTATTCAATTTTATACTTATGAATAATGGAGAAAATACCTACACTTCAGACAGGCCATGAGATTTATTTAACATTTCAAAAGATCCACGAAAGTAAGAATGATTTGGACGAACATTACATATGTCTTCAAGAAATACAAAACAGCTTATGTGGTCTTAAACTGGACAAAGGTTAACAAAGCTATTGTTTCAGGTAAGATGGGTGTATCAGGTGTTGATTCAGGAATCGCGCGAACACCTACATAATGTACAACCCTAGAGTGGGTTTGGTGCAACTTGACTGGGGTTCAATGAACGTGCTTTCAAATGAAAAGTTGACAAATAGCAAAGTTTTAAAACATGATGAAGCAGTGACCTCTGCCATTACGCTACACACCGTGAAATGCTAAGCAAGGCAATAAGTGCAAATGAGATTAATCACGGCGGATTTGATTTTAACAGTCAACAGGAATAAAGAGTATAAAGATACAAAAATATACAGACTACAATTTGGTGGAGAATAACACAGATAACGCAATGAAGAGCTGAAAAAGCACAGTTTAAGATGAGGAAAATAAACTGATGCATACAATAAACAGTAGACTATAATGAGACGAAAGAAAATAGAAAATGTACAACTCGAAATCTATATTAATTAACATTACATAAAAGGACGACTATATAAGGCTAGAAGGATCATTTGAGAAATAAATCTATTCGACTAATCCAACTTATAACAGAAAGAAACGGTAATCTATTCAACCAATCCAACTTATAACAGAAAGAAACGGTAATCTATTCAACCAATCCAACTTATAACAGAAAGAAACGGTAACACTGGACAACAAATTTTTACAAAAGTCATGTTACTGAAATAAAATTAGTCAATTCTTATCAATTTTTATGTGCTGAACACGAATATGACAGTCAAATTGCAAAATTGGCTCTAGTTTTTTTGTAATCTGCAACAAATTAATGTTTACATAACGAAATGCATTCCAATAGTAAAAGGTCAACTGTAATAGCCTACCTATAAAAAATCAAGTCATTGACTACATCTTAGATTTCTTCGCCTGTCTCTTGTACAGCTGTTCGGGAGCATCTCTGAGGAGTGTCCAGCAGTAGTCAGCCAGCATTGTAGTGGACCATTTTCCCTGGTATCTTTGTTCCATTGTTGCGATATCTTGATGAAAACGTTCGCCGTGTTCATCACTAACAATACCACAGTTGCTAGGAAAGAAATCCAAATGGGAATGAAGGAAGTGAATCTTTAGAGACATATTGCAGCCAAGTTTCTTATACTTCATCAACATGTCTTCTACTAGTTCCTTATAGTTTTCTGCCCTAACATTTCCGAGGAAGTTTGTAGAAACTAGGCGAAAAGCATTCCATGCTTGTTTCGCGTCACCTTCCAGCAAGTTGTTGAACCGGTCATCTTTGAAAAGCTCTCGAATCTGAGGACCCACAAAAACTCCCTCTTTAATCTTTGCTTCGCTGAGTCGAGGGAATTTTTCATGCAGGTATCGGAATGCTGGCAAAGTCCGGTCAATGGCTTTCACGAAGTTCTTCATCAAACCTAGTTTGATGTGAAGGGGTGGTAGCAAGATTTTCTGAGCCTCAACCAGAGCTGGGTGTTGGATATTCTTCTCTCCAATGGCTACATTCTGCCTGTGAGTCCATTCCTTCCTCATGTAGTGCATTTCCCTTGCTCGGCTATCCCACTCGCATAAGAAACACATGTATTTTGTATATCCTTGCTGCAGTCCCATTAAAAGGGCAACTACCTTCAAATCACCACAGAGGTGCCAGCTGTACTTGTTATACTCAATGGAATTCAGTAGCTGCCTTAAGTTATCGTATGTCTCTTTCATGTGGACAGCATACGCTACTGGAATAGATGGAAGAATGTTTCCATTGTGCAAAAGCACAGCCTTGAGACTCAGTTTCGAAGAGTCCACAAATAGTCTCCATTCTTGTGGGTCATGAGTGATTTTTAAAGTATTCATGAGGCCCTCAATATCGGAACAGAATATTAGATTACTTTCCTTTCTGAAGAAAGGCTTCAATTGCTGGTGGCGCTTTCGATATGCAGTAATTGTGACATCTTCTTCTAGAAGATTCCATTGTTGGAGTCTTGATCCTAGCAATTCTGCCTTGTTCTTTGATAAGTCCAAATCACGAATCAGGTCATTTAGTTCTTCCTGTGTTATTCTGTGTGGGGTTGATGATGCACCACAGTGAAAATCTGGATCACTGCATGCTGATGGACCAGGAGAAGAACAGGTCGACTCACCTTTGTCTTCGTCAGATGAATCAAGAGAATATTCTGCTGGAGGTTCTGGAATAGGAAGTCCCTCACCATGTGGAACTCGTCTCAATGCAGACGGAATGTTTGGGTAGACTATTCTCGACTTCTTTCGCTTCGTTATTCCGCCGGAAAGAGGAGGAACCAAGCAGAAGTAACAGTCATTTAGGTGGTTGCTTGGCTCTCTCCACACCATTGGGACTGCAAACGGCATTGATGACCTTTTGCAATTCAACCACTGTGAAAGCTGTGTTGTACATGTAGCACAGCATATATGCGGAGCCCAAGGCTTGTCTTGGTCACCAACCTTGCATCCGAAGTAAAGATGATATGCCTTCTTCACTTGAGAATTGATACTTTTCTTCTGGTTGGCAAATGTCACTTCCCCACAAATATAGCAAAAATTGTCCGCGGTATTAACACACTTTCGAGGCATTACTGTTCTTTATTGTACGTAAATGGATAAAATAATAAGTTTTATGTAACAGTAGCTTGAACTGTCTCGCACAACGTCTAAAATATTTTAAATGCTGAACCTATCTGATTGGGCTTTTTATAGTACACTGCTTACGTCAGCTTCAGCAGCCGCCTGGCATTAGTATAATAGGCCTACACATGTATAGTACACTGCTGACGTCAACTTACTTCAGCAGCCGCATGGCATTAGTATTGCATTGCATCAGAAAATGATGCAATCAACTGTGGATGATGTGAGCATGATGGTATTATGCAATGTTACATCATTATTCCGGATGTTGCTGCAGTCCTACTGGAGAAATTTACACAGTGAAACATAGAAAATGAGGTATATGAATATCTTCAAAACGAGAGCCAATACAAATTTTTCACGGTTATATTCGTGTTCGGCACACCAAAATACTACAGATTAGGGCCTTTTCAAGTCAGTAATGATTTCACTGTTGACCAGTGTAATCTATCAATTTCACTGCAGATACCCATATTGTTTTCTATTACAATGTTTCGAATGAACTGGAAAAAACCCAACATATTCAGTTATATTAATGACAAGAATGCAACATGCCGTTTCAATTCTTGATGGCATTAATGACAAGAATGCAACATGCCGTTTCAATTCCTGATGGCATTAATGACAAGAATGCAACATGCCGTTTCAATTCCTGATGGCATTAATGACCTTGACATTTAAATGAACAAAGTGTAGGAAGTTATGACTGCTAATAACATCGATGAAGAAAGTAATGATATTAAGTGCTTGCAACATAACACTTAAGTTCTCGACACTCCGATTACTAATCATACAGTGTACCTAACCAACTAAAACTTTTAACTGTTATATATACACTAACCCACTGAATCTGTTACAGTTTGTGGGTTTTCACAACCTAAAAATTGTAAATTTTCCTCGACGAGATCAATAACAACAAAATTTACTCTTTTTCTAATGGTAAATATTCTCTTTCGTTACAGTCTCAACCTGTCAAACATAATGGTCATTTAGTTTGTTACAATGATATCAGTCATTACAAGCAACAACAAAGATGTCCTATATAGATAGGAAATATATTACTTTTTGTCTTCGTCTTTAATCCGTATGTTTTTAGGCATTTAAGATCAAGGCAGAAAAAAACAACATTTCTATTGTAGGCTGGTAATATGCATTTTATACACAAAGTAAATGAGAGAAGTATCCAAGAGCTCCAAGCGATTTTAATTTTCAATCCGTTGATAAACCACCATATTACAAATTTAAGTAATCTAGTAAAACCAGCCGATGTAGGTGCTCTACAGTTTCAGCCAAGACCAAATTTAATGGATGTATGAATTCGTGCTCACCTCAAGAGTAAGAGCTTCACATTCCAACATTTCAAATTCCAAGTATGTTCTACATTTGCACGAAATATTAAAAGAACAGTTTTGAACCACATCATTTAGTTCAAATCCAAATAGTTGCCGGTGCAAATTTCGACTTAATTCAGTAAATGAGTACTATGGGGGACTTAACACTAACTTACTTGTAGCTTCTACTTCTGCAGATGTATTTAATTTAATTGCAAGATATAGTCTACGAACTGTAATAACAAATTCTACACGAATTACTTCTACTATCAAAACCTTCCTATTCCAGCACTTATAGATACAGGTAATAGTGCTTCGGTTAGCATCTATGATGAAAAAGAAAAGGCTAACATATTAAATGATTATTTTACCTCAGTTTCAACTATTGATGATAGCAATGTTCCTCTCGCTACTTTTCACAAAATATGATCTTATACGCTAAACAAAATTGCTATTACTGAATAGAAATTAAAGGTGTTATTAATTTCATTCCTGTCAAAAAAGCCACAGGGCATGATGGCGTAAGTCAGTGGATCCTTAAATGTGTCAGTGAAACAAGATCAGCACCCTAGCAATGTTTTTTTTAATCGGTCATTGAAGGAAAATAAATTTCCAGGTAACTGGAAACTTGCGCACATTCTTCCCATTCCTAAAAAAAGTGACCAACACGAGTTTGGCAATTACAGACCAGTCTGTCTACTTAGACGAGTTGAGTTGCAAAAATCTATGAATTACGTTTCAAAGACAAGTATTTAATTACTTTCATAAAAACCGTTTTATTTGATAAGCATTAATCAATATTTCATCCTGGTCACTCCAATGTTTTTAACGTATTGAAATGTATCACAGTATTTGCAATTCATCAGAACACTCTCAAAATTCTTGTATTGTATTTTGTGATCTATCAAAAACTTTTGATCGGGTCTGACACAGACGCTTATTATTTAAATTCAATGAATACGCTGTTTCAGGTAATCTGATAAAATGATGTGAAAGTTTTTAAAGCGATTTAAAACAAACGGTGGTTTTGCACGATACTCATTCACTGGAAATGATTATCAATGCTGGTGTGCCACAAGGCTCTGTGCTTGGGCCGCTCTTGTTTTTAATTTATGTAAACGATATTGCCGATGGTATGAGCTCTCTCACTCGTCTTTTTGCAGACGACTCGTCTCTGCATTATTCATCCCCATATTGTGCTGAAAAGTAGAGATTTTCATGAATAATGATCTAATAAAACTGCATAACTGGCCCAAACAATGGCTCTTAAAGTTTAATCCAGGAAAACAGTGGCAAAGTTGTTCACAAACAGAAACCTAACAAATAATCCTGAACTTATTTTTGATAATATCGAACTTAAATATGTGGATTCTCATCACCATCTAGGATTAATACTTGCATCAAATACCAAATGGAATTGTCACCCAGTATTTTAAAAACGGCACCATTTCGAATAGCAAATGAACAAAAACTAAAATAAAAACGTAGGAGGCAAATTTTATCAAAATTGTATTAAAGGCCTATCTTGGAATATGTCAGTGCAGTCTTGGGTGGATGCTCGTTGATAGATTTAAAAAAAAAAATTGGAAAAATTACAACTCGAAGTGGCAAGAATAATTACAGGACTTCCAAAATACACTAGTATACAATCCCTCTATTTTGAAACATGGCAGGAAAGTCTGCAGTCTAGAAGAAAAAGATAAAAACTATTAACACTCTACAACATTAAAACAAGCCAAACTCTAGACTATCTCACTGAATTAGTCCCTCCTCCTGTGTCTATATTGTGACAATAAAATATGATTAACTGAATAAACTACATCGTTTAATTCAAATCAGAAAAGTTAACGGTTGTAAATTTCCACTTAATTCTCCATTACATTACAGACCCACGTTTGCTAGTGAACTTACAAAAAGGTGTAGCTTTTATCTATGTTAACAATTACTGTAAGTTTTGTTATTTTACGTGGGATATCAGTTTTCGTGGTTTGGGTGGTTACAACAATGAAAAAGACCCAAATAACAATTATATTTTTAGAAACGATATGACTCCTTCGCTAATCAACGATTTTTCTTACTGGAGAAAATGTTATGTTTGCACAAAGAACATCCCTCACCGAAAATAACGGAAATAAATGAACTGAGATTATTATTATTATTATTATTATTATTTTATTTTTTTCTTCACGACGACGAAGATGATGATGATGATGATAACGATATCATTAGTTGTTATTCTCTTGCAGACTCGGCCAATGTGGGTATGTGAGAAAACTTGCCAGTAGCTTCTTGTGGGTCGGTGGTTCTTTCCGGGGTTTTCCAGAGTTCTTCCTCCACCATTAATACTGGCCGCCATGCATAGCCTATCGTGTGCTGAAAAATGGCGTTAAACCCAACAACAACAACAACAACTCTTGCAGATTTTACGATTAACATACTCAATGCAGGTTTGGAGATGTAAAACTAACCCAATGAGCTAGTTTAACGGCACTTCAGCAAAATTCTGTATATAAAGTACGAAATAAAGATAAAGTTCGAAAAATGAAATATGAATTGTATCAAAATTTATGAAACTAAACCCTACCAAAAATGAAGAACAAGAAGATAAAAAATACAACATTAAGAGGTTAAAAATCCAAAGAATGAATATAAAATAACAGACAAAGGTAATGTATGCAGAATCCATAAAACATACATCCATAATTTATTATATCAACAACAATCCGTCCAAAGGATTTTCTCAGGTGGTACATCATCCAGGGATGCTTCATGCAATACAAGCCTGGGAAGTTATAATCGTGAAATATTTTGGTTAATCTTTAACATATATGATAACGCTTTATAACCTCCTTGGCCGCAACACTTGTAATTTTTGATACGATGTATTTTCAGATGATCCATAATAGCAGATGCAAAAAATAATATAACTAAAATTACTGATTGTTATACAGTTTTGTAGAGAAGTCGTCTTTCTAAAGAAGTTGCTGTTGTTGTATTATTGGTTATAACTGTTTTTTAATAATAGGAATTTAATACATACGTTTATTCATCTAAAAAATAAAGGCTGCATTATATTAATTTTGTTTGTTACCGACAGGTGTTACTGGCATAAAGTTCCCTATGATCATATGGCATAATTGGTTAGTATTACATCGAATTCAAGTTCAGTCTTTTAAAGGATACAAATCTTTGAAGCATACGAACAAAGCAGAAGTACTAAACACTTTCTAAAAGTATATTCCATTTTGTTGTTATATATATATATATATATATATATATATATATATATATATATATATATATATATATATAGCATGAAACAGAATGACAATGGTTGATTAGAAGTAAAGTAGTTGAATAGTCAATAAGATTTTCACACTACACCAGGCATGCCATGACATGTGTTAAATATAAGCAGTTCAAAGCACAAAATGTGTGTATTAATTATTAGCAGTATCTACTCTCAGCTAGCCAAATCAGCTAGTAAACAAAACATTTCAAGTTATGGATGGAATACATATCGGTGGAAACTGTGATCTGGCTGCACTCTTGTCAGACTTAGACAATTCACACATGTTTCAGAATCCCAATATTTACATCGCCCATTGGAGGGGGTGGGGCCTCAAGCAAAATAGTCACCACCGAGTCTATCATTTCATCTGCACAGTTCCAAAAGGAAAAGATTACTCTGCTTTCCATTGATTTAATGACGTTACCCATAAACCGTTTTGTTTAAATACAACACGATATTAATTAAACTCTAGGGTCAAGGTCTGTGAAAATTTTAACTTTAAAGAGGAACTGGAAATATGGAAAAAGAATTTTTTGTTCTACAGTCAATTTTGATGCTAATTTGATAATCATAAATACCAGAAATTACATTGCAATCTACGGGGTTCCTACCGAAAACCCACACCGACCCATACAATTTTAAAAACAAATGTTCTTGTTCGAGTTAAAGCAAATTATAGTTCAGTGGATATATCATGATTCCGTACTGATACAATTAACCATTTTATTCAATATTTCAGCATAAAAATACGAAAACATGACGCTTGATGTGGAAGAGTAGCCTATTTTCGAGGTTGACCTTTTATTTATGTAAATATCTTCATCCAGACATTAGGGTCTATCTTGGAGCTAGACATTTTATAGTTAAATGCACTACAACCAACGCCAAGCTTTTGTTTGATTAAGATAATTTTCTGGAAAAAGAAAGGGTAAAAGTATGATTCCAATCTAGTAACACATGTAACGGATAAGTGTGTGTGTGTGTGTGTATGTGTGTGTGTGATTTGGTTTTTTTAACGTAGCTTTAACAATTTTTCAGTCATATTGCTACGATGTTTGCAGCGAGGCAGTTTATAGTGATGTCTAGCACTGGGGTATCATGCCGCAGACTTGTAGCATGATGCCCCACCCAGTCACATTATCCTGACATCAGGCCGACCAGTCCTTACACTAACCTCTTAATGCTGAGCGCCAAGCGAGGCAGCTTTTAGTACCATTTTTGTAAGTTTTTTACATGACTCGGCCGGGAATCGAACCCACGACCTCCCGCATCCGAGGCGGATGCTCTAACCACTAAGAAACCGAAGCGGTATAACGGATAAGAACACAATGAGTGAACTTGTTCTGGCAAACAAGAGTTTGCTAACTTTCTATTGGAATATTTCAAAATGAAAAGTATGGGGCAGCCAACGGAAATTGGAACCCAAAGGCGGCTCTAACTACTATAGCAGAATGATCCATGAGCATTATGGTTACGACACTATGGTCATAAACAGAAAGAAGCAAAGCCAACAAGTTTTGTAAAACTTATCAAATAATTGAATTATCAAAGTTAATAAAAAAGTAAAAGGAAGTTACAATATTATGAATGGAATCCAAAATAATCATTAAAAAAATAAGCTTTATTCAAGTCCAAAAGAATGAAAAGTTCCATATAAATTTAAGATCAACGAATATACTGGTCCACCAACAGTCCTGACCTGTTAAAATGGCGTTGTCCAACGACTGCCTTGAATAATTCACAACAGCCAGAGAATAATAATATAGTCCAATAAGCACTTTCTAATTCCACTGAATAATCAAAACCAATGTTTATTCTAATATCTAAATACAACATACATGCATTCTTGATGTTACAACAACAGAAGAAATACGAATGAGAATTTGTCCAAGGACACGTAATTGTATACAGGCGAAAGGGTAAAACGCGCATTATGCCCCTATTTGGTACATGACCATTTGCAAATATCCAACATCGTGAAACAACTCAGATCATCTAACCCATCCAATGGGAATTAACTTAATTCTTCTAAGACACCACCTTGCCGACCTTTCCAATGTATTAGTAGTAACTAAAAACACGTATGTAAGCATCTCTTTACTCATCCTGTCTTAAAATGAAACACATGCACGTGCAATTACCACAGCTGCTACAATATAATCACGCCAATTTACAGTCAAGAATAAAAAATTTACAGAAATTATAAATAATACTTCTTACATGGTAGAAATCGGCAAACTCGAAAAGAATGTCTTCCACTATCAGTAGAAATAGCATGGTATGCACTCTGGTTGAGGTTCGTCCTTCAAGAGGTATGCACAAGACAGAGATCTGTGTCCGATACGCGATCTGCACAATATCACTTCATCTATGCGATTTGTTCAATACCAGGGACGTCACCATCCAATAGAGGGTTGGATGTGTCAGACTCACGCCATTTAAAATAAATAATGGAACCCTCCACTCTGAATCGGGCAACTGCATGGCAGCTTTGGCCACCATATCCACCCTTTCATTAACCCTTAATGTCAATGTGACTAGGAAGATAACGTATTACCTCCCCCTTCCGACTGCACGAGATCATTATGCCTCTGCAATACCTGGGACATCAACGGGCAGCCAGACCTAAAATTCTGTAAGGTTGTCGTAAGAGGTGAATAAGGCAGAAACCGCGATAGTTTTCTGGTTAGCAAGCCAGAATCGAACAATACCATCGGATCACCCTAGGTCGCCTATAATGGCGAGTCCATGGACATAGCACTTTACTGCCTAAATAACCTTTTTGGGTTGATGTGCAGTACAACACCAAACAAAATCGGTAGAGAATTCCACAGCCCATCTGTGTTTTTGAACTATACAGTTCTGGAGAGAGAGAGAGAGAGAGAGAGAAAGCATCACCATATTTTTGCACTAAGGCAGACGAATAACCTTCAAGAGCAACAAACAAACATGAAGCTATTTCAACACACTAACAGAGACTAATGCAAAATTATACAAAACACATTAAACAACTTTTTTTCCTTGGAATGTGTGCCAAAACACTAAGTTACAGTTGTGAGGAAAGTGAAAGGTAAGGGCAATGAAAAACTACATATGAGAGAGAGAGAGAGAGAGAGAGAGAGAGAGAGAGAGAGATTAATATTTACTACCCTAAAGATTTTACATCTGAGAATTTCTGAGAAACTCACGGTAGAATGCTTATATTTGTGTGTGTCTGTATTTGTGTGTAGGCATTCCAGTTTATCTTGTACATCGATACGGTGCGAAAGAAGCATAGCAAAAAACACATCTTTTGGAGACTAGAGAAGTGTAAGGTGGACAAAACGTGTTGCTATCTTCGTGGTATCATTGAAGAACACTGATTCAAGATGCGGCGTCCAATTACATGGTCCAATAAAAACCATAATTCATTAAAAAAAATTAAATAAAAAAATCGATGAAAATAATACATTACCGGTTTCTTCATAATTATGGGTTATATCAGATTTTATTTCAATCCATTGTGTTCTTTATCAAAACTGGTAATGCAATATCCAACCTCCGCGTCCAAACATAATTTAGAAAATGTGTGAAAATCAAATTTTATATATGTCTTATAACTATAAAGCTTATTACTAAATATGGCTTGGATCTATTAGGTGATTCTAAATTTATTGAAATGAAACTGAAAAAAAAATACTAAGTCAATCAACTTATTTTTTCACGGAAAGAGGTGACAATACTGAGAGGAAACGAAATGCGTTACAGGCGGACAGACATTGGTATAAGATGCTGCAGCGCCCCCCCCCCCCCCCCATTTCATAACCTATTTGGACGCTAAAAATGACATTCGTCATGCCACTTACTTATATGTTTTTACTAGCTGTATAAAAAAGATGTACCTGACCAAAAATATCCACATATCAAATTATTCATTTTGTCCAATATATCTACAGGTAATTCCAACTGTTATATTACTAATTAATGCTATAAAAAAAGGAACCCAAGTATTCAAACAAACAAATCCGATTAACTGTTACAAAATATAAAAAAGCAAACAATAATGAAAGTTGGACTCTTGTGATTAGATGTTAGACATAATTAATAAATCAATCCGATGTTAGAAAATATGGACATGAAACATATTTTCTTATGTAAAAAACGGTTAGCACCTTTAAAAAATGCATTTGTAGCAAGTCCTGAACGCGCACGATATAGTCGTGTTTCTCTGCAGTTCCGGGTTTATTCCCGGTTTCGACACGACAAATGGTAGGTCTTCATCCATCTAAGAGCTAGTGGAATCATTCCAGTATTTGTTATTTCTTCAACCTCAAAATCCACCTGACACCAATATCTGAGAAGTGAGCAAGCTGTACAAATTTCAAAACACTGTTGCAAAATGGATTTGGAGTAATTTAATTACAAATTTCTTTCACGTGGCATCAGTGTAGTATTCGTTTCATTATATAAACAGTTTAATTATTCTAATGGCAAAAAGTGCGCAGAAACAGTCTAGAATACAAAGCTGTGCCAAAAACATCAAAGCTGAATAAAAGCCGCAAGCATTCGTAATTACATGGAAAATAGGTCGCAGACTAAATTGTACTCAAAGATCTTCAAGTACATCTAGGGCAAGGTGACATACTCTCGTAAAATGTAACCATCGGACAATTCAACTCATTTTAAAACCCATTAGCGTCTCTCTAATCGAATCTCGCCAAAGTACCTGTCTTTACAGAAACAGAAACGAAAATTTACAAAATGCGACATTTTAGCGTCATAATTACAAATGCATGCCCGACTTTATTTTATTGATGGGAACACCACTTGCAATTTTAGACCAAGAGGTAGATATGAATATACAGAACTGTGGCAGAATCCATTAACGGTGCATTAGCAGGAAGCAGACTTTAAGGTGAAACTTGGAGCCTGATAGAGTCAAAGTGATCTAGTTGATGTCAATGTTAACCATTATTTCAGGCCCGGCCCTAGGGCAAGGCGAACGATGCAACCGCTTTGGGCCCCGCGCTTTCAGGAAATCAACTCCGCACTGCATTTTTTGTTGCTGGGGGCCCCGCTCATCGCTTTTGCTGCTGCCTTGGGCCTCGTATCAGTTTTCAGATATGACATTGTGCATTTATATAAATATGAGTACCATGAACAGTATATTTTACGTCTGCCCTGTGTTTAATAGTTTTCGATTTAGACAGCAGAAGAGCGTGGATGACTAAGTGGAGTATTGACCAGCAGGTCATACTGACCTTGACATTTATCCGGTCAAAATGAATAAAAATGTTTTCATGTTTTCAATAGGTAGCAAAATATCTACTGTAAGAGAGGTAAATCATTGAGATACAGGGAAGCAACCTGTGTTATGCTAAACGAGTCATATAAAGGGGAGGACACTCGGAGTAAACAGAATTATGTATGTCAGTACCGCAATACATATGTTATATCAGTGTATTAGGATGTATAATGGTTCCATTGATTGATGCTACATGATTCAAGTCCCAAAGCAACACTATTCATTTTCAATACAGTTCATACCAAGAGGTCAAAATAGTGTCCAAGACCGCTACTTGACTTAATCTGGGCTAAAAGCAAAATGTAAAAGCCAATAATCGGGTACTATGGGTTGAATAAATTTCAAAATTTGTATCTGTGAAGTACTGAGAATTGATTAAAGGGTCGAAACAACTACTAAAATTGTTAAACTTTGTTGTTGCTTTTATTTTACAAAAATTAAACTGAGTAAATATTGCAATATTATATGGCAAATCAGGAGTTTTAGTGCCAGCCTTAAAAAACAGACTGATTTATGTCCCTTTGTTCCGCAATAGTGAAGTCTATGTATAAACTCTTCAAAGATTTTCCCTATATTATACAACTAGAAATCTATTGGTAAATGTGGATAATTGTTTTTACAAATGTGAATGACCCTAACGTCAAGATCCCATACAGTAATAAGGTTTTATATTACAGTGATATGTGCATGTAACTTGTTGAAATAAAGTATCAAAACTAAATACAGAAAGAAGTAGCTGGAGGTCCTCGTAGAACTAACTGTAAGTCACATTCCAGTAAATATTTAGTGCTAGTACATCAAGACTACTATTACAAAAAAAATGTTTTCTCCCTTAAACAGAATTGTGTATATTCACATTGAAATATGGCGCAAATGAGTATCTGAAAGCAGTACGTATGTTTACCACAATTCTAGTGAAGGTCATCATACAGCAGGATACAAGTTAAAAAAGTGGCAATGAATGTTAAACTATATAGTATGAAAGTTAACAGTGGCAATGAATGTTAAACTATATAGTATGAAGCTGACAGTGGCAATGAATGTCAAGCTATATAATATGAAAGTTAACACAGTGGCAATGAATGTTAAACTATATAGTATGAAGTTGACACAGTGGCAATCAATGTCAAGCTATATAATATGAAAGTTAACACAGTGGCAATGAATGTTAAACTATATAGTATGAAGTTGACACAGTGGCAATCAATGTCAAGCTATATAATATGAAAGTTAACAAAGCGGCAACGAATGTTTAACTATAAAGTATGAAAGGTAACACAGTGGCAATGAAAGTTAAACTATATAGTATGAAGTTGACACAGTGGCAATCAATTTCAAGCTATATAATATGAAAGTTAACAAAGTGGCAATGAATGTTAAGCTATATAGTATGAATGATAAGACGCAATGAGTGTTAAAACTATACAAAATTATACAAGTTAACGCACCGTGGCAATGAATGTAAAACGAGAAGCATTGTTATTTGGCATTACCTGGAAAGTGATGGTTCTTGAATGAAAATGGTGCTGATCTGACATCCAATGTGGGGGCCTCAGGTGGCTGAGCGATACATGGCGCTCACGTTTACAGATCACTGCCATCTCACCTATGTCTGCGTGGGTTCGAACCTCGGACTAGGCTTCTGTGGGCATATGAAAAAGCGCCAGTCGGGTCTCGTGTGTCGGTGGTTCTTACTAGGGATTTCTCGGGTTCCAGTTATAATAGCCACTATGTATAGCCTATCATGTGCTGAAAAATGGCGTTAAACCAAAAACAACAACAACTTGCAAACGTTAAGTGACCATGAATATCCCCAATAGGCCAGCAGCCGCACCACTCCCGCCTTTTTTATTTTCTTCATTCATTCAATCAGTCATTTATCTATTTTTCCTCCATAATAACGTAAAAATACATCTATAGGACAATTTCTCATTTTTTTTTAAAACCAGGTACTGTAAACTAATAGGAAAGAAGCCAGAAACAAAGAATTCGAAAAAAAAATGTGGTCAGTAGCCTCTTTGCTATATATTTCTTTGTAATGACAGGTGTCACATTTTATTATTTTCTAGAAGTCTTACACATGGCAAAAAATAAAATTTCCACAATTCCTAAATACAATCATTCATAGTTCTTTTCATTATCACAATATAGTGAAATATGTGCCTGTGTATTATGTTCGCCGTACTGGATGACGACGTGGAAACACTTGTATTAGCTTGAAAAGACCGTTTCTTTTCAAATTGATTTGAAAGTGTTCGCAAAGATTATTTTTAGTGTCTTCTAAATTTTGTATGGCATTATTCGCACATATCTGAAAGAATTCAATACCAAAATGACCGCGGTCAAATATAATATACTTATGTTCATTTGCAAAATTATCGCTGTAAAATTTTTTTAAAATGGTCGAAATGTTTAAACAGGTTTATTAAAATTCCATCTTTTTGTAATTTTTGTAACGGCGACCATGTCAGCTGGAAGACGAGCATCATTTGTACAAAAATGCCATTGGTCTCGATGCAAATACTGTTTTACTCAAACTGATCTGGTGCAGTGTTTACGTTTGAAATTTTGTTTTTCAGTTTTCTATTACTGCTCACCGAGGTCATTGTGGAAAGCGAAGGGCTAATGCTTGTGCAGACTGATGTCTGTGCTTTATCAATGGATGCATTGTCAAATTTAATCACACCTGGAAGAGTGAATTTAGAGAAGTCATATTAGGTTACTGCATCATCATGACCATGTTCTATTTCAGATGGCGGGTCTGTATACAGCTTTGAAAATACTCCCTGGTGGGCCTTAGTTGCTCACCTTAAAAACCAAAGGCGACAACAACTAACGTGGAGATGATTGTTGAGATTTGGTGTTTTACATCACATCAGTACAAGTAGGTTATGCAATGCCAAAGCAATTGGAGTAAAGTCCCTTACTCCAGGACATGCCAAAAGCAGCCGACCGTGCCTGATATGATGGTAAGATTCACGACCGCATCCTTTGGATCGCAAGTTTGGCATGCAAATCACCACGCCACCGCTGTCCCAGTCTCATAAGGTATCACGGTACCAATTGTTTTTCCATATACCTCAATGCTAATGTTTTGTGAAATAAATATACTTTCTGTCCTACTTGGGCATGCATGTCACACGCTGTCATATAGAACAATGCTAGATTGTCAATTTGACAATGACATAACCAGGTACTCCATTGCATTTAAGAGAGATAACTCTACTGGAACTAGACAGGGGTAAGAGTTATCTAGTCACAACAAGCACATTTTCAGTCATGTGTACCATATTTTAAAAAAATCATAAAAAATACAAAATATGATCTAGATAGAAATTAACACAAACTCACATGTTGCCAAGAGGCTCAACTTTTTTTTAAGCCAAACAGAAAGCACAAGTCTTACATAATGCACCAATCACAGCTAGTTTTGTTCTTTAATTCTGAATACAATGTTCCATACACCTTAAGCTCCGCCCACCTGGACTTGCGCAATTGGTACCGTTATACCTATAGCAAACCTTAATTTTTCCAATAATCTGTGAAATAGTTCGGGACTGTATAAGTAACAAATATACTTAGTCTCACTTGTGAAAAACAATTTGATGAGGTACTAACCTATGTCTTATATGAATGTGTATAGAAATGTCATTGAGCTGTTTGAACTATTGTTTTCATACTTTTGCTTCACCATCAAAATCATCTTTTGAAATAAAATGAATTCTTTCAACTATGAGTTCTATCTTATTCATATCAGCAATTATTGAACTTCACATAGGTGATATGGGATAAATCACATTATATCATATTATGTAATAACTAGGTCAAAGGTCAATGTACCAAATAGTATGCACCTGTCCTACTTCAAAATGTACAATTCACCTAAAAGAAAGGAATTTATATTTGTTTGGTAGGTGCAGAACTTAACATCAGAGACAGGTGGACATGACCCAATCTTATTATAAAGTATAAGCTTTGACCACTTTACACTATCTACAGATACAAGAGGTCACTAACCACCAGTCCTCACACAAAGGTCCACCTACCCATCCTCTTTGTAACACAAATAGTAGGCTTTCCTCCTTTGTAATGTGAATAAAATTGTTTCAATAAGCCAGTCAGTCACCAAATATAGTAAATCGCAGCTTCTAAGTGGTTATGTTTGGATTGGGAGGTGAAATTAGGGGAATAAAATACAGAAAAATGCCAAATATAAACACTAAGTATAGCACATCAAATGGAGTTAAAAACAGGAGGAAAGTGTTTATCTAAAAGGGAGAGGTAGCTTATGATAAAGGAATTAAAGGTGGCAAAGTCAGCAATGCGAAAAATGAGAAGTGAAAGTTTGATGACCTTACCTTGGACAAATATATGGGGCAGGGCCCAACAGGTCCAAGGACAGCCCAAAGGCAACTGTGCTATAACATCCCTTACAGGACCCAAATTTCAAGTGAAGTTGTGTTCATTTCCATCTAATATAAAAGGGTGAATAATTTAGATAATATAGATACATATAAAGTATATTTCTTCTACATAAGAATTTAATAATAATTGGCATAAGATAGAGAGAAACTTATCTCAGAGCCAAGCAGAACATACCTTATCAGTTTTTAAACTTGTAAACTTTACTGTGAGAAATTATCAAATTGCTTCTACTTACATTTGCATCAAGATTGAGGGCTAATATAATACTTCACAAATCTTCTCTTTATTTTCATAATCAGTCACTGAAAATGTGAGATTTTATTTCCTTGAAATGTTATGACTGGTGTAAGGGAGATAACTGAATGATATACATAAGGTGTGGTAACCTTGAATACATTATCCATGTAATATAGATGAGTTCATCAACAACCTGTATTAACTTCATTGCAATTAAATTATCTCAAAATACATTACTGACAAAGTGAGAACCTAACATTTAGACTCCTATGTTTAGTGGAGACCTCAAGAGTCATGTAATTTTAATTTCTAAGATGACGCAGCTCTTTCATATCACATAGTTCATATTTTCTACAATGCCGGCATGTAGAGTGCAGCCTTCCATAACCATGCAGATATCATCTCATGCCAATTTGGATTCTTGCGATGGGATGCAAAGTTTCAAGAACAGTGTGGATTTGAATGGAATGAATACGCACTGTGTGACTAAAATGGTTATCATTCTGTAATGTTGGACCAAACATGGAAATTCCACAGGAGCAGCTTGACAGAAAGAAATAGGATTAATTGAAAGTCAATAGTAGATTATAATTGGGCTTATATAAGTGCCAATGGGAAATGCTGACTTAAGGAAACTGTTCTTGTTTGTTGGTATTCACTGCTACTTCAACAAAAGGGAATGCAAGAGAACTGAACTAACTACATGAACAATTTCAAAGCAGGAGAGTGTAAAAAAAAAAAGGGGACAATTAGAGCAGGACAATTCAAATCAAAATGGGAAGGAATACCAAATCCTTAATAAATTACCTAAAACTTACTCATGCCAGAACATCCCACATGATACAAGTGATCTATTTACAAGTGTACTTAGAATGTTCTCTATCCTGGTTTATGGCATGCCTTACAAGAACAAGATAGTTGTTTTTGTACACATGATTTTTCATCTTTTGCAGGTACAATAGCCAATATTTGGCCAAAATCAACTATATTATGTTTCCATAACTTATTTTGTTGCATGCATTCCAATCTAGGAGGTAACAGCACATACATAAAGGCATCAGGTAACACAAGTCTATATCTATCATAGCTATAGTTATCAAAAGTCCCCATCCAAAGCCATCTTGTGCTATTTTCTAAAGATTTCATACATTTTATTCTTAAAGAACTTTCAATATTTGACCAAAAGTGTTCAGCATACATTTGTTTTCCTACATCAAACTAGTATAGTTCATAAATGCCGCCCACATGTATGCGTTTCTATGGAAACACTGTGAGGCTATTCTTTCCTTTAGGTATCACGGTACCAATTGTTTTTCCATATACCTCAATGCTAATGTTTTGTGAAATAAATATACTTTCTGTCCTACTTGGGCATGCATGTCACACGCTGTCATATAGAACAATGCTAGATTGTCAATTTGACAATGACATAACCAGGTACTCCATTGCATTTAAGAGAGATAACTCTACTGGAACTAGACAGGGGTAAGAGTTATCTAGTCACAACAAGCACATTTTCAGTCATGTGTACCATATTTTAAAAAAATCATAAAAAATACAAAATATGATCTAGATAGAAATTAACACAAACTCACATGTTGCCAAGAGGCTCAACTTTTTTTTAAGCCAAACAGAAAGCACAAGTCTTACATAATGCACCAATCACAGCTAGTTTTGTTCTTTAATTCTGAATACAATGTTCCATACACCTTAAGCTCCGCCCACCTGGACTTGCGCAATTGGTACCGTTATACCATAAGTTACCTCTGTCGACGTGCAGTAGAGTAGGAGGCGCCGTAGCGGACCAAACGCTGGTCCAATCAGAACATGGTCGTTGAAATTTTAATATCTTATGTCCAGAATTCCAATTTCACGTGTTGTATCAAAAATGCTTGTCCTTAAAGTTCAATTTTCGTTGTAGAGATTTTAGATTGTATATGTTGAATTAAACAGTAGTGGTTGAAAGTTATATTTTCTATGTCGAGGTTTTTGATCGTGTCGTTTGAATTATACGGCAGTGGTTGAAATTTCAATGTCATACATCGAGAATTCCTAATTTACGTATTGGTTCAAAGGATTTATGTTGATAGTTCCATTACATATGTTGAGTATTTATATTTCATCTGCTGAATTACACAGCCATGGCTGAAAATTCGATGTACAATGTCGAGTTTGTTGATCGTATCTTCTGAATTACACGGGATTTGTTGAAATTTGAATGTCACGTCGAGAGTTTCAATTTAACATGGTGAGTCACATTCATTATGCTGAAAGTTCCATTTCTTATGTTGAGTTTTTAGATCGTATCTGTTGAATTACACAGCGGTATTTTGGATATTTTATTGTGCTTGTCAGAATTGTTATTTTCATATCGTGAAATGATGTATTGGTGTTAAAAATAACATTAATCAATGTCCACTTTAACTGTTCAAAATAATATCGAGTATTAAGATACATCATTCGTGTATTTTACCATTCACAGGTCGAGAATTACTATGAATTTATTCGCTAGAGGTCGATTTTGTGAACGGACCGCGTTATTTTTAAACAAGGAGGCTGCTTCTCGCTGCTGTGAAATTCAACAGATGAAATTTAAATACTCGCCATATGAAATGGAACTTTCATCACAAACAGTTACATATGACGTGTGAATTAGGAATTCTCGACATACGATATTAAAATTTCAACCACAGCTGTGGAATTCAAAATATACATTGTAAAACGTCGACATAGGAAATAGAACTTTAAACCACCACTGTATAATTCAACATATAAAATCTAAAATCTCGATCTAGAAAATGGAACTTTAAGGGCATGCAATTTGATCACACACGTGGTATTGGATTTCTCTACATACGACATCGAAATTTCAACTGCAACTTTCTCATTGGACCAGTTTTTGTTCTCTATGGCACCTCGTAGCAGAGTTCACTGAGATTATTTTACATCCCCGAGTACGCAGAGGGTCTGACCTGGACATAACCACGCCCACTCATTAGCCTCACAACCGAGTTCATCGAGATTATTTTACATCTCCGAGTAAGCAGAGGGTCTGACCTGGACATAACCACGCCCACTCATTAGCCTCACAACCGAGTTCATCGAGATTATTTTACATCTCCGAGTAAGCAGAGGGTCTGACCTGGACATAACCACGCCCAATCGTTAGCCTCACAACCGAGTTCATCGAGATTATTTTACATCTCCGAGTAAGCCGAGGGTCTGACCTGGACATAACCACGCCCACTCATTAGCCTCACAACCGAGTTCATCGAGATTATTTTACATCTCCGAGTAAGCAGAGGGTCTGACCTGGACATAACCACGCCCACTCATTAGCCTCACAACCGAGTTCATCGAGATTATTTTACATCTCCGAGTAAGCAGAGGGTCTGACCTGGACATAACCACGCCCAATCGTTAACCTCACAACCGAGTTCATCGAGATTATTTTACATCTCCGAGTAAGCAGAGGGTCTGACCTGGACATAACCACGCCACTCAGCTGCATTTGCACGTCACATAAAATCATCGTATGTTTAATCTGACGATTAATGACATAAGAATTAATGCTGATTTTGAGTACAAAGTGAAAATATCAGGAAAACTGTTGAAAAAATATTATGACCATTTAAATTTGCACATCATGCATATAGTTAGGCCCCTACAGTCCACTCAGTGGACTGATCTGATCTGACCGTCCAACAACTTTTCAGTGTTCCTCTAATCACGTAGTACCTCACACTGTGATCGGCGATCCATCTGTAGGGGCATATGTCTGAATTGTAACATGTTAACCGAACAATATCAATGTCATAATGATATTCATCAAACCGGTTAAGAGTTTTGCCTTTTTTAAAAATAATCATGGCATCGACTTTTGATGGCGAATTGACATGATATGAAAACAGGTCAATGGTTTTCGTGTTGAAAGGCTCGCAGACGTAAAATAGGCATTATGCGCTCTGTTACATGTCGTAAGAGGTACGTAACGGAGCTGGTACCACGGTGGCCCAGTGGTTATTCTGCCTGATTCCTGACCGAAAGGGTGCGAGTTCGAATTCTACCATCGAATCAGATCCGGTCGGCCATGATGGTGTGTCCTTCAGTAATACACTATGCTCCAGTTGCCATAGCACTAACAGGACCTAGTTACGTTGCTATGCCAGAAAACACCGAAACAAATCAAACGATTCAATCAAATTTGGTTTCAGCTGGTTAACTTGATTGTTTAAATGGAGTTTATCCCTAGCTTTTGAAAAATATATTTTGATGACATAATGGATCAAGGTTATTGTTTAAAAAATCTATTCATATTATTAATCTCATGGACTATATTTCATCAACGTTTATCTTAAATCAGGCACATATTAAAGAGATCTGAAATGTCAATTTTAAGTCAGACCTATATTTCAGTCAATGAGATCACTTTTTGACTTGCATTTAAGTCTAGACTTAAGTTCTATTGATGAAACTCGGGCCAGGTAAATTTTCTTCTGAAACAGTTCTGCAGCTTTTGAGAAATTTCCGTTCTTGTAAATTAATTTTTTAAAATATGTAATGCAATACACGATGGCAGTTCCACGATATCTTTACAATCTTTGAACCTCTCGATAGGACGATACTCTCGATTTATGTTGAGGAGTTTGTGAAATGTTTCCATTGCCTTTTTGAATATCATGGATCTTCATTTATATAAACCTGGTGCTAAATTTGCAGAACGGCAAACTTGTTTAATTTTAATCAAATGTAAACAGCGATATGAACTGTAAAATTTATAAAGTCATAAGAATTGTCATATTCATAAAGTCATAAGAACTGTCACATTTATAAAACTAATAAACAGACTTTACAATACCTTCTAAACATCCAAAATGTAAGAAAACGTGATGCGAATATCGTCTGTGCGGGTACCCAAAAGAACGGAATTATTAATCTTAAATACGACACAAGCAGAATGATTTTTTTAAATATAAATGTCCATAGTAATATAGTTTTTTGAAAGTTGTGTAACTATTTTTAATTTGTTTAAAAATATTCTTTTTAAAATAAGTGCTCCGTAATCAATTGTTTGTATAGGGTGCACAGTTGTAAATATTATAAAAAATTTATTTTCTGCACATTTTCCTGTTATTGTCAATTTGAAAGTTATGTAGATCTCAGTAATGCATGGCTAGGAAATTAACAATCTTGAAAACCTATTTGTTTATGAAAATTATATTTTACTCTTTCTTGGCAGCGATGCGCAAAAGCAAACAATAGTAGTGGTAGTAGAAGTAACAGTATCAACAGCAGCAGTTAAAATTATCCAGGCAATATTGCCGTGTAAACCAGCAGGCAGGATACAATAAACATGGCAATTTTATATATTCTCTATAAACTCCGTATTCAGAAGATCAGAACAGTTTACTGTAGTAAAGAATGCTGATTTACATGTTGCTATGGCATAGCCATTTAGCTAATTTCCTTAAGTGGCAGTTCGAGTCATCTGCAAGAATAACTACAGAAGTCGTTTGTAATATTAGACAGTTAAAAATTAAAATAACTCACAAGATAATTTTTGAAGAAGAAAAAATCTGAGCGAGTAGATGCCAAGATTTACCACAATTTACCTCTCTTTGGAAGAATTCCAATATTTAAATCTACAAAGTTTGTAGAGACGTTACATGAAAAAGCAAAATGCAAAAATTAGATCCACAAAACGGTCCAACATTTTTCTTTTGTTTAAATAAATAAATTCAACCTTAACCTTTACAAAGTTTTCCTTGGATATGAATCCTTAAACAGCAGCTGCTCTGCGTAACGGCACCTCTGAATTAAACCTGTGTTTTAGTACTAAACTACGAGGGATAAAAACACTGATCGGCAAGCACCTTAAGAGATCTGGGTTTAAAATATTCAGAGTTTGGTATTTGTCGGAAATGAGAGAATTAAATAGCCTAAAAAACGAGACAGTGCCAAGAGAAAGTTTTATTTTGAAAATGTCAATATGATAGATTGTTCACGAATGCAGCCTGCACTGCGGCATGTCTGCAATGCATCTGCTGAATTCTGATTCAAATTGTGCATTTGGCATCTTGTCAAACCTTGCACGGATAAAATCAAACTTGTTCACCAGACATATTAGAAAAAGCAAACAAGTTCAAAGTGGCCTCTCAAGTAAGGTGTCTGCATTATAGTGATTAACATTTGAAGAATGTTATGTGGATTTTTTCTTCTTTTTCCCCCAAAAAATAAACATGAAACATCTTATGAATATGTCTGTCACTGATAATCACAAGAGCTGAGTAAAATACCAGGTCACATTTTAAATAACTAACCAACATGTATTTGAAGAAGATCCTCCACTCTTTCATAAACAATCCTAATTGTTAAAATACAAACATTTTTATTAGTATTCTTTAAATGAGTAAAAGATGAATCAGAAAACATGAAAAGTAAAGTTTCTGCTGACAAGCAACAAAATATCCAGTATGTAATATGAAAATAATCAGGAATGAAATTTTGTTGAACTTTTATGCATGACGACACTTTCAATGTCAGTCAAAATTTGAAGTGAAACCTATAGTACAGAAAACTCAGTATCAACCTATGTTTTTTTTCAAAGTATCTTGTGTGCTGCGGTCTAATTATAGAGCTCTTGCAAAACACTTGGCACCCTACACAAGCACTACTAGCTCCTCAACACTGAAACTCCTTCTTCGTGCTCTGGCAAATATTTTTCACACCACAAAACTACTAAACCTTCGGGCTCAAACTCTTCTCTTGAGCCCTAATAGACATTTTTGCACACAACAAAACCACTAAACGTTGCACTTTAAACTCCTTTCTGAACTCTGGCAATCAGTTTGCACACAGTGAAAACCACAAACCCTTGATCTCGAACTATTCTTTTCTGCTCTAGCAAACAATTTGTACACAACAAAAGCAACAAACCCCTGGGCTCAAACTCTTTCCTTGTGCTCTGAAAAACATTTTGCACACTATAAAAGCACTAAACTTTGGTCCAGCAAACAGTTTGCACACTGCAGAAGCACTAAACTTTGGTCTTGCAAACAGTTTGCACACTACAGAAGAACTACACCCTCGCTCAAACTGTACTTGTGCTCTGGCAAACATGTTGCAAAATACAAAAGCACGAAATTCTGGTCCAATAAACATGTTGCACACTACAAAACAACTAAACTCTCAGGCTCAAATTATTTCGTGTGATCAGGCAAACACACTATAAAACGATAAAACATTTGAGTTTCAACTATTTTTGTGCTCTCGCAAACATTTCGCATTTTTCAAGCTGTGTAAGATCCCTACATAACACACATATTTCCCCATTTCGACCACTAAGTCCTGATGTTCACGTTTAGCCACCCTCCCCTCCCGCAATGTCCAGGTGGTCATGCCTTTTTTTCCCCTATATACTCGTAATGTCCTGGTAGCTATGTATATCTGAACCTTACAGATCCCCACCCATGTCGTGATGGACATATATATTTGCCTCCCACAAAACATCCATGCCTATACCACTCCACCTTCCCCGTCCAGTTCGACATGCAAATTTGTCCTTCGGAGACCGGAAGCCACACGTGACCCAGTAGTTAGCGTCTCGGATTCACCACCGAAAGGGTTCGCGTTCGAATTCAACAATCTGACCAGCCTGGGACAGCTACCATGGCGTGTCCTTGGGAAAGGCACTGTCTCGGTACTAAACAACCCACTTGTGCTGCTGTGCCGTAAAACACCAAACCATAATCCTTTCGAGACCGTAACGCAAGACTACCACCATGTCCTGTTGACCAGTTTCTTCTTTGTTTGAAAAATAGGTCTAATGAGCAGCAGAGATGACAAAAAGAATGCGATTTAATAACAGTTGCAATGGCCTGTTGCATTAGATGGCTTAGTTACAGGAAGACATGATCAAGTTGACTTCCCCAATGAAATATATTGTCTCAACAACGTTAAAAACAGATAAAACTCCAAGTTTTTGTGAGTAAACAGGAGCTCCATAGGTAGTTACTTCTCTGTTATAAGTCATTAATTTTACACAGTGCTGAATAAACCCTAAAATGTAGGTCAGAGTGAACGGTTTTGATGTGCAACACATGCTCATTCCAATATGAAACCACATCGACATTCTGATGGCAATGTGCAATGACAATAGAGCCTGGACAAGGTTTTCAAAAATGCTACTAAAAGACAAATTTGAAACGTAGGTAGGAAGGTCAGCGTGAACGTTTGGGAATGCGATATACGACAATCACAAAATGCAACAGCACTGCATTTTTTAATGAAACGGTGTTGGAATTAAAGTTCTGACACGGTTTTGGACTAATGTTGAACAAGTACTTGTTAAGTAGATCACTGCAACCAAATTTTGATGTACGAATATCTACCACGAGAAGGACACATACTGCTAATTTTGTCTAAATAAGTACACTTGTACCAAAGTCACAGCTCAGACTAGAATTAATGGTGAACCGTCAGACAGATGTATCTGACGAAGTGATGATGAGAATTATGTTCTTGCTGAATATGGGATCCTCTAAAGCAACTTGGAAGTCTAACGGAATTATAACCTTCTAAACGATTCGGAAATAAACTACAGGATCCATTTATCCGCAAAGGCGTGTGCTTTAGTGTAGAGAAAGGTGCTTCTTCATTTTATTGTTTATTTACCAAAACCTTTATGAAATCTACGATATCTGCATATTCTGCTGCATGGATTGCTAATTAATATTCATGAAAAAGGAGAATTCTAAAATAAGCAAATCTGCAAATCAGAGAATATGTCAGTCGTGCTGCTCGCGATGTTGACAACTATATAAATGCAGAGTTGGAAAAGTGCAAAAGCCTGGTACCAGGACAAATACTATATTATTTTTTTGTTTAACAAATTATGAAAGTCAAAATATTGTTACCTAAGTGGTTTCACCCAATTTCAGCCAATTCCATAAGCAACCGTCATATTTAGAAACTGTTCTTCCACCCTATACTGAATACCAGTGACATAAGAAACTGTTCTTCCAACCTATACTAAATACCAGTGACACAAGAAACTGTTCTTCCACCCTATACTGAATACCAGTGACATAAGAAACTGTTCTTCCACCCTATACTAAATACCAGTGACACAAGAAACTGTTCTTCCACCCTATACTGAATACCAGTGACACAAGAAACTGTTCTTCCACCCTATACTAAATATCAGTGACACAAGAAACTGTTCTTCCACCCTATACTAAATATCAGCGATACAAGATACTGTTCTTCCACCCTATACGGAATACCAGTGACACAAATAACTCTTCTTCCACCCTATACTGAATACCAGTGACACAAGAAGCTCTTCTTCCACCCTATACTGAATACCAGTGACACAAGAAACTGTTTTTCCACCCTATACTGAATAACAGTGACACAAACCCTCAATTTTGCAAGTTTTTGCTATTTCTTCATCAAGCACTCTGAAAGAAATAAACTGCAATTTTTTTTTACCAACTACCTGAAGGAATTTCTAGCTTAGTCTTTGAAGCATAACTGAAGAAATGGGTCTTCTCCATTCAATTTCCAAACATTTACAGAATGTGAAATAAAGACATAAATGGACTATGTTTCTTTCTTCAGACAAACCAAATAATATCTTTCCAATATATGTAACATTTTAATGTGATTACAAAAATAAAGACTCTCTCTAACGACAGTTCCTTAGATCCATTCCAAATAACATTCAATGTAACAACACGTCTGGAACATTTTCTTCAACAGGTGAAACTTTATTCTTTGAAGTGATGTTAGATAATAATAATAATCCCGCTTTTAAATTAGACACAGACCCTTTTAAATCTGAACCAGTAATAATTTCCTGGCTTTTAGAACATTTATTTCAACAGGTGATTGCTCACAAGCACATGTGCATAATGGACAACTTCTAATTAAAGTGAGTAAACATAAGCCCCTAAACAAGCATTCTTTATTCGTACACAATTATCACGGTATTTGAAATAAGCATTAAAATTCTGATTGGAAACAGAACTGTTGCAACTCTAGCAGTTTCATGTTGCAGGTGTGATCAGGTTGCATAGCTAAAAACTGGTTCCCTGTCTTAAACCTCCTTCTCTATGATCTAGCCCAACAGGTCATCACTACCTGTGCATAATTAAATAATGAAATTATTTGCAGGTAACGACAGTCCAACTCACAATCAGAACCTGCTGTCTGAATTTATTTGTTCATTGAAATAGTGATTTACCGTATGTAGTCGCTTATAAGTCCAAATGTAAACAACATAGACCCTGATCTGCCATCACATAATCCGCCGCAGATGAGCGTCTATGATGTTCTACTGATAACTCCAAACATCTTGCATAGATCTATGTCTGTGCAGTTTGCAGATGTCTCTACTTATAAGCGAGTGTATACGGTACACACTATTTACATTTTAAATATGTTGTCTTGACAATGTATCCGATATTTCCATAACATAATTTTGGGTGTTAAGTTGGAGGAAGTTTATGCGTCATAAATAGTACGCGAATGTGTTTTTTAAATCTGTGGCCAGCTTCACGAAATTCGATTAATATCATTCGGTAATTATCAAGCAAGATAAACATTAAAACCAAAACAAGGTTAGTCGTGGTGGGTGTGGCCATAAAAATTCATATGAGGATTTGGAATGATAGTGTGCCTTTAAAGATCAAATACAGAGGCTTACATGTAAACTTATCTTTGAATCTTTCAAACCTGAAAATCCCACTGAGTAATAAATATATCAGATCCCTTAACTTTAGTCATAAGTACAGACAATAACTCTTCGAAAATTAACTGCAGGTTTTTGAAATTGTAAACGTGGGGCCATCTATTCTTTAACTGTAACCACTTTTCTCTTATGTGACCATAATATTCCGCCATTTTCTACTCGATAATTGCTGCTATTATTTCTCCCTGATAAATGTACATGTTTAAAGTAAAAAATTTAATGAAGATATGTGACTGCAGTTCAAACTTCTGTACCATGTGAATGGGAATCTCTCTCGATCGATCGATCGATGGATGATTGCCTAAATGACAGGCATAGCTCTTTTCTCAACGTTTAAAAAGATCTGTGATGAAATCACGGTTTATAAAATGTAAGGGACGAAACTGAATGAGCTGTAGGACCTACTTGGAAGTCTCCTAATATGATTTGCCGGTCTGACAGTAAAAACTGGAGGTCCCTATTTTCTGCATCTTTTTTTTATTTAAAGCAAAATTGTTAATAAGCAAAATATTCCTTTTTTTATTCATCACAATTCGTAACCGTATGCTACACACAAAAAATAATCTTTCGTTTTTACTTGAAAGGACCGTGCACACTTCAACATTAGTGGTTGGTCGACTTTACCAATAATGACGTCATACAAAATGAAAAACTGAGCCGAAGTAAAGATGGTCGGGGTGTGGTGGGGGTGGGGCGTAAATTTTACAAGAGAAAAGCAGAAATGTTCTATGATATGCTTGACAAATTTACACTATTTACACCACATGTGTCAAACTCAAGGCCCGCGAGCCACATCAGGCCCGGCGTACAATTATATCCGGCCCGAGAGAGAATTTTAGGCAAAAATATTTTTTAATGGCCCTGCGATATAAAGTGCAAATCAAATTCCCTAATTAGCAGCCTTGCCAAACATCCAGCTCTGACAAATTGGCATAAGAGCGAAAATGGGTATGCCAATGATTTTTTATTATTAAAACTTTTTTCTGTTTTCATTTATATTAATGCTTAAAAAAGGTTTAATTTTCCGCTTATTGAATGTTTATCCTGTTCGGCCCGCAACCTTACGTGTGATTTGAGTTTTGGCCCGCTGAGCGATTGAGTTTGACACCCCTGATTTACACTATGAAGATTTTTCTCCACACTGACCTTAAACATATCTGAAATGTTTTAGTTTGTGCTGTTTTTTTTATATCAAATTTTGTTACCCAGACTATCCATGTATGTGACTCATAGTACCAGTTGTTCATATAAAGGTGGTTCCTATCAATAAGGACCAAATATAGCCGGTTTGGATGACAAAGGTCTGCAAAATCTACGAAACTAGAGTCTCTGATGATAAACGAAAGCTTAAGTAAGCTTGTGATTTCTTCCGTGACAAACCCTGACCAAATACCCAATTCAAAAATATTTTCGTATCAAATTTTGTTAAAATGTATCAAGCACATCAAACAATCTTTAGTGAAGAAATCTTTTTCAACTTTCATTTTTGATTTTAATACCACCGGTCAAGCTAATTAGCAGCGAAATTGAGATCAGGCGTCGTATCCAAATAGCTCCTAACTACAAGAAAACCATGGATAGCTACGTTTGGCACTCATGGATCAGCCTTGTTACAAAGATCCAACTGTATAACGCATAAATTCTATCAGTCTTACTGTCCGATTCAGGTACGTGGACGCAGACAGCAGAGATGACCAAAAAAGATTAATACATTTGATCAGTGGTGCCTCCGCAACATCCTCTGCATCATGCGCACCCACTATATCACGAAAGCAGAGAGCAGATACAGAACGAAAAAACCGCCAGTCACAGATACCATCAAGTTAAGACGATTGTGGCTCTTTGACCACATCGCTAAGGCACCCCTAACATGCATCACAAAAAGCCGAAAGGATGCGGGTTCGAATCCTACCACCTGACCAGCCTGGGTCAGCTCCTGTGGTGCGTCCTTTGGCACTTTACTTCATTTACACTAAATAAATACTTTTGTTGCTGTGCCGCAAAGCAAACCAATTATTCTAATATCTGAAATCTAAATGAAAACGCAAATTGCGACTATTTTGCTTGTCCTACATACCGTATATACGGCAATATGATACAAACGTACCGCAAGCATACTTACCGTATACACTCTCTTACGGGATGGGTCGAACTGCAAATTTAATAGACCCATATCTGCCTTCGCATATTGCACTAACACAGCAGGGTCTTTGATGCCTGTTCTACTGATAACTCTTAACAAACTGCAGAGGCGCGGATCTGCCAACGCACTATACGACAGGTAAGCTGGGTCAAGAAAGTTTGCAATTGCACACATCTTTTAAGCGAGCTCAAACGTTATTAAATGTGCTTACTGTAGGTTTCTATCGTGGTGCAGGACTTGAGTTTTGAGAAGGATATATACGGTATACAAATATTAACATTTTGGCAAATAGCCCATTGTTTGAAATTACTTCCCAAGATTTAGCTGTAGTCAGGGCAGAAGTTCACAACTTGTTACATCAGAGAAAACTCCACATTATCATCTTATCAACCTGGCAGCAATTTCATAGATATTTCTCAAATTGTAAATTTAAATTTCAGACAGTTGATCAATCAGTTTTAAGTTGAACCTGAAACTAATCTAAATGCTAAATTTGGAACTTAAGTTATAGACAAGAAATTTATCACCAAAATCCAGTCCTGCACACATTATTTTTGTTGTTGCTGAAATTCTGGAAACAAGAAAATTCATGATTCAACTAAAAATATAATATCAAATCGGATACTCGAGGTAAGCTGGTGTCACTGAAAATCTAGCATGAAAAAAAAGCAACCAAAGATATAAAAATCCGAAAATTTCTGTTTGTAAATAAATTTCATCATTTTTCAGATTTTGAGCTGGAGTGTTGTTGCGTTTGTAATAAAAAAAGTTGGAGAATACAAGACCCACTCACTGATAATACCATATATAAAATGTACAGTCAGGCATGGATTATCCGACTTCCCTGACAACACAGATTTTGTTTGGATAATTACTGGTAGCATATCGCCATATGTCAGTGAAACACTAACACGCACTGATAATATGGCCAACAACCAATTCTATCACTGGTAAAAGTGGGAGGCATCACATAATTTACAAATGCAATGGAATCTTGCTGGGCACTGCAACCTAATGTCTGTCGCATAGCAGAATGCATTTGCTTGTCACACAAAAAATTCAAACTGCCATAAGGTCAACAAAATTTCACTAATTTTATTAAACTTTCAGCTTTTCAGTTCCAAGATGACCACATCATTAAATGTTCAGTTATACGCTCAGAGATGACACTAATTCAAATGGGACAAGTGTCAACAACTCCAATTGTATACGATGTGCTGTGCTAAGGATGTTAATGAGTAGGCGTAGTTATCTTGGTTCCCGCATGAAGTCCGTAATCGAACTGGAAAAATTATAATATATAACAAGGGCCCCTTGCAGATTGTGATGCTCTACTGTCAGAAAAGAATTTCCATGAATTCAAGACAAGCCAATTGTTCTTTTAAACTGCCGAATATTGAAACCATCTATGATACTCGTGTGAGTTAAGATTTTCGAAATACCTGCTGTGACATCCACATCTGATGAAAGATTTGCACCAAATTCATTTAGGACAAATCAGGAACCATTACAAGACTTTTGGGAGGCCCCAACAATCTATGGAAAGCTACTGACAAACTTTCTTATATACCCACGTTGGGCAAGCTCGAGACTCGAAGCCACGGAGACAGAGGTAAGATGTCAGTGATTTGTAAAGGCAAGCACTTCAGACCACTCTGCCATCCGAGGCCCCCACATTTGGTGTAATTCAGGACCAACTGTCGGCCTAATTTTCCATTAGAACAAGCAATAACATTATGGGTTTTTTTTTTTTTTTTTACAATGGCTGCAATGGTAGCCATACTGGATATCAGATCAGAATAATTTTCATTGAGACCAACTAGATTTTTCTATATGACCATCCATCCAGGAAGAGTAGCGATAACAAGATTTTCAAAATGTTTTCTGTGGTGTTCATACAAGATGGCAGATAACCTTTAATTTAATTTAGGACCAACTAGACATAAAAAGAAGACTTTTAGTGAAAATTCCATGATGATACCAACATCCATTCTGGAGTAGAACAATAAGATCTTTTTAAGATAGCCACTGTGGTGGCCATATTGGATTTCGGACTGAAACTGTTTTCATTTATGAGTAACTAGACAACATAAGAAGTCTTGTGGTGAAGTTCCATGTCAATATGGCTTTCCATTCAGGATGACTTGCAATAATAAAACGGCTGCTGTGGTGGCCATACTGGTCACTACATCAGCGCAATTTTCATTAAAGACCAACTAGACACTGTAAAAAGTCTTTCAGTGAAACCCATGCACTGATATGACCATTCATTAAGGAGGAGTAGCCATAATAATATTTTCAATATGGCTGCTGTTGTGGCCACAACAGAAACAGACATCAGAGCAACACCATTTTCATTCTGAATCAACCATACATTGAGATAAATGTACCAAAGTTTTATGGCAATCCTCCAAGTAGTTTATGAGTTGTTGTTGTTGTTGTAGGGTTTAACGCCATTTTTCAGCACACGATAGGCTATACATGGCGGCCAGTATTAATGGTGGAGGAAGAACCCGGGAAAACCCCGGAGAGAACCACCGACCCACGAGAAGCTACTGGCAAGCTTTCTCACATACCCACACTGGCTGAATCCGAGACTCGAACCCATAGTTTAGGAGTAATGACAAACCTGTGCTAACAGACATAAATCAGACAAGACAACAAACCATCCCATAAGCTCTTCTGGTCTATAACCAGTACATCTAACAACAAAATGGAGGTCTAGGTTACATTTTGTTGGCGAAGGAACGAGTGAAAAGGCAGGACGATTAATGTTCTGATAATTTGACATTTTATGTAATTGGCTTCAAGTCATCCAAAGCATTCAAGTGGCTCATTAGTAGTAAATGGGGATACCCTAGCGACAATGGGAATTAGCATTACAAACACCCCTGGGACAATCTGGCGACAAGGGAAAATTAACATGGAGAAAAATCGTGGGACAATCTGGCGACAAGGGAAATTAACATGGGAATAAATCGTGGGTCACTCTAGCGACAAGGGGAATTTAACATGGAACTATAGTGTGGGTCTGTCTAGCGACAAGGGGAAATTAACATGGGAATAGAGTTTGGGTTTGTCTAGGGACAAGGGGAATTGAATATGGGATTTTTTTTTTAAAATTTAAATTTAAATTTAAATTTAAAAAAGGGTAGGCAATTGAAAGGCTATCTCTTTTCGAGAAATATGGCTGGCCCTGAAAAGGGCCTTTGGGTTTATGTTAATATTAATATTAACATAGATGGCATCTGTCACATCTTCTTCTTCTTCTTCTTAAACTACTTCTAACTGCCGGTCCATACACAAGTACCCTCTTGAGACATCCTTGTCTTTCTATGTAAACTCTCCTCATCCATTGACTAGTATATGTCCTATCAACAACAGTCCACTTGGACCTGACATACATGAGCATGTCCGTCCTAAACATCATGGAAGACACAAGGGTGGATGACTCAACTGTGGTCCACATCTTGAAGCGACGAGAATAGGTGAATCAATGCAGTGAACTGCGCTTATTTATAGGTACAGGAAGGATTGAAACGGATTGAATTCATTCACCAATCCGATCACGCGTTACAAAATTCAGTCAGCTCGCATCCAATCCGAAGAGAGCAGTCTGTGACGTCACGTGGTCTATATAGATTCGTTAGCGCTTGTGTGCAGTCAATCTATGCGACAGTGATTCAACATGACGGAAACTCAGAAAACGATCCATTGGGGTGCACCAGCAGGGGAGACTGCCCAAGGGAACCCGGACTTAACTTTCAGAAGAGGTACATTGGGATTTTGTGGATTTTCTTACCTCGCAAGAATTTGTTCCGGAACCTTCGTTACCTTCTTCATTACCGCAAGTGGAGAATTTTAGACAGAGACAGAAAGAAGAATTGGAGAAATTTATGCAACGACAAAAGGAAGCGGAACAAGCTTTTCTCCTACAGCAACAGCAACAAGAAGAGGTGAGAAAAAAAACAACAGCAACAACAGCAAGAAGAAGTAGCAGCAAAGAAACAAGAGGGTGAAAATCAAACGGCTACGGTACTGTTGGACATTTTAGCGGAGTTAAGAAGTCTGAAACAAATGTATCAGACTTCTTTATCACGACCGAAGAGAATACGACCTTCCCGAGCTAAACACGCCAACCCTGTGACTAAGCCTGTCGTACCACCCTTAGTGATTTCAACCCAATCATCAGAAGTAGGCCTTGGCCGTGGCAAAGGCTTAAGGCAGTTAAAGTTGATTGGTTAAACTCACCCCTACACCAAAATAAAAAGGCCCTTTTCAGGGCCACCCACATTTCTCGAAAAGAATCACAATTTCAATTTGCCAATAACTCAAAAATAAACCCCACCCATTTTACCCTTATAGTACGTGTCTGTGTATGAGTGCGTGAGTGTAGCTTCTTATTTTAAAATCAAAACTCAAAGACACTTACCTTATATCATTCATGTATTCTTTTATCCATTTTTTACAATCCAATTCACAACACAACACTTTAATTAAAAGTTCATTGACTTCTTCTTTCTCCTTGTTTAGTCTCTCTGTTTTTTGAATTTCTTCACCGTTTCTTCCTCATTTTCTTCCCTTCTTCTTTTCTTCTCCTGTTTCTTTGCTTCTTTTAAATAGAATTGTCTTCTTTCTTCCTCTGAAGAATCCCTCTCTTCTTTCGAAGAATCCCTCTCTTCTTCCGAAGAATCCCTCTCTTCTTCTGAAGAATCCTTCTTTTCTTCTGACTCCTCTTGTTTCTTTTTTGGGCAATCTGGAGACCAATGTCCTTTTTCTTTACAATAATAACAGGTATCTTGACTTTTGTCTTTTTTAGCCCCTGTTTTTTTTTTCTTTTTTGACGGTCTGGACACTCTGAAGACCAATGCCCTTTCTTCTGACAGATATAGCAAGTATCCTGACTCTTATCTCGAAAGGAAGGAGAGTAGTCTGTCGGTCTGAAGAGAATTTTCTAATGACCCCTCGCAAAGCTCTGACGAAACGTTCGATTTGGTTAGTCTCTTCCATCGTTCTCCTCGGTTTGAGAGTGAAATGAACAGTGAAAGGACAAGACACACCCTTTTTATATACGTTGGTTTGCCATGACTATAAATTAGTCTACGGTGTTTGAACTTGAGTCATTTGACGTTTTGCACTCAAGATGAAACGATCCTATTCATTCGAGAAGAAAGAAGAAGAAGAAAGTAAGAGGCAGAAACGTGATCTATCGCCTCGTACCAGGGCTGAAATCTTGGCACAAATTCATGCCAGTGATTTTGAAGAGGACATGAGTGAACCAGAATCCGAACCCTCTAAACCAAGTTCACCACCCTTAGTCAACCCTGAAAAGTACTATTCCATTCGAGAGACGGAAAAGCGCTCCTCTAGAAAATTTAGAACCACGGCTTACACCTACACGGTGAAGTTTAAAGATCTCAAGGCCGACGTACCCTTGGAGAAAGCAGAAGGGTTTATCACCGAGATGTGGGATTCTTTGCTCACCGCACTCAAGCGACAATGTCAACCCAAAGAAGACGATCGCTTGACACTATCCATAGATCACGACGGTTTGAAATCCCCTGTTTGGATCGAGTTTAGCAGACCCGCAGAACTAACCCCTTCCAAAATCATGGACAAGATTCAACACGTACAACAATCTAGTGACCAGTTTGACATCACCGATGGTAAAGCCACACTGAAAATGGCCCACGTCTCTCTTCCTCAAGGGACAGGACGCAAAAAGATGTTATTGGTGGACAACCTTCGCAACACCAAAACAAGTCTCGTCCGAATTCACAACCCTCAAGACCAGATGTGTTTAGCCCGTGCCATCGTGGTGGGACGAACCTATGCCAACAAGAACGACACGGTAGAATGGAAAAGAACCTGGAAAACTATTCAACGATCCGATCGAGCCAAACAACGAAATGAAGCAGAACTCCTGTTACAACAAGCCGGACTGTCCAAAGACACACCCTGTGGCATTCCTGAGATGCAAAAATTGCAAGATGCCCTAGCTCCACGCTACACCTTGAAAGTGCACACTCAAGAAATGCGTGGAACTCTGTTGTCTCGAGGCCAAGATTTTAAGGACGGAAAATACATTCATGTCTATTATCACGATGAACATTTCGATACCATTACCAGTATCACTGGATTCCTGGGATACGGTTATTATTGTGAGAAATGTGATTATGGCAACACAAGTCTTGTGGATGGAAATGCCCAGGATGTTTGGCCTCTCCACCCTGTCTGAGCGAAGAACCAGTGCCTTGTTCAACTTGTCTGCGCACGTTTGTCAGCCCTACCTGTTACCAGCAACATTTGAAAACACAAGGTTCACAGAAGAAATGTGCTTGTCAACTCCTGAGATTGTGCCCTACGCGTGGACAAGGCATACGTACCAATAGTACCAAGGCACACGTATGTCGAGGAAAGAAAAAATGTCACATTTGTCACCACATCGTGGACTTGGAACACGAATGTTACGTGCAAAAATACCAACCCCCACCAGAGGAAGAGGACGGTCACAAGAAGAAAGGCAATTTCATCTTTTTCGATTTCGAATGCATGCAAGAGACCGGCATTCACATTCCTAATTTCTGCGTGGCTCATCGAGCGTGCGAGAAGTGCATTCAAGAACCTATCTTCAGTCATTGCCCTCACTGCAGCAAGATTCCTGGAGGGCGTGAAAAAATCTTTCGGGGACCGAACACGTTAGCCGATTTTGCCCGATGGGTCTTAGACCCCATCGACAAGACGTGGAGCCAAGAGGACATCGAACGTTACGGAGATTGTCATCGTCATGCCACAGTGATGGCTCGCAATTTCTCCGGATACGATGGACAGTTTCTTTTGAGGTACTATACGGAACAAGGCACCGAGCGTCCTAAAGTCACTTTGAACGGAGCTAAAATCATTTTCATGCAAGTGGGACAAGTACAGTTTAAAGATTCGATGAGCTATTTGGCCATACCTTTGAGTCGAATGCCTAAAACGTTTGGAATGACAGAAATGGCTAAAGGGTACTTTCCATACTTTTTCAATACGGAAGCCAATCAACACGCCGTTCTACCCCATTTGCCTGAGGCTCACTATTACGACCCCGACAACATGCGTACCGAACAACGAGAAGCTTTCTACGCTTGGTACCAGGCTCACGCCTCGGACCCTTTCGACTTTCAGGAAGAAATGCTAAAGTATTGTCGTTCCGACGTGGACATTTTACGGCGTTGCTGTGGAAAATTTCGAGAACTGTTCATGGAACACGGAGGGGTCGATCCTTTGAAAGAAGCTTGCACCATTGCCAAAGCGTGTTCCTTAGTGTACCGCCAACGATTCATGCCTGAAAACACCGTGGCTGTCATCAGTCCTCAAACGACCCACTATGTCGAGCGTCAATACTCGGTCAAAGCCCTACGTTGGTTACATTACTTGTGCGACAAAGAAGATAAATGGATTCAGCATGCCCGCAACGGAGGAGGCGAAAAGACCATCGGAACGTATTCGGTCGATGGCTGGGACTTAGAAAACCCCAAGATCGTGTACGAGTTTAACGGTTGCTTATTTCACGGATGTCCCGTCTGCTACCCTGACCGTGACACTAAAAATCAGTTTTTACAACGGACCATGGAAGACCTGTACCAGGACACTTGTCAGCGACGCCTAAAGTTAGAACAGGAAGGATACCAAGTGGTGGAAATGTGGGAACACGAGTACGATCACCGTATGAAAACCGATCCCGAGTTTAAACGCCTCGTGGAAAGTTACCAGTTCATGGACCCGCTGAACCCGAGGGATAGTTTGTACGGAGGAAGGACCAATGCCACCTGTTTGCTGTACCAAGCCGACGAAGAGAAAGGAGAAGAAATCAAATACTTGGACGTGTGTTCGCTGTATCCCTACGTGTGCAAATATTGTCGCTTTCCTGTAGGGCACCCGCAATTGCTGACGGAACACATCGACCTGAAAAACATTCGACAATACGAAGGCTTGATCAAGTGCAAAGTTTTGCCTCCCACGAACCTGTACCATCCCGTCTTACCTCACCATTGTCAAGGCAAACTGATGTTTCCCTTGTGCCGTACTTGTGCCGAAACGTGCAACCAGGACCAACCTTGCCATCACAGCCAGGAAGAACGTGCCTTGACGGGAACCTGGGTCAGCGTGGAATTGTTCAAAGCTCTGGACATGGGATACCAACTGTTAGAAGTGTACGAAATTTGCCACTTTCCCAAGACACAACAGTACCACAAGGGTGACCCTACTCAGAAAGGCATTTTCGCCGACTACGTGGATGCCTTTTTGAAACTGAAACAAGAAGCCAGCGGCTATCCTTCCTGGTGTCACACTCCCGAAGACCAAATACAATTCAAAGAGAAATACTACGAACAAGAAGGCATCTCTTTAGACCACATCGAGAAAAACGAAGGCAGGCGATCGTTTGCCAAAGTGATGTTAAATTGCTTGTGGGATAAAATGGCACAACGACCGTGTTTACCCAAGACGGAATATTTGACAGAACCTTCCCGCTACTTCCAGATGATTCACGACAAAACCAAATACATGAAACACGTGGACGTAGTTCGAGAGGATTTGATCTTGGTCAATTACGAAGAAGATCTGGACTTTGTACAAGACGACCCTTTTGGAAATGTCATCATTGCGGCTTACGTGACAGCCCATGCTCGCTTAAAATTGTACGAAGCTTTAGAACTGTTAGGGGAACGCGTCCTGTACTTTGACACGGACAGTTGCATTTACATCCATCACCCGATTCAACATCACCCTGACATCGAAGGAGACCGTTTAGGAGCCTGGACAGACGAGCATCCCGACGACAAGATTCTAAGTTTCGTCACTGGCGGCCCCAAAAATTACGGCTACGAATACCGGGACAAACAAGGAGAAGTGCACACGACGTGCAAAGTGAAAGGACTGATTCTGAATCATCGTACCAGTCGAGTGGTCAACTTTGGGGTATTGAAAGAAGCCTTGCAATCGGGAGAGGATGGAAACTTTAAAGTGACCACCTATCAACCGAACAAGATTGTACGTTTACCCACTCACCACATCGTCAGTCGACCCTTGGAAAAAGTCTATCAAATCGTGTACCAGAAGCGAGTGAGACTTTCCAATCACTTTACGTTGCCGTACGGTCACGTCGGTATTGGTCTGTATATGAAAAGGAACCCTAGCCAAGATCGATAGTTCATTGTTCATTGAAGTAACTTACCATGTCGTTGACGAAGAAGAAACCAGATTGGTTAGGAGTCAAATGTTGGACATCACCGAGACCAGGGTTTTGAGGCTTGGACACAAGAGGTGGCCCAGTATCCACAAGAGTTATTCAAGGAAAAAAGTTACTTTTCAACCTGTGTTAGTGACGGTGCCAGAAGAACCCGTCACCCAGGACCGGACTGTCGCGGACAGGCCTGAAAGACCCTTTCGGGAGGACACTTGTGTGACCTTACCCCCTACTATAGAACTGGTTAGAACTTTACCCAAAACATGTGGTTGTTGTACAGACACTTGTTTTTATTCCACGTTCATGGTTATCATGTGCCTTTTATTCTTGTACTTAAGCCTTTGGCTTTTATGTATTTTTGTCTTTCGTATTCATGTTTGAAAAAAAACATTCAATAAACGTGTTCTGAAAAAGTATATAAACTCTTGTCTTGTTTGTTTTTCGTGTCACAAGTGACATTCCTCACACTATGGCTACCTCTGCTGTCTCTGCTCCCTCTTCCTCTACTGTCAAAGTCATCGACGAACACTTAGATCGTGCCAGTTGGGAGGCTTTGTATCTTCGCCATCCCTTTAACATGCTCATTGCTGGACCTAGCGGTTCAGGCAAAACCGAATTCGTCAAACGTTTGATCGAACATAAACATCATTTGATCGATCGGCCCCCTCAACGAATCGTGTGGTGTTACAAAGAGTGGCAATCGGCGTACAACCTCTTGCGAGAAAGTCAAGGCGATTCCATCGTGTTTGTGGAAGGCATTCCTAAAGAAGACGACGGCATCGTCTCTGACTCCCGTCAAACCCATTTGGTCATTTTCGACGACATGTTAGGGGAAGACGAAGAAGAAATTAAATTGTGGTTCACGCGCAAAGGGCATCACCGTAATGCCAGTGTCGTTTACATCACCCAAAATTTGTTTCAACAAAGTAAAGCCCATCGCACCATCAGTCTCAATGCGCATCACGTGGTCTTGTTTAAAAGCCCTCGAGATAAATCGCAAGTGCAAGTCTTAGCCAAACAGTTAGGAACGCCTTGGCTGACTCAGGCGTACGACGATGCCACTCAAACGCCACACGCCTATTTACTCGTCGATTTGAAACCTACGACTCCCGAGGATTTGCGATTTCGTACCCACTTGTTTCACCACTGGTGCCAAGACGGAGGGCCTGTCCTATACACGTCACCGTCCTCCACTTCATTTCACTCCCCATAAAAAAATCTATAAAAACCTCAGACCCTTTTTCGTCTGTCTCACACAGTGTGAACATGACGTCCCTTCAGTCGCATCTTCCCGTCAAATTGATTCGTGCCTTGTATGGCATCAGTCGAGAAAAAAATCCACAAACACGAGCTCGTGTCTTAGAAGCTAGTCTCAAAAAAGTCTTACGATGGTTCACGGTGACGGCACGTCAATTACTCCAAGGAATCATTCAGATTCCTCATCAAACCAAACGCTTTTTCGATGGAAACAAAGTCGCTTTGGTCCAACTGGCCGATCCCGGCATCGACACTCAAACCAAAAAACAAATCATTTTGAAACCTGGAGGGAGCGGTACTCTAGGAGGGGTCATCATTCGCTCACTCTTAAGATGGGATCCTAATGCCCCCAAAGTTATCCCCAAGACAAAAGTCCAACGAAGCCCCAAGAAGAAAAAGACCAGGTCCCCAAGGAGAACTTCTCCAGTGGCAGGACCCTCCTCTGACCAGACACCACCCCGGAAAAAGAAAAGAAGCCCCCAGAAAAAGAAACAGAAAAAAGTCCCCAGAAAAAGAAAAGTCCACAGAAGAAAACTAGTCGCAAGAGAGGTACTTCGGCCAGGACGCAACCTTACACTCGCAAACCACGACCTGCCACGGCAGTGACTGTGTCTCCGGCATCCTCACGTTTGTCCACTTCACCGTTGATGACACCAGGAACTGAAGAGTACTTGGAGACGTTGATCACACCAAGAACTTCTCCGTTGATGACCCCCAAAAGAACTTCCCCAGTGGCAGGACCCTCCAATTTAGTGGCAGTGGCTGCTGCTCACAAAGTACCTTCTCCCAAAATCAAAGTCCAAGAAAGATCGGGCATGTTACAAAGTTTACTGGATTTGTCCAAGCAAGAACTGGCTCGACTTAGTCCGTTACGTACCCCTGCACGACGTGTCATGCCTGTCCTCAAACTGATACGCCGTAAAGACAATCAGTGGCGACGCGTTCCAGTATAAAAAAGGCCTGTGACCAAGTAGGGGTATCAGTGAACTTGTAAAAGATGTCACCTCCAAGAAGCCACAAAAGAAAGAGACAAAGGCAGACGCGTCATCCGACAAAGCGCTTAGCCAAGCATCGACATTACCCTAAGAAAAGACACAGTCGTTCCAAGAAAAAGAGGCGTCAACAAAGGGGAGGATTCCTTGGCGATTTTGGGAAAAACATTGTCACCTTTATGACAAAGCGATAGTCCCAAAAAAAAAGATAAAAGGGTGTGCGTTAAGTCATCGACGTTAGTGTCTGTTTGGTGAATGTCCCGGAACCCACAAGCAAAGATGTCACCCTCCAGAAAACCCCAAGGAAAGAAAAGGAAAGGACTGCCACCACGTTTAGCCAAACATGGGGACATGTTATCTGTCCTGTCCAAAGCTTCTCCACCCCTACGAAAAAAACTCATTCAAACGGCCTCCAAAGAGGTCATCGATACCGTGTGCGAATGTTGTTTGAACGTTTTGAAAGGTACGATCCCTTTGTCCAAACACCAGAAACAATGCTTAGGCAAACATCGTCACGTTCTTCGGAAAATGGTTCAAAAGAAAATTCCCATTCGTCAAAAAAAGAAGATGTTGGTCCAACGTGGAGGCATTTTGCCTCTCTTGTTAGGCCCCATACTGAAAGGAGTCTTGGGAACCATGTTGGGAGGACTGGTGGGAGCAAGATAAAAAGGCCTTCGGAAGTCCCAAGATCTCAGAATTAACCCCTGACAACCCCATGGAAGGACGAAAACTAGCTTTAGTGCCTTACAAACGATGGATGGAATACCATCGTTGGCAAGAACAACGCACCCCGCATTTACCTCCCAATCCCCATTTGAGCGAGATGTCCCAGTTACAACACGAATTGCAGTCCTTGATGGATCGCCAAGATTTGTCCGAAACAGAAAAATCGCAAAAATACGGTCAACTCTTGCAACGCTTTCACCAGAAAGCTTTAGACGAAACAGCTCTACCCACTCTGAAAGATTTTAAGACCTTGATGAAAAGTCCAGCACCATCACCAGTACCAGTACCACCAGTACCAGTGACCAAGACAGAAAAAGGAAAAGAAGGAGAAGAAGAAGGGTTTCAAACTCCACCAGAAAAAGTACGCAAGTTAACAACACCACCTACCTCCAGAATTGGATGGATTAAAAAGATGATGGCCACCCCTTCTTCATCACAAGAGAAAGAGAAAGTGAAGACAGAAGTTAAGACAGAAGTGAAACAAGAACCGATATCCCCCGCTTAGACATCCTCCTCCTCCTCTTCGACACCTATTGCCGGTCGCACACGCAAAGCATTGCAATCCAAGAAAATACCCCAAGAGAAAAAGAGTAGCCTCTTCCAAGAGTGGGTACCTTATTAACACACCAACCAACACAAAAAAAATGGAAAAAGTCTTAGCCAGCATTTACTACGATCCCTCGCATCCTGCAGGTTACGCCGGAGTTCAAAAATTGTATCGTGCTGCCAAAACGCGACTGAAAAGTCTCCGTTTACCTCAAGTGCAACGATGGTTACAAGAACAAGCTACCTACACTTTACACAAACCCATTCGACGCAAGTTTGCCAGAAGTCGCACCCGAGTGGAAGGCATCGATCATCAATGGCAAGCCGATTTAGCCGATGTCTCTCATTTGGCTAGCTACAATCGTGGCTACAAATATTTGTTTTGTGTCATCGACGTCTTTTCCAAATTTGCCTGGGTCGTGCCCTTGACTTCCAAATCCAGCAGCGAGTTAGTGCGAGCCCTGCAACGGGTGTTGAAACAAAGCGGTCGTCACCCTCTTCGATGGCAAACGGACAAGGTACCGAATTTCTGAACCAAGCTTTCCAAAAAGAATTAAAGAAACGTGACATTCATTTTTTTACCACCGAGAATCCCGAAACCAAAGCCAGCATCGTGGAACGTTTTCAACGCACTTTGAAAGAACGCATGTGGAAATATTTTACGCATCACCACACTCTGAAGTACATCGACATCTTACCGCACCTGGTGCAAGCGTACAACCAATCTTACCATCGAAGCATCGGACGTGCCCCGCAAGACGTGACTCCCGACAACGAAGTGCTGGTGTTTGAGCGCCTGTTTGGTACGTCCCCGACGAGGGCTGTCCCCAAGAAAAGTGGAGTGTTGGCCGTAGGAGATTGGGTGCGCATTGGCAAAACCAAACGCACTTTCGACAAAGGTTACTTACCTAACTGGACGACCGAATTGTTTCGCGTCACTGGACGAGTGCATGGCCGTCATCCTGCCGTCTATAAATTGGAAGACATGAACGGAGAAGTGCTCAAAGGAACGTTTTATTTCCCCGAGTTACAACGTGTCACCAAAAAAGAAGACGACGTGTACGACATCGAAAGCATTCTCGAACGCAGAACCCGTAAAGTGGGCAAACGACGTGTCAAAGAAGTCAAAGTACGTTGGAAAGGATATCCACCCAGTTTTGATTCTTGGATCGACGCTTCGCAAGTCATCGACTATAAAAAGAAGTGACCATCATGCCCTTTCACACAGACGCAGCTACGTCGACCACTCCTCCTTCACCTAGTTCTTCTGTGCAAGATTTACAAAAACAACCCTTGTGGGTGTGGTGTGGAGAACGTGTGCCTAAAACGCAAATCGTCTTTTTCTGCCAAATCTTCGTGGTGTATTGTGTCATCGGGGCAGCCATCGCCAATTTGAGTTTGCAACAAGGAGACAAACAATTGTGGACCATTTTATTGAGCAGTTGCATCGGTTACCTGCTTCCTAATCCCTCCCTGAAATTCACCTCGAACGGGAACCCCGGGAACCTTGTGTCCAGTGCCAGTGCCAGTCACCACTTCAATCACAACCAGAACCCCATTTTAGACGGAGACACGCCTCTGACGTCCAGTAACCCCTCGGACAGCCACAGAACTCTGGAATTATGAGTCACCAAAACCAATTTTACTTAACTTTACCCAGTGACAGTTCCATGGAGGTGTTTCCCAAGAACACGTTGTGCTGTTACACGGCCAAATTACCTCAAGCCATCCCCTTAGATCACGAAGCCCATTGGGAAGTGGCTTTAGTAGAAATGATTCACCCGACCCAAGTCCTCAATGTCCTTCCCAATCAAAATTTTTTTGATGTGGAAGTTCATGACGAGCAAATGCAACAGTGGATGGATAGCAATGTCAAATATGACAAGAAAACCCGTACACAAAAGTACACTACCTATCACTTGTTCATTTCCCCAGGCTATTATTTTAGTGGTCAACATTTGCTCAGCACCATAGCCTCCAGGTTTAATGCCGTGTTTCTGAAAGCTTTGGAGCATGTTAACAAAAGTGTCACCATGGAGTACCACAAAACAGCTCGTCGCTTCTTGATGAAATTTGAACGGAGTAAAATCCTGTCCATTTTATTTTGTCCTGAATTGTATGACATGTTGGGCGGAGACATGGACATGAGAAAGACCATGCTCAAGAAAAACGAATTACCCATCGTTTACGACAACGAGTCTTTTAGCAAGTTATTTCGTGCCCCGGTAGAACTGAACCAAGGACTGAATTTGATGTTTGTGTATTCCGATGTGGTGGAGTATAACGTGGTGGGACACACCTCCGTACCGTTACTGCGTGTCATTCCTTTCAAAGTGGAGTCTGCCACGAACACTGACGAGGAAGGTGGAAACACTTACCACGTCCACCGCGAATTTGTACATCCTCACTATTTGCCTGTCAGTAAGTCGTATTTGGACACGGTCAACATTGCTATAAAAGGAGATCTGGGACAAAATATTCCATTCACCAAAGGAAATGTCACGGTGAAACTCCATTTTCGAAAACGGTTCTCTCACGACTCGTAAGTCATGTATCCAGTGTACCGAGGGGTTGCTCGACAGTGAGGACACGGTTTAGGAGATATGTTAAAATCGGCCTTTCGTTCGGTGGCCCCGGTGTTGAAACCGATGGTGACACGCGGATTGCACGCCTTGAAAGATGCGGCACTGACGCAAGGCAAAGAATTTCTCCAAAATGTCATCATCGACAAACAAAACCCTAAAGAAGCCTTCATGAGGGCAGGCAAAAATGTCTTGCTGCAAACGGGCAAAGACATTTTAGGCCAACGAGAAACACCTATAAATGCCCTGCACGCTACCGAGTCAGGCATTCAGCAAGGACAAGACAGAAAGAGACGACGAAGAAAACACCCTTTCACCAGACTTCAAGCGAGAAAGGCCAAGAAAAGAAGAACCATTCGAGACTTAGACGTTTTCGATTATTGAGAAAAGAGACAAAAAAATGATGCACCGAGAATCTTGCGCTTGTTCCAAGACGGAACTGGATCTGTTTGCCATGCCCCCCACGATGATGACGATGCAAGAATCCCAGTGGGTGGAATTTCACCCCGTCTCCTCACTGACCGATTCCGCTCCCATCGAGTTTGAAATCAAAGGACAGCCCGAAGATTACATCGATCTGAATAGCAGTTACTTGTACCTGAAAGTCAAAATTCTAGATAAGACTGGAGGTACTATAGACGATGAAGCAGTAGCTCCCGTCAACAATTTCATGCATTCCTTGTTCAGTGGAGTGGACTTGTACTTGAATAACAAACTGGTCAGTAGCAGCATGGATACTTACCCTTATCGTGCCTACCTGGAAAATCTCTTGACGTACGGAATAGATGCCAAGAACACTCATCTCAATGCCTGTGTGGTATGGGAAGCTGACGAACCTACCAAGTTTGAAATATTGGAAACTGATGAAAAGAAAGACAACAATGATGGATTTGTAGAACGAAGAAAGAGAATCACGTGTGCCGACACAAGTTTAGAACTGATGGATCGTTTGCATTTGGACATGTGGTTGCAAGAAAAGTATTTGCTGAACGGGGTGGATGTCCGCCTGAGACTGAATCGTAGCAGTGCCGCTTTCCATTTGATGGCTGATAGTGACGGTTACAAAACCAAAATCCTAGAAGCCAGACTCTACGTACGCCGTGTGGAAGTGTTACCTAAAGTGTTAAACGACATCAGTCAGACGTTGAGCAGAACGACTGCCAAGTATCCCATACGACGCGTGGAAGTGAAACCTTCACCATTCCCAAGGGACAGCGATCCATGATCGAAGATCATCTGTTCCAAGGACAGTTACCCAAACGTTTGATCGTTGGTATCGTCGAGAATACAGCCTTCAACGGAGCTGCCGAAAAAAATCCTTTCTACTTTCAACACTTTGGCGTGTCCAAAATCGAAGTCAGTCGCGATGGCAAGACCTTGTGTACCCGACCTTTCGAACCTGACTTTAAAAAGAAGAATTACTTGAGATCGTACTTGTCCTTGTACGAAGCCACCGGACAGTTAGGAACCAATACCAGTCACGGTATTACGTACGAGGATTATGCAGGAGGCTACGCTTTGTGGGCTTTCGATTTCACTCCAGACCAAGGCAGCGACGAGGGACATTTCCACCCTATAAAATCCGGCCAGATTCGTGTGGAAATTCAGTTTAAAGACCGAGACCCTGATGAAACGGTGAACGTCATCCTGTATGCAGAATTCGATAATGCCATAGAAATCAACAGTTTGAGAGAAGTCATCCTAGATTACTAGAAACCATGGAAGACTGTTATCCCTCTTTACCTAGTGGAGAAACTTTTAGTGTTGCATTGTTGTTAAAAAATGTTAGAGTTGTTGTTTAGTGTTAAGTGATTTTTGAATAAAAAATGTGTTTTGAAAAAATTGTTTGATGTTATATTGTTGGATTATTGTTAAAAATGTTGGAGTTGTTGTTTAGTGTTAAGTGATTTTTGAATAAAAAATGTGTTTTGAACAAAATGCCTTTGTCTTTTGTTTAGCTATAAGAATGTTGGATTGATGCTCTTTCATTTCTTACTATCCCTCTCATGACACTCACTAAACGTTGCGACTAAAAAACCGTGTGGGGGATGTCTTCCTTCACGTCCGCGCTTTGACTTTAAGAACCGGGTTGTTTCCAGTCTAACCATCCATTGTCGACTCATCCTCCTAAGAAGACGTGCTCCAAACTAGCTAAACTCAACGAAGCCTACGTGAATTTGCATAGGGTCAGACACAGTCTGATACCGAAGCCAGAAGAAATAGAGAATGTGAGAATGTTAAAAATCACTGAAGACCTGATAGAAGAGCTCTTCAGAGAAGAAATGAACAGGGAAAAAGAAGAATGGACAGAGAAGTACAGACTTCAGAGACAGCAGCAACAACAACAACAAGAGCAGCAGCAGCAACCTGAAGCTGACAGGGGGCTTGTCGATTGTCGTATCGACACCAAAGAGTTCTTCTTCTCTTTCCGAAGAAGCAGACCTATCGCCAGAAAGTCTATCCTCAGAGGACATCGCATTCTTAGAAACTAAAAAGAATGCCATAGCAAACAACAAAAAAACAGCCCTTTTCAGGGCTACCCAATACTCTAGAAAAGAAATAACAATCGATTTGCCAATGTGTAGGTAGAGTAGTGTGAAAATAAACACTAACTCTTTATTGATAGTGAGAGTGTATGTGTTTGTGTGTTTGTGTTTGTAAGTGGTTAAGTAAGTTGGTATGGATAGTAGATTAAAATGATGTCTTTTTTGGTGTTTGAGGTGTAAATTTGGGGTTAGATTGGATTACTTTGCGTATGTGGATAGTCTATTGAAGTGATTTATAAAAAATTTTAAAATAGTGATGGGTAGCATAAAAAGTGAGTGAGTGTTTCTTTTAGGTCCGCGCGTTGTTGTTTTTTGGTCATGATGTAGGTAAGATCAATTTTATGTTTTAGGGGATGTTTTCCTTCACGTCCGCGCTTCACTATAAATTGAAACTCGTTCGGCAGTCCAGCTACCCTTGTTGATTGATCAACACCAAAAATGAACACGAGACTGGAGAAACTGTTGGAACTTCATGTGCATCTGGAATATGCCAGGCGCATATTAAATGAACTGGCCGCGGAGGCCATTGTGGAGGAGGGAAGGATAAGAGAGGAGGAGGAAAGAAGAAACAAAGAAGAGGAGGAGAGAAGATATAAAGAAGAGGAGGAAAGAAGATACAAAGAGGAGGAGAGAAGATACAAAGAAGAGGAGGAGGAGGAAAAGGAGAGAAGAAGAAGAAATTTCAGAATCCCAGAGAGCGAAAATTGGGATTCTGAAGCGACATATCCTGCCTCTGCTCTCTCCCCCAAAAAGGTAAAAAGTAACTGGGGGAGAAGATGTGTATGTGGCGCCAGGCCTGGAAGGTGCCACCATTAACCAGGTGTCCATGAAGTTCAAAAAAAACCAGCCCTTTTCAGGGCTACCCAATACTCTAGAAAGGAAATAACGATCGATTTGCCAATGTGTGTAGGTAGAGTAGTGTGATTATAAACACTAACTCTTTTTTAAGATAGTGTGAGGGTATGTGTTTGTGTGTTGGTGCTTGTAAGAGCTAAGGTATGTTTGTGGGAATAGTAGATTATGGGTTTCTTTATTGTTTCTTAGCGTAGGTGAAGAGTATAGTTAGGGTTCTGTAAGCGCTCACGTACGATTGTGTGGATAGTAGATTATGGATTTGTTTATTGTTCTTAGCGTATGTGGAGAGTATAGTTTGGGTTTTGTAACCGCTCACGTACGATTGTGTGGATAGTAGATTATGGATTTGTTTATTGTTTCTTAGCGTATGTGTTTGTGTGTTTGTGTTTGTGTGTTTGTGTTTGTACCCGCTCACGTACGATTGTGTGAATAGTAGATTATGGATTTGTTTATTGTTCTTAGCGTATGTGGAGAGTATAGTTTGGGTTTTGTAACCGCTCACGTACGATTGTGTGGATAGTAGATTATGGATTTGTTTATTGTTTCTTAGCGTATGTGTTTGTGTGTTTGTGTTTGTGTGTTTGTGTTTGTACCCGCTAACGTACGATTGTGTGAATAGTAGATTATGGATTTGTTTATTGTTTCTTAGTGTATGTGGAGAGTATAGTTTGGGTTTTGTAAGCGCTCACGTAAGATTGTGTGGATAGTAGATTATGGATTTTGTTTATTGTTTCTTAGCGTATGTGGAGAGTATAGTTTGGGTTTTGTAAGCGCTCACGTAAGATTGTGTGGATAGTAGATTATGGATTTTGTTTATTGTTTCTTAGCGTATGTGGAGAGTATAGTTTGGGTTTTTATTATATGAAATGAGAAAGTATAGTTTGGGTTTTATTATATGAAATGAAAAAGTAGGGGGATGTTTTCCTTCACGTCCGCGCGTTGTTTGGTCATGATCTAGGTAAGATCAATTTTACGTTTTAGGGGGATGTTTTCCTTCACGTACGCGCTTTAAGTATAAGAACCCACAGTATTCGTCGTTCAAACCATTCTGCAAAGAATAAAAAAAAGAAGATGGCTTCTAACCAAATGGACAAAATACAAACATTACAAGACGTTTTAGACAACTTAGGAATGATGGAGCAGATGTTAATAAGACTGGTTGAAGACCATTATTCCTATAGTCCCCATCGTGTAAAGATGGAAATTAATAACTTAAAAAAGGTAAAGGACAAGATTAGTGGTGTCATGAAAGAGATAAAGAAGGAGAAGGAGGATGAAGAGGAAAGAATAAGAATAAGCAAATGGAACGAAAAGATTGAAAAAGAAGAAGAAAATGAGAAGAGGAAGAAAGAAGAGGAGGAAGAGAAGAAGAAGAAAGAAGAGCAGGAGAAAAAGAAAGAGAAGAAGAGAAAGAGTGTTGGAGATAAAATAAGAACTTGGTGGAGAAAAAGAAGAAATTAGAAGCAGAAGAAGAAGAAAACCCAAAGGCCCTTTTCAGGGCCAGCCATATTTCTCGAAAAGAGATAGCCTTTCAATTGCCTACCCGTTTTTAAATTTAAATTTAAATTTAAATTTTAAAAAAAATCCCATATTCAATTCCCCTTGTCCCTAGACAAACCCAAACTCTATTCCCATGTTAATTTCCCCTTGTCGCTAGACAGACCCACACTATAGTTCCATGTTAAATTCCCCTTGTCGCTAGAGTGACCCACGATTTATTCCCATGTTAATTTCCCTTGTCGCCAGATTGTCCCACGATTTTTCTCCATGTTAATTTTCCCTTGTTGCCAGATTGTCCCAGGGGTGTTTGTAATGCTAATTCCCATTGTCGCTAGGGTATCCCCATTTACTACTCTCATTTCTGTGTGTTTAGCACTTGATCATAAACCATAATCTCAACTCAAAGTATTCAAGTCGCTCATTTCTGTGTGTTTAGCACTTGATCATAAACCATAATCTCAACTCAAAGCATTCAAATGGCTCATTTCTGTGTTTAGCACTTGATCATAAACCATAATCTCAACTCAAAGTATTCAAGTGGCCCATTTCTGTGTGTTTAGGATGTGTATTTAATCAAAAACCATAACCTCAACTGAAAGTATTCAAGTGGCTCATTTCTGTGTGTTTAGGATGTGTATTTAATCAAAAACCATAACCTCAACTCAAAGCATTCAAGTGGCTCATTTCTGTGTGTTTAGGATGTGTATTTAATCAAAAACCATAATCTCAACTCAAAGTATTCAAGTGGCTCATTTCTGTGTGTTTAGGATGTGTATTTAATCAAAAACCATAATCTCAACTCAAAGTATTCAAGTGGCTCATTTCTGTGTATTTAGGATGTGTATTTGATCAAAAACCATAACCTCAACTCAAAGCATTCAAGTGGCTCATTTCTGTGTGTTTAGCACTTGATCAAAAACCATAATCTCAACTCAAAGTATTCAAGTGGCTCTTTTCTGTGTGTTTAGGATGTGCATTTGATCAAAAACCATAACCTGAACTCAAAGTATTCAAGTGGCTCATTTCTGTGTGTTTAGGATGTGCGTTTGATCATAAACCACAATCTCAACTCAAAGTATTCAAGTGGCTCATTTCTGTGTGTTTAGGATGTGTATTTAATCAAAAACCATAATCTCAACTGAAAGTATTCAAGTGGCTCATTTCTGTGTGTTTAGGATGTGTATTTAATCAAAAACCATAACCTCAACTCAAAGTATTCAAGTGGCTCATTTCTGTGTGTTCAGGATGTGCATTTGATCATAAACCATAACCTCAACTCACAGCATTCAAGTGGCTCATTTCTGTGTGTTTAGGATGTGCACTTAATCAAAAACCATAACCTGAACTCAAAGTATTCAAGTGGCTCATTTCTGTGTGTTTAGGATGTGCACTTGATCATAAACCATAACTTCAACTCAAAGCATACAAGTAGCTCATTTCTGTGTGTTTAGGACGTGTATTTAATCAAAAACCATAATCTCAACTCAAAGCATTCAAGTGGCTCATTTCTGTGTGTTTAGGATGTGTATTTAATCAAAAACCATAACCTCAACTCAAAGCATTCAAGTGGCTCATTTCTGTGTGTTTAGGATGTGTATTTAATCAAAAACCATAACCTGAACTCAAAATATTCAAGTGGCTCATTTCTGTGTGTTTAGGATGTGCATTTGATCAAAAACCATAACCTCAACTCAAAGCATTCAAGTGGCTCATTTCTGTGTGTTTAGGATGTGCACTTGATCATAAACCATAACCTCAACTCAAAGTATACAAATGGCTCATTTCTGTGTTTAGCACTTGATCATAAACCATAATCTCAACTCAAAGTATTCAAGTGGCTCATTTCTGTGTGTTTAGGATGTGTATTTAATCAAAAACCATAACCTCAACTGAAAGTATTCAAGTGGCTCATTTCTGTGTGTTTAGGATGTGTATTTAATCAAAAACCATAACCTCAACTCAAAGCATTCAAGTGGCTCATTTCTGTGTGTTTAGGATGTGTATTTAATCAAAAACCATAATCTCAACGCAAAGCATTCAAGTGGCTCATTTCTGTGTGTTTAGGACGTGTATTTAATCAAAAACCATAATCTCAACTCAAAGCATTCAAGTGGCTCATTTCTGTGTGTTTAGGATGTGTATTTAATCAAAAACCATAACCTCAACTCAAAGCATTCAAGTGGCTCATTTCTGTGTGTTTAGGATGTGTATTTAATCAAAAACCATAACCTCAACTCAAAGTATTCAAGTGGCTCATTTCTGTGTGTTTAGGATGTGCATTTGATCAAAAACCATAACCTCAACTCAAAGCATTCAAGTGGCTCATTTCTGTGTGTTTAGGATGTGCACTTGATCATAAACCATAACCTCAACTCAAAGTATACAAATGGCTCATTTCTGTGTTTAGCACTTGATCATAAACCATAATCTCAACTCAAAGTATTCAAGTGGCTCATTTCTGTGTGTTTAGGATGTGTATTTAATCAAAAACCATAACCTCAACTGAAAGTATTCAAGTGGCTCATTTCTGTGTGTTTAGGATGTGTATTTAATCAAAAACCATAATCTCAACTCAAAGCATTCAAGTGGCTCATTTCTGTGTGTTTAGGATGTGTATTTAATCAAAAACCATAATCTCAACTCAAAGCATTCAAGTGGCTCATTTCTGTGTGTTTAGGATGTGTATTTAATCAAAAACCATAACCTCAACTCAAAGTATTCAAGTGGCTCATTTCTGTGTGTTTAGGATGTGTATTTAATCAAAAACCATAACCTCAACTCAAAGCATTCAAGTGGCTCATTTCTGTGTGTTTAGGATGTGTATTTAATCAAAAACCATAACCTCAACTCAAAGTATTCAAGTGGCTCATTTCTGTGTGTTTAGGATGTGCACTTGATCATAAACCATAACCTCAACTCAAAGCATTCAAGTGGCTCATTTCTGTGTGTTTAGGACGTGTATTTAATAAAAAACCATAATCTCAACTCAAAGCATTCAAGTGGCTCATTTCTGTGTGTTTAGGATGTGTATTTAATCAAAAACCATAACCTCAACTCAAAGCATTCAAGTGGCTCCTTTCTGTGTGTTTAGGATGTGTATTTAATCAAAAACCATAACCTGAACTCAAAGTATTCAAGTGGCACATTTCTGTGTGTTTAGGATGTGCATTTGATCAAAAACCATAACCTCAACTCAAAGTATTCAAGTGGCTCATTTCTGTGTGTTTAGGATGTGCACTTGATCATAAACCATAACCTCAACTCAAAGTATTCAAGTGGCTCATTTCTGTGTGTTCAGGATGTGCATTTGATCAAAAACCATAACCTCAACTCACAGCATTCAAGTGGCTCATTTATGTGTGTTTAGGATGTGCATTTAATCAAAAACCATAACCTGAACTCAAAGTATTCAAGTGGCTCATTTCTGTGTGTTTAGGATGTGCACTTGATCATAAACCATAACCTCAACTCAAAGTATACAAGTAGCTCATTTCTGTGTGTTTAGGACGTGTATTTAATCAAAAACCATAATCTCAACTCAAAGCATTCAAGTGGCTCATTTCTGTGTGTTTAGGATGTGTATTTAATCAAAAGCCATAACCTCAACTCAAAGCATTCAAGTGGCTCATTTCTGTGTGTTTAGGATGTGTATTTGATCAAAAACCATAACCTGAACTCAAAGTATTCAAGTGGCTCATTTCTGTGTGTTTAGGAAGTGCATTTGATCAAAAACCATAACCTCAACTCAAATCATTCAAGTGGCTCATTTCTGTGTGTTTAGGATGTGCACTTGATCATAAACCATAACCTCAACTCAAAGTATACAAGTGGCTCATTTCTGTGTGTTTAGGACGTGTATTTAATAAAAAACCATAATCTCAACTCAAAGCATTCAAGTGGCTCATTTCTGTGTGTTTAGGATGTGTATTTAATCAAAAACCATAACCTCAACTCAAAGCATTCAAGTGGCTCATTTCTGTGTGTTTAGGATGTGTATTTAATCAAAAACCATAACCTCAACTCAAAGTATTCAAGTGGCTCATTTCTGTGTGTTTAGGATGTGCACTTGATCATAAACCATAACCTCAACTCAAAGTATACAAGTGGCTCATTTCTGTGTGTTTAGGACGTGTATTTAATCAAAAACCATAAACTCAACTCAAAGCATTCAAGTGGCTCATTTCTGTGTGTTTAGGATGTGTATTTAATCAAAAACCATAACCTCAACTCAAAGCATTCAAGTGGCTCATTTCTGTGTGTTTAGGATGTGTATTTAATCAAAAACCATAATCTCAACTCAAAGCATTCAAGTGGCTCATTTCTGCGTGTTTAGCATTTGATCATAAACCATAATCTCAACTCAAAGTATTCAAGTGGCTCATTTCTGTGTGTTTAGGATGTGTATTTAATCAAAAACCATAATCTCAACTCAAAGCATTCAAGTGGCTCATTTCTGTGTGTTTAGCATTTGATCATAAACCATAATCTCAACTCAAAGTATTCAAGTGGCTCATTTCTGTGTGATTAGGATGTGTATTTAATCAAAAACCATAATCTCAACTCAAAGTATTCAAGTGGCTCATTTCTGTGTGTTTAGGATGTGTATTTGATCATAAACCATAATCTCACCTCAAAGGTTTTAAACAGTGAGTTTCATCTGCAGTAAAACATCCTACAAAACGTAAACATGATCCACTCAAGGGAATTAGACAGGCCCCAAAGCAATGGTGAAATGAGTTTCACAGAAATCTGCCTTAGAAGATTCGTCTCAGTAGTAATGATTATTAAAGACACCTACTTGGGAAGAATATTTATTAGTTACCATCTGTCGCAATGCAAAACCATTTCAAAACCTTGTAAATAAAATAACGGAACAAACATCTAGCAGTATTTGTAATATTTTATCAGCATCAAGGCTATCTCCATCCATTCCATTTTCTAATTGCAGCAGAATGTATATTGACCATATTTGTTCCAATATTTCAGATGTAACATTTCTCAGCCATTATCATAGGACTCTTTTTAATTAGTCAAATTACTTTCATTATTTTCTTAAAAAATAAAAATGTCTGACTACATTTTATACTTTCTGCGACATACAACTTTCAAACCAAACTGTACCTATTACCATCTACTCCTGTGTCTCATTAATTAATCACACAAAATGTTTAAAAAGGAAGTGAGCTTGTCACATGAACAACTGGGTTTCGTATGGTACCCTTTCATATACATCTTATAGTCTAACAAATAGAATCAAAGATGCCTAACATACCATTTTTACTTTATGGTGACCATACATCATGCTGAATTGATCTGAAACAATCCTTTGCTTCCCAGTTTTTAGTTTTATAATCTAGATAAATATCAGTGGTAATGATAGCTAATAAGTGACAAAACCTGACAGCTAAAGAACACCCCCCCATAAATTAACTATATTACCTACCTCACTGAATTAAAGTTTACTACTTTATGGGGAAATATTGGAAGAAATGTTGATTTGCTGAATTTATGTCATAAGGGGTAAATCTGACGTGTTTTACACTAACATGCATGCCATGTTCAAGGACTATTCGTCTATAAGGGGTATTTTTATACACAAACTCAATGTTGTCAAATGGTTCTGGATTCTGTCAATAAAAAGCAAGTGGCTGCAGGTCGGGGTGGTGGTGGTGGTGTACATTCATGTAGCAGTGGCAATCATCCCTCCTGCCATAAGAAATACTCGAACTGACACGATATGATGTCCAATAAGCATAACACTTCCCTTTCCTTCCTTTCTCCCAAAGAAACTGAATACTCCTTTTTATCCTGATTGCTTTAACTTTCTAAAAAGGCTGATTGTCCCTTTAGCTATTAAAGTGTTTTCATCAACTGGAATACATTTCTAGACAATGCAATAAGCTTGAACATGCAGACTCTTTCCATCTTTTCATGTGAATATTAAAATATATAACCTACCTTTGTTAACTTAGTCTGGTTCCCTGACAAACTCCACTCAATCTGATATCAAAACCCAGATCAATACCAAACCAGGACAAACCAATGTTAGAATTTTACCACAATGATCATATTTTAACAATATTTTGCTCTTATTCTAAACATTCATAATTTATTTGTCATTTCAGTAAGACTTATGGCCAAATTATAATGCTTTGCAAGTCTCTATTTATAGCATAATTGTCTTCTAAGAACAACTTCCATGCCTTCAGTGCCCTCTATAGGCAATTTGTCCTACATTATTATGATCTCTCAATCAAACTACATACATCACAGTTTTAGAATTTCTATTTTCTTTATACAGATTAAATAAATATAAGACACACACACTTAAGTTTTAAAGAAGAAAGATGGTTTAAATGAAGAAAGAAGAGCTCTACAAACACAGCTTGGTTACACTTGAACACTGAATTCATGGGCTGTCACATTCAGGCTTGCGTATTTAAACGAATTGGAAATATATACTAATACAAACTAATTAGCATTGCTAACAACCATACATTTGTTTCTATCCTCAGTTTCTAACTTTCCCCTTTCCGGTACAACTACATTTTTCCATCATTCATAGGTCCAGAGACATCGTCACATGACGCAAGTGAAAATCTGCCATGCTTGTTTTTTAATAGATATTCACTGGTATCTTTCTACAAAGGTCAAGAAAAGAGGGATGTGGTGGTGGGGTTGGCAAAACTTACCATAAAGGCATTCATTCATTGCAGATCCCTATGGATTTTTTTAATAAGTCAATTAGTTTGCTACCTTACCAATCCAAAAAGTGACAGAGTAAGATTGAGGACAGGAATGGTGTTGTTGTAGGGTTTAACGCCATTTTTCAGCACACGATAGGCTATACATGGCGGCCAGTATTAATGGTGGAGGAAGAACCCGGGAAAACTCCAGAAAGAACCACCGACCCACGAGAAGCTACTGGCAAGCTTTCTCACATACCAACATTGGCTGAATCCAAGACTCGAACCCAAGCAGACAGAGGTCAGATGGCAGTGATCAGTAACGGATAGCGTTTCAGACCACTCGGCCACTCGGGGCCCCAAGGACAGGAATGGTAATTCAGCCTAGAGACACTGTAATATTAAATAATATTTTTGTAGACACATATTAATAGGTTTTATAAAACATGAAGAAAGAAAAAAAAAAATAAAGCCTTAAATAGATTACAGTATGTGTATTCCTCCTTACAAATAAATGTATCATACTAGTTTTGACAGGCTATTGAAACTTTGTGTCATTGGTATTGTGAACACTGTATTAAAATCCAATGGAACATTTACACCTAACTGTTATGAAGTCCAAGATTCTTGTAGGTTATGAAGTTATGAAGTCCCAGATTTCTTGTAGGTTATGAAGTTATTAAGTCCCAGATTCTTGTAGGTAACTTGGTGCAAGTTCAGTCATCTTTTTTCTCTCACTCCACATACTTCCCTGTTATTATCTCCCTTATGCATGAGAGGGAAAGAAAGAGAGGGGAAGTAGAAAGAATTTCAGTGAAATTCTGCAGCATGTTTAATTCATTAATGGAGATGGGAATTATTGTTATTTTTATCATTATTACAATGCTAATGATTATTCAGTGGAAATTCAGCACTGATTTAGAGAATATAGAAGCAATAGCTTAATGTTGAGACCATATTCATATATACATATTAATTTGCCACGAATGGATCACAATTTAATATACCAATAGTACTGATATATCAAATTGCTTTATACCAATACTTTAGAAGTCATGTTATATTTAGAGTGTGTGTGTGTATATATATAAAATGATGTAGAAAAGTATGAAAGTATGACAAAATTATAGGCACAGATGTATAGATACCAGAGATGCAGACAAATTTACAAACCCCATGATATGAAAAATAAAATCCTTATATTTATTGTGTGTTTAAAAAAAAATAAACAATAATCTGCACTTAAATGAAATTAATAATGAATACAGTGTAAATTACTCATTTAAGTAATCTAAGATTTATGGTAGATTTTGTAATTCACCTCTCCACTTAAAATTGTTTTTACTACAGAAAGAAGTAGGTCAAGAGAGTCAAAGATCAGTAATAGCAATCACATAATACTCATTGGATTACACATTTGACTATCACAAAAATCCAAGGTATGTTGAAAAACACAAAAATCCAAGATATGCTGAAAAACTCATACATGTGGCCAGCTTGAAACCCACATCTGTGGATGACTGAGGTGTACGTATTTAATAATTTAAGATGGATGAGAAAAAACAAACATAAAAAAGCAGAAATTTTAGTTGTTCTTTTAAAATGGTAAGATAAAACATACGAACCAAAAATATTAACAGATTTCAATACTGGTATTTGACTAATTTAAATATAAATGGAAAATTTACTTAGGATTAAATCCAAATCAATGTTGAATGTAATCAGCCTTAAAATCTTTCTTTATTGATGCAGTATTAAAAAAAATGTCATGATCTGTTTTCTAAATTTCTACAGCTATTAATATCAGTGTTTTACTCCAATACTACTATCATGCCAAAGGGTAAACAGCACTTTATTTTCTCCAACACGCCTCCCAGATGCAAGAACAGCAGAGGCAGCTGTATACGTAGACAATGTTTTATCTACCTATGTGTCATGCGTCAAATACGCAGACTTTTCCGATTTGAAGCACAAAATCATCAACAATACATAAATTGACAAACCCCAGTGTTATGTTTTGCTGATTACCACAAAACAAATTGTTACCAGTATGTAAGTTGATGCATCCCAATGTTATGTTTGGTCTAACTACTTTACTGGCTAGATTAGAACTCTCCCAAACAGGAAAAACACGTGCATATTAGTTTCTTATGCTAATGTTATCATAATACATAGGGTTACAACTGAGTGTGGAGCCTAGAGCTAACATTATGTGACCTGTAGCTGTCACATCATTTGTAGCAACAGGATGTTAGAACCATACAATCATCACAAACAAGAAAGAGGGGGAAAATAAACACGTGATTTTAAAGTGATTCTCAAGAAAAAGTACCATTTTATGGACATCCTTGTCATGCAACAAACCAACAATTTCAATTGTATGCCTTGCATTGTTCCAAGATACTGTCAGCATTTGACTGAAAACGGCATCGACAGCAAAAAAAGTAATTAAAACAGATCCAAAACAAACATAATTATCATTTGGACCACAATTTACAACCAACTGATGATAATATTATTGTTATTGAACCAGTCGAGGCTTCATTGTCTAAAGATGAGGTAATGGTTACTCGTAAGATAAAACGTAATTTTGTGCAGCAATAGTTGAAAACATACATCTGGCTATGTTTTCAAAATAAGTTCAGTTGAGTGAAGAATGTGACAGTGAAGACACCTTTATGTTTTGCCATATATCTACAGAGGCTAAAGAAAATCTCCATGATCAAATGGGCAAGACACAATAACTTTCAGAACAGTACACTGGCAATGCATGCTGAGTTGCCAGAACACAAACTGTTGATTGAAGGTTAATAAAACCATGTCAGATTTGAATGTAGTTTTACAAAAACATTCTTCCAAACAAGACATAGCAGTGAAAGTGCTACTTACGTGTGCACATTGGCCGAGTGTAGAAGACATCCCTTTTTTAAAATACAAATCTCTTCTTAATTTAATACATGACTTAATGGCTGAAGAAATTGATGCCATTGGCATTCTGCAGAATTCCCCTTTCAGTCAGACTTGGCTACTACCTGTTCAGAGTTACTGGAGAGCCTGTCAATTATAGTTGAGGATAGTCTTATATGTGACCTGCACAATTCATTATTTGTGACAGCAATGGCAGATGAAAGCACTGACATATCCAATAATAAACGCCTTGTCATATATGCTCAGATTATTTCTGATGACATGAAACCATCAACAAGATTTTTAACAAGTACAGAATGTTCAGATGCTTCTGGCAGGGGAATTGCCTTATTGACTTTAGTCACTTTATATATCTAATAGTTTTGTTGTGTATTTAAACAATATAATTATTTTTTTAAATCTACTGAAGACTGATCATTGGCTTGAATAAGACTCATAGGTTTCGATTCTGACTCACTGATATTTGCCTCAATGAGTCAAATGACTTACATGAAGTCATTTGTAGATAAAACACTACATAGATACAACCTACATGGCAATAATTATCTCAAACAGGAATATTTCTTGTTGTAATGGTCACTGAATATAAAAAGGTGAGTTTAATTTGTGTAGAACTCAGCCACTCCCCCCCATTCCAGACAAGGCATACAGAGGGTCTGAATCCACTGCTGACTTTACTTAATGTTTAGCTACATTAATGCAACACCTGCATTTCCTTCTAGTGAAAAAAATGGAAAAATATTTTCATTGCATTTACACTAGCTAATAGTATTTTATCAAAACTACTTATCTATTTCCATCAGTGCTTTAAATCTAAAACGGGGAAATAAAAAATCCAGACACAAATTCATGTTTTGGAACCAGCAATTTTTCGTTTAAAAAAATCTAGTCTCAAAATTCCACTTATTCATATATACTTGTTAATGTAAGTAAAACATCTACATTACTTGGTACTATTGTAAGCTGAAGGCACCTCTTTCCTCTTTTCACAAATATGACTCATTTTAGTCTATCACCAACTATGATAATGTCACCGACTTTGAAACAAGGGTGAAAAATTGCAGTATTCAGTTTATATTTTAATGGAAATAATGTACCTACCTTAATCAGTTGCACAGGTAAACTCTCCTTCAAAATAAGCACTTTTGTATTTTTCACACCAGATGGACTGAAATACACAACATACTCTGGCAATCCCTGTAAAAGTAAAGTGTTTGCAAATAAGGAAGTAAAGCAATGTGATTTTTATACATTTCAAGTCACTCTAGATTAAATAAATAATACTCTGAAGAACCTAACAAAAAAATGCTTTACTTTTCTTTTCAAAATATTATTTATGTTACGAGATTCTATTTCATTTATCATACATTTTCAAGCACGTTAAAAGTTATGGTCTATAAGGGAGATAATGATGTACCGTAATGATCTCTGACAAGCCCATAATGAATTACTTCCCTTACACTTAACCACTTTTGTACAACCAACCTCAACCACAAAATTTCATGTATCATTTCCTTTTCTTCAACAAACAGAGAACTTTCAGGATATACCCTATAAAACCTGAACTGTAAAACTTCACATATGTAGCAATGTTTTTAGCAACATCATATTTACCTCACACTGAACAAATTTGTCAAAGTCTTCTTCTATTGTTGGACTAGGTACAGTCTCATACACTTCAATTTCTTTGACACTTAGACCTAGAGATCAGAAAACACAATAAATTAACAGAAACATAAACATCTTAAATCATAAAAGTGAGCACAAAAATTAATATCTAATACATAATAGGGACTTGATTTTTGTTGACTTCTTGAAACAAAACTTCTCAGAACGAGAGAGAGATACCACTCATATCTTAATATTAAAGAATAACTAAAGAATATTACAATTTCAGTAAGTGAAGTCCTTCCAGTACAAAGAAAAGTGAGAGGACCCATAAAACCAAAACGGCCAGCACTCACTAAATTTAGTTTATACATGATGATTCCTACCCATATTAAGTATCAGCTAGGTCTAAGCTATCAAAAGTTTATCTATATAAATAAAATTAAATAATTACACGATATTACACTAAGATATATAGATAACAGTCAAAGAAGAAAGAAACAATCTCCAGAATGCTTTATCTCATCTGTAATTTATGCTAAGGTGCATTCACAATAATTTGGCTTTCAAAAACTTTAAGCCAAATTGTTAATGCAAAATCTTAAAAATGACAATAAAGATTCTACTGTTGCCATTAATGGCAGAAAAATTACACCTGCAATTCATTACTGTAACATCTGCAACTCATTATCCGCTATATTTGTGCTTGAGAAAAATGTCAACATTGTAACAGCCATCATTTTGAACAAAGATTTTTAATCTGTGTTTTCCATCTATCCCTTTCTTCACATACCTGCATCTTTAAGCTTTACTGACAAAGTGTCCCTCTTCAAATTTCCACATGGATAAAGGAAGGGTCTACCATCATTTGACATTTCTGAAATAAATAGATATGGTTTAATTAATACAGATGTTTTTTTATATAATCCATTAGCCATTAATACAGGTCTTACAAGTACCACTGCATTATAAAACCAGTTACAAAAATTATTTAGCAAGCAACATCTCTTTATGTAATTTAACTGTTTTCCAACTAATTAGCAACAGTGCATTTGTTAGAATGGTAAATGGTTAACAATTTATGTTTAAACAAAGTGCTGCATAGGTTGAACTTCCATAATTCACATTTCTAAAGATATTATATTATATTTATGTCTCACAGAACAGGCATAGGCAAATTCCTCCAGGGAACAGGCTGAATAACTGGTTTTAAAAGCCACACCCTATTATGTAAATTAATGGATGAAACCAGATCATGGTTGAGCTGTGACTCATAGGCCATATTTTGCCCACCCGTGCAACATAACATAACCAAACAGTAATAATGACAAATTCATGTGGTGCAAAATGTAACCTGATTTCTACTCTGCAATATGCAGTGTAGTTTTATTGCCTATTGTACTAAAATGTTCAGTCAAAACATAGAGGAAACAAGATGAGACAAATTTTCATACACTTGTTCTGAACAAAATGTAGCTTTAAACAGGAAATATGTTCTTTTGTCCAAAATCCATAACTGTTATACAGTGAGTTTTAATATACAAAAGTTTTTTTTTAAGGAATATTTTCACTGTATCTGGTAGAGATCCAACAAAAACAGGGTGGTGGTGATTTATTTATAGGAATGTTAATCAACACTAGTTACATGTGATTTTGACCAGGCTCTACTCTGTGACATGTAGCTTAATACCCTTGAACTTAAGCATAATTTTTTGTCAAATTTTTGTTTCTTCTATGTATTGATCCAAGATGCTTAAATGCTGTTTTCTGGGTACACATTTACCAAAAAATAGCAAGTTACAAACTCGGGGGGAGGGGGTTGTGCATAAAATAATGACATAATAAGACTCTTATTTTGTTTATGTACAGTTTACCCACCAATATCTTAAATAGCTGGAACTTGTTATGACATGGTATGGCAAGCATTTGTTGACTTGGGTTAATATACCAAGTGTTAATCATTCAAACATAAATATACAAAATTATGATCTGGTAACATTACAGTCAAAGGAAATCATTTTACAATAAGAAATTACACTTAAAGAGTGAAATTTTAAGATTGTCCTAACTTCTGTGACATCAAAGTTACATATAATGTTTTAATACCAATCAACAGAAACAGATTTAGCAATTCATCAGCCAGAAATACTCCTGTTTTACCTCTTCTGGGACATTTGCCCCACCCCATACCATCAAATCCTTGATCTTCTGAGTTTATTTATCACAAAACCTGATTAAAGAGTACCTCTATAAACTTAAAATATGATGGCCTCAACTGATACAAATCAACAGGTTGATAAAGATAATACGAACATTCAGTAAAAACACCTTACAATAGCTCCAATTGGTAGAGGGAGACATTATTTACAAATAAGAAATCTAGAGTATATATACTCACTTAAGTTCAACTGAAAACAACATATCCCCTCATCTGCCATCGCATAATGCACTAGCAGATCAGATATATTGTACATTGTTTATTCTACAACAGTCTGCATAGTGGACCTATCTGAGTGAGCTGCTACTGTGACAGGAGATTTAGGTACGTGCAGTTTGCACTTGAACTGGACTTACAAGCAAGTATAAAAGGCATTATTGAAAACGATGAAAAACAAGAACTGTTGCATCTATCCTGCTGAGGTATGATCCAAAATGTTAGCAAAGTCACAAGTACAAGAAAAGTGGATCACTGTAACATACTTTTAAAAGTGTGAAAAGTGTTTTTTCGCCTGACTGTGAATGAGGAATGGTGCTAGAGAAATGATTATAAATTCATAAGGTTAAAATAATCACTGAAGTGATCATCTACCTGTAAAAGCATCAGAGAAATGTAAACTTTATGTTATCACTTGCATTTAAACAGTATGTCATTGTGACCAATTTTTTCTGGTGGTAAAAACCAATTCCCAATGATTAATGTACACAACAAGTATCACAGTGTCAAAGAAACGAGCAAACTGCACAACATTAATGTTACAATGGAGCATAAAAGGTAGGTCAATGTGACCGTCTTTTGCTGGCAAAGAGAAAGAGAGACATGATTCTCAAGATGAATGCACCCATCAAGTTTCATGACTGCACAACCAAATGTGTCCGAAAAATGGAGCTAAATGCAAACTTATAAACATGGATGCCTATGCCAACAACAACAACAACAACAACAAAGACAACAACAAAGACAACCTTGTTGAGAAAGAGATACCTAGGTCATTTTTATACTTCAACAACTCATTTATTTCCTATCACCATGAAAAAACAGCAAGGATTTACACACTTGAAAATCATAAAACCCTTATACAGATAAAACAAACAATGCTCACTCTGTATAATTAAGTCAGCAAGTATTTCTGCATTTCCTGCCTCCTCAAACTGTGGAAAAAATCCCAATTTCCTTGCTGAAATAGTTCATTTGAAAAATTCTTTAGTGATTTCAGAGGTATACACACATACACACACACACACACACACACACACACACACACATGTTAATAAAAGAAGATAATAATTATTAGGTTTTTATGGTGGATTACAATATGTGCAAATAACATGTATAAAATTAGGCAAGACATGTTTTTACATTAGGCTGTAACACATACAAATTCCTGACATAATCCGTGCCTACACATAAGAACTGAATGTGCCAACAGAATACATTTTTAAAACATTTCTTTTAAGGTAATTTGTGAATAATTCCTTTATTAGATAAATAACTATATACGAAAAGGGTTCATAAACAGAACTGGCCATTAACAGTCATCCAATCCCAAGACACCTGAAATTTTCATTTGCACAAATAAAGTGCCATTAAGAACTATGCTATGTTCAAGATTTTTAAACGTCAAAAGTGAGTTTGACCATTAGACATAGCATAAACTTCAGCACAGCCATTTTTTGCTAAAGTTGAATATTCAGTTTATTTTGGGTGATTACTTTCAGTCAAATGAAAATCACCATCCACTTTCCAAAACAAATCTAAATGAAGAAGTAATTTTCAAAGTTAATATACAACTCAGATGTATAGTTCATTCCTGAACACTCTTATGGTACAAATCATACAGGTCATGTATGTGTTCAGTACCAACTATTTCAGGAATGGGTACGAATCATAGAGGTCATGTATGTGTTCAGTAGCAACTATTTCAAGAATATATACAAATCATACAGGTCATGTATGTGTTCAGTACCAACTATTTCAGGAATGGGTACAAATCATACAGGTCATGTATGTGTTCAGTAGCAACTATTTCAGGAATGGGTACAAATCATACAGGTCATGTATGTGTTCAGTAGCAACTATTTCAGGAATGGGTACAAATCATACAGGTCATGTATGTGTTCTGTACCAACTATTTCAGGAATGGGTACAAATCATACAGGTCATGTATGTGTTCTGTACCAACTATTTCAGGAATGGGTACAAATCATACAGGTAAAACATGTGTTCAGTACCAACTATTTCAGAAATAGGCATCACGTTTCAGGATCTGATTAAACATATATTTAAGTGGCAATTATTCACTTTACTGGATTCTTATACATCTGAATTCTTTTGGAAGGATATTATTTATATGCTCTGAGAAATAAATACAGAAAAATCAATGTTAATCAATGGACATTTTTGGATTGCGGTCAACCTAAAGGTGTCAACCAGTACAAACTGTATTGAATGTCACTTGCTGTGATATAACAATGAAAGCAGCGCATGTTGAAAAAACAATTCATACTACCCTGTTATTTGTTACGACAGATCTGACATCCTTTTTAGTACCTTGCTACCACTGTAAAAGTCCACAGCTATCAATAATTTTCATCTGGATATTTAAGGTGCACATCATTCCATAATCAGGACTGAATAGACTTTAATTAAACTAAATCAGAATTAAATTTTAGAACCACAATTAATATTTAAATTGACATACACTGTTAACAGAAATGAAATCCTCAGGATTAGCCTGTAGGTTAAAACTGTCAATCTGTGTTCAAGCCAGTGTTTTAATGTAGTAAAACAATGTATGGTTCCTTTGTTCTAACTTTATTTTGTCTAAAAATGAGGTTACATCAATCAGATGTTATTACTAACCTTCCTCAGCTGTACCTTTCCCCACAACAAAGCAGCTCAGTTCACTTGGAATATTTTTACAGTTATTTGTTTCTGAAAAATAAAACAAACTTAAAGAGTTGCATGGTTTGTGATATACGTTGATCCCATGTCTGAATACTCTGGACAGGACTTCTGATTTACCACACATATACGGCATGCCAATGTTGGTTCTATTTTTAAGTTACTCCTGGTTTTGTGTGGTGTTTCTTTCCATATATTTTTTAAAGTTTGAAAATCCATTCTGTATAGCAATTTACCCTTAGTGCTGATTTCACATGCTCTACTTTTCCAATCAATCTGTCTCATTAGTGACTGGGAGTTAGCTCAGTGCATTAAAGATCTTACTACTGACCTCTTGTGTTCCAGGTGGTGATTGGAAAAAAATTTCAGGTACTGGTCAGTGTGGGTTGGTTTTCTATCCCCAACCAAACCAAGGTGATCACATCAGTAGACAATATATGGAAAAGGAAGGTGAAGAAGGTGACCAAAATATGACAGCAGAGGCCAACACTAAACAGGGATAAGGGGATTGAATTACCACCCATCTAGACCAGTCTCCTTGTATCAATAATCACGATGTGATCAACAGTAGTCACTGATGACGGTAGTGTGATATTGCCAAAAATTTCGAACTCTTAAGATAATTATGCTCTGAGTATGGATATGCTAACGATCTTGAATTATCCAGGGCAAAGAAGCAACCTTTTCAGTTGTACAAACAAGAGTCGTATTTCTAACAACTAAAATTAAATTTTTCGAACATACACCACATCACTGTGAAATATTTTAAAATGCAGTTTTAAAAAGAGATGGTCAAATGAAAATTATGAGAAAAAAATTTGTAACAATTATAGTAAAGATCCCAAAATGACAAATTTTGACTTACATGTGACAATAATAAACCCCCCAAATTTTTTTACTTGCAATGAGAAATTATATATATATATATATATATATATATATATATATATATATATATATATATATATCATCCTCTACATACAAAACAAAATCATATAGCTAGTATAAAATGAAACTATCAAACCAGCTTGTAAACACCTTTGCATGCCTTTCCACACAGAGCTGTGGCCTGCACAGACCTGGGACTGGTAAAAATTACACCACTGTAGTCATGGTAACATTGGTAATGGAAGGCTAAGTCATCCAGATGGGTGTAACTGAATGCTAACACTGGTATACTCCTTGGAATGAAGCCATTAGTGGACAATGCCTGGGGAAGCAAACAAACATCGATCAGCATTTATGAACTCATATAAAATGAGGAAAAATGGTTTAAGTCTAGGAAGGCAGATAATCTGAACTTTCTGTTGAGCATTTGAAATATTTGTTTATTCAAAAACACACTACAAAACTGGACAGTTTTTAGCCAAAGAACCTCTGCCATTTCCATGGAGGTGCCAAGTGAATAAAGAGGGTCAATTATTATATTAGGCAACTAAATTGGGACCCCAAACTATGGTCAGTCTGCAAAGGGATATATATATATATATTAGCAAACACATTATCATACTGGTTAGAGAATGTTTAATTTGTAATTTATGGAGATTTGAACCCAGGTCTGCGGGTAAATGGCACCTATCACATTGTCTGTAAGCACCAACCCATATCGCATGGTCAAGATTCTATAGGGGTTGGTGCATGAGGCAAGGCAATAGGTTGATTGATTGGTTGAAGTTATTTTTATGGCACACCAGCACTGTTCGGCTATTTAGTGCCATACAAAAGAGAATATGTAGGCTCATTTAAAAGTGATAAAAGGCTTCGTATCGACCAGCGATAGAAAATCAAAGTTAAAAGCAATAGGTGCCATTTTCATAACCAACATATCCAGAGAACACCAGCTGATTTTTCTTATGGGAAAGAGAATTTTTATAATTATTTTATGCCTTGCATTTGCTGAATGAAAAAGGTCTTGCTTCCTCTACCTATCCATGTATGCCCCCATCTTATCTGGCATAACAAAAATATTTAATAAAGGTAAAAATTGTCCCCACTTGAAAGAAAAACCTTCTCCCACGTCTCTCTCAGATAAAATGGCTGATATCTAAGATGCAAAGTCTGATTACAATTCTCTCAAGTATAAACCATAACTGTTGATTTTTCAAGACTGACAATAACTGTAAAATACTTTCTGCAAACTGCAAAATTTTCATTATTTTTACATATTTATGTATTTTTGAAAATTTGTCAGAAAACAGTCTTTGAGTAATGTTTTTCCTGCTTGTCTAGGTTTAGTATCATACTGTATTCCTAGCATGCTACTGAACACCTGAAAAGGTCTCTAATAAGCCATAATTGTCACTGGTCTGTATCAACAATTCAGTCTAAGTACACCAACACCATTTTCATTTAGAGTCAACAAAACATCCTGATAAAGTCTTGTAGTGAAAACCCAATGTTGATATGACTTTCCATTCAGTTTGAGTAGAAATAAAATTTTCAAGATGACTACTGTAGTAGCCATGTTAGACATAACTTTGGCACAATTTTTATTTAAGACCAACAAGACATCAAATGAAATTTTTGGGTGACCCTCCCCCTCCCCCGCTGACATGACCATCCATTCAGAAGTAGTAATAACTAAATTTTCAAGATGGCTGGTGTTATGGATATCTGAGCAGCACCAACCTGACTTCATGACAAGTGTGTGTGTGTGTGTGTGTGTGTGTGTGTGTGTGTGCAAAGTTTCATGTAAATCCTCTGTTACGAAATACCTTATATGGCTTGCTTAGACCACCATAAATTCTAGTATGACATGTTTCGCGTGCCAGTTTCTTGTAAATATACTTTTCCTTTGCATCGCATGATGCCTTCATTGCTTGCACGGCATGTGCATAATATATGTTAATGTGCACAACTATATATATTACTTAGGAATCTTGACTGACACAGCCATTAGAGGGAAGCTCTTTATGTATTTAGCTGTCGGGGCGGGATTGCCAATATATCTTAGTTTGAGCCAACGAGTTGGCTAACTAAGTGTGGATAACTAGGCGTGGATTACTAGTTGTGGATAACTATGTATGAGTGTCTAGGTGTGGATAACTGTGCAGACTGACTAGGTGTAGCCAGAGGCCACAGCAATAGTGATGCAAAACTGCCGGGAAAATGCCAACGTACATGTGCATGAGAAGTCTGGATGGTTGAAGTGACCGAGACAGGGAGCGGGTCAAAGGGCATATGAAATGTCAAGTAAACATTGGACATATAAGAGAATTTCATTATAGTGTTTGACTATAAGAAGGTCATAGTGTTTGACTAAGAGGAATTTCATTATAGTGTTTGACTATAAGAATTTCATTATAGTGTTTGACTATAAGAAGGTCATAGTGTTTGACTAAGCGGAATTTCATTACAGTGTTTGACTATAAGAATTTCATTATAGTGTTTGACTATCAGAAGGTCATAGTGTTTGACTAAGAGAAATATCATTATAGTGTTTGACTATAAGAATTTCATTATAGTGTTTGACTATAAGGTCATAGTATTTGACTAAGAGAATTTCATTATAGTGTTTGACTATAAGAATGCATGGTAGAGTTTAATTATCTGTGACAACTTTATAATTATTGAATATTTCAAATAAGCATATCTGTTCTTCATCATAGTTTTCCACTGGATCCATATTATGTACCTTTGTATTTATTTTGATATGTTACTTCATCATTAGTGTGAGAGAATAATACATCTTTTTATTGTCACTTGCATATGTGTTTGTTATTTCTTAAATACCAATTCCATCACAAAGGGTGTTAGCTCGATTATGTTACATCCTCAGAGTAATTTAGTAGGATTAGTAAAAATAAATGTGTGCTAATGTGCAGATGGCTCTTTATTATATATTTAACATCTTCAGGAATTTTTTTACCATTTCATATGGATCCTCATCTGTTTCTCTCATTGCCCTGAACATCAATACAAGATTTTTCTGTACCAACTGCAAGGACTTGACAGCAGCCATGCCAACACATCTACCACAATCTGAAATGACAAAAACAAATCCAGTCAAACTGAGGTTGTTACACACAGCTTCCAATAATATAAAAAAAGGCTTCTCCTCTATGATTGTGTTGTAGGGCACTTCCAAAATAACAGTCACAGCAGCAGAACCATTGGCTGTTATCAGAAAATATGGCAATGTCATATTACATAACAGGAGATATAACAGATCACATATTGCAGTCACTGAGGATCAAGTAAAATTAATAGTGAAGCAAACATTTTCTGTTTTTGGAAAGCCTAGCATGAAGACAAAGCACAATTAAAATTATCTGCTGATAAATATTTTCATAATATTTCTTATAAACAAGACCTGGATTAAATGTTCAGTAAAAAAAGAATGAGAGGGACAGCAGTCAGAATTTAAACAGGAATCTTTATGCAAACAGTTGGAATAGAAAAATGGATTCTTAACAAAGGTATATGCAACCTGAATGTTACATTTCGTAGCCACTGAAACCAACTGCCTGCAACATAGCAGCTGATGAATTATGAAAATAATCAAACCAATCAGATGTGTACATGTACAGAGACCCAAAGAACTGGAAAATCTTTAGTAACCACAAAAACACTGGATAGCTAACTTTATGATGCTATTAACATCATACATATAATGAATTCAGACTCATGGATGATTGGTGCTAACTTTATGATGGTATTAACATCATACATGTAATGAATTCAGACTCATGGATGATTGGTGCTAACTTTATGATGGTATTAACATCATACATGTAATGAATTCTGACTCATGGATGATTGGTGCTAACTTTATGATGATATTAACATCATACATGTAATGAATTCTGACTCAAGGATGATTGGTGCTAACTTTATGATGGTATTAACATACATATAATGAATTCAGACTCATGGATGATTGGTGCTAACTTTATGATGGTATTAACATCATACATGTAATGAATTCTGACTCATGGATGATTGGTGCTAACTTTATGATGGTATTAACATCATACACTGTACATGTAATGAATTCTGACTCATGGATGATTGGTACTAACTTTATGATGGTATTAACATCATACATGTAATGAATTCTGACTCATGGATGATTGGTGCTAACTTTATGATGGTATTAACATCATACATGTAATGAATTCAGACTCATGGATGATTGGTGCTAACTTTATGATGGTATTAACATCATACATGTAATGAATTCTGACTCATGGATGATTGGTGCTAACTTTATGATGGTATTAACATCATACATGTAATGAATTCTGACTCATGGATGATTGGTGCTAACTTTATGATGGTATTAACATCATACATGTAATGAATTCTGACTCATGGATGATTGGTGCTAACTTTATGATGGTATTAACATCATACATGTAATGAATTCTGACTCATGGATGATTGGTGCTAACTTTATGATGGTATTAACATCATACATGTAATGAATTCTGACTCATGGATGATTGGTGCTAACTTTATGATGGTATTAACATCATACATGTAATGAATTCTGACTCATGGATGATTGGTGCTAACTTTATGATGGTATTAACATACATATAATGAATTCAGACTCATGGATGATTGGTGCTGATCATGCATCATCTGACTCTGTAACAGGTCCAATACTTACCAAGTATTATATGCAGTATTTTTTTATATCAGAAACAAAAATATTCCTTATATTCTATTATTTGTTTATCTCTGATATAAAAAATACTTAACTAAATACACAGATGGGGAAGGGACGTCATTTCAACTTTTTTCAGGGGGGGGAGCAAAATTTAATTCATGCAAATATCAATGCGCTGGCTCAGGCTGAATAACAGATTAGAGAGACAGTAATAGCAGGGACGTCTTTTCAATTTTTTTCAGGGGGGACAAAACTTAACTGGCTTGTTAATTTTCATATATAGGCTACAGCAATTTTACAGCACATGCAAATTCGGGGGGGGGGGGGAATACCCTCCTGCCCCACCCCAAATGACGTCCCCGAGTAAGGGTCCCAGGTTAATGAGTGATCTATAGATCATTCACACATCTCAACTCTGTCAGCACAAGTTTGAGTCTTGGCTCAACTTTCACGCATATGTGAGAAAACTTGCCAGTAGCTTGCCATGGTTTGATGATTTATCCTGGGATATTCCCAAGTTCTTCCTTCACCAAATATTATAACTTACCACCATATATAGACCATCATGTGGTTATAAATGGCATTTAACCTCACAAGACCAAGCCCCAATACACAGGAGCAAAATATGGTGTAGTGAACATCTCACTGTGGCAACTACTGTGGAGCTGTTAAACCTTTATTCACTTTCTTCTTTACAAAATAAATGGCTTCTCATATCTTTTGTTTGACTTCTTTATATGGATTTAACACACAAGAAACAAAACATCTGCTCGATTTTGTAAATTATTAATTGCTTTGTGTAAAAAAAAGTTTACCTGTCAAAATATTTAACAACTGAGGCTATAAACATTGTCTTTATGTGAACTACGATCATTCGTTAACAAATATAATTTTTATGTGCACTGTATGCTGGGAACATGTAAATCATAACTATTTACATTTGCAATAAAATTATTCAAGATTTGATTTAAAACAAAATTCAAAAAGTTTTGTGTAGATTATAGCTGACAATCAAACTTATTTTCAGCCATATATCTGAGTGACATTTTATTTGTTTTCACTGCAGGGGGTGGGGTGGTGGTGGTGGGGTGATTACGTGTTTGCTAATGATTGAAGACGGTTCTTTACTAATGGAGGAATTTTTAAAACCACTCCAAAGTTGCATACTTCGTACGAGTTTTCGCAACAGTGACAGTGTAAATTCCTAAAAAATAACAAACATTTGGCTGCTACTTTTTCCAACGTCAGTGTATGCAAGCCACATAAAACGCAGACGTGACGGTGGTATTATGAATATATATGATTACCTGCCGCAGTCGACAAACAAACCGGAAGCACATTAAGGGATACAACTATTGTCAAAATCAAATTGCGCAAAGGAGCGATAACATTGCATGGGTTGTAACTTCATGTCTAAATTTACCAGGTCCCACTGTGATAACACGTTTCAAAGCTGAGTAAACGGCGAATGTAACTCGCGTAATTAGATTATGTACAAGCTACAATAGGGCGATTGCGTTTAACTTATAGTTGGTTATTTTATGGCTCTTGGATGAGACTTGTAAACTTCAGCTTGGCTTTCTTGCTATGAACTGATACAAGCCTAGCTACGATGTCGTAGCCTCAACTTGATTTGTTGTGGTTGAGGCTACGAACTGATCCAATATCATGTAATGGAGCAAAAAAAAAAATCATCACTAAAGTCAGAAAAACAAACAGTGTAGAAATCAACTGCATAAGTATAATCATGTTGTGAAAGAAGTTTGGCTTATTTTGAATTTATTAAGCCCTTACACGATAAAATAAATTGGCATGGTTACTCAAACCTTATCCTGTCCGCCATGACAGATAACGCGAGACTCTCGCCATGACCCCTTTTCTACGTAAGGCTTGCCAGAACATATTTTGGATATTCTACGCTATATTATTATCAATCAAGTGCGAATAATCGCTTCTTGGTTGAATTTCAAAGTTGCCGATAATCCGTATTTACGTTTAATGCGCAGAATTTCTGACCCAAACGGCGCCAAATTTTTACTACGATTTGTTTACATTTCCCAATTAGGCGTCAATGTCCTTATATGGCACACAAACAAACGAGGCTGAGAATGGAAGTAATCATTATTTGAAATAACATGGCGGACGATCTAAACGAAAATATCGGCCGGAAAAAGTAAACGAGATTTTACAACTATTTCTACAATGATTTTCGATACTTCCGGTAGTAAATAAGAGGACTACTCTATTTATTGGATTATTTGCAAGGAATATGTTTAAAGTGTTATTATTAGGCTAAAAGAGCGCCGGGTGTGATTCACACCGGCTTCCTCCATTAACACGTATATGCTCATGTTAGTACCCTGTCCACGAGGTACGAGTAAGGGTACTAATATTAGTACTAATACGAGCCCATCATCAAATACTTTGCTTGACTGAAATTCCAGGTCTGCAATTAACTGGTTGATTTTGTCCCGTTCACTATGAGAGACAAAGTCAACACGGATTTCCAAAGATTTTTCATAGTTTTGCCCAACACATCCTTATTCATCAGTTTTTGAAGACTTTCTCAAGCTCGTTTGTGGCATTTGTGAGCAGATATGTATTCATTTGTATACACAGCGCCATCCATTGAAATTCAGTTTCCCTGTGGACCCTGTTAGACACATTCCCAGTCGTAATTACAATTGTATATTTCGTACGCGGACTACATATTTGTCTTCAGACTGAAGATTTGGTACAAGTTTGAGGCATTCAAAGGGTACAGCTGCCCGCGAGGTACTAAACACACTTGTAGAGCCAGCGGATAATCGTTATGACTGTGGTGAAGGTCATCTGGATATATGGACAGTGGGAAAATACATTACAAGACACCCTTGGGACGATATGCGGACAAGATTTTTCAGATCACCCTGAGACGATATACGGACAATGGGAATTGAACATATGGAATATTGGGACTGTATACGGACAAGGGAAAGAGGGTTGTTGTATAGGGACAATAGGAATGGAACAGGTGAGGTGACGTCACGGTACTGAAGATTGGTAACAATGTTGCAAGGGACTGATCTCAATCAGGACCAAAAGACGGGGGGAGGAGGGGGGCGGTACATAGAACACTTGGCGGGACATGGACATATATAACACATACAACATAAAGACATAGATGGATGAGCATTAATCTATGACACAAACAACTATACAACCGACTAAACATTTTTTAAGGCAAGTAATTTCGAGTCATATGAGTGGCCCTGAAAAGGGCCATAGGGTTTCGTCTTGTTCTTCTAATTTCTTCTTTTCCTCCACCATCTGGGTTTCATTATTGCTCTTTTCTTTTTCTCCTCCTCTTTCTCTTCCTTCTGTTTTTCCTTCACTTCCTCTTTCATCGTCTTATTCTCCCCATCCTCATTCTCCATCATTTCTTCAATCGTGCCCAAATTATCCACATCTTGGTTTACTCAATGTTGAATGGGTCGGTCGGTCGTTTTGATTATAGTCGTGTTCGCCCTTGCGGGCATGTACGACTGTTTAATTTCCCATTTGGGAATTATTGATTTTTTTTTCTAGGGGAATGGAATGGGGGAAGGAATGGTGCTACTTTCCCCAACGTATTAATACACTTAGGAAGCGCAGTTTGATTAGTCTCATTTCGAGACATGTCTCACGAGACTAGTGGTGGGTGGCAATGGTCCACACACACTCACCTAGATGGTACATGTCTGGAGGCGGCAATGTAGGGACGGACTCAGTGGGAGGGATGCGCCCTACATCCGGTATCGATCTTTGTGCTCCAATTTTTGAATAGTAAATATCCATACAACCTACGCGCACTCATACAAACCCCCAAAATATACTCTCAAAAAAATCGACTATCCACACAAGGGAAGAAGAAAAAACAATCACAAATATACTTTCCACTCACGGGAAGAGGGAAAAATTATTATATACTATCCACAAACCACAATATCTACTATCCAATCAGGGGAAGAGGAAAAAACAAACCCCAAATATACTATCCACACAAACGTACGCGAACGCTTACAAACCCAAACATATACTATCAAAAACCACAAAATATACTATCCACACACGTGAAGAAGAAAACCATGTAAAGAAGAAAAAACAATCACAAATATACTATCCACACACGGGAAGGAGAAAAAAATTATTAAATACTATCCACAAACAACAGTATCTACTATTCATATAGGGGAAGAGGAAGAAAAAAAAAACAACCAAATATACTATCCACACAAACATACGCGAACGCTTACAAACCCAAAATAGGCTATCAAAAACCACAATATCTACTATTCACACACAGGAAGAGGAAAAAACTAAAATATACTATCCACACAACGTACGCTCACTCATACAAACCCCAAAATGTACTATCAAAAACACAAAATCTACCAGCCACACACGGGAAGAAGAAAAAAAACCCACAATAAGATATCTACTGTCTACACAAACGTACGCCCACTCATATAAACACACTCTACTATCCACATAAACGTACGCGAGCTCATACAAACACACACACACACACACACACACACACACACACACACACACACACAATCACATCAGTAAAGGAATGAGTGTTAATAAGTACACTACTCCACATTCATAATTGGCAATTGAGCAGTCTCTTTTTCTAGAGATCTGGGTAGCCCTGAAAAGGGCTGTTGTTTTTGGAACTTCAGATGCACTTGTTAGTGATGACATCTCCCAGGGCAGGCCTCATACACACATCGCCTACTTCAGTCATTGTCCCAACTGACTAGCTGCTGGGAGTGCAGAGGCAGCTTGAGTGGCTTCATCATCCCAAGCTTCAGTTTGCCTGACCCTGAGGACTTCCCTTTGTCTTCTCCTATACCAGACCCGGATATGATGTTGCTCCCGCAACTCCTCCTCACAGTTTTCCGTCGGGGGGATAACGGCTCTTGGTACTGGTGGTAGTGGTTGTTGTTGTGGCTATGACTGTAGCTGCCGTGGTTGTGGTGATGCTTTTGCCTGTGGAGGAGTACTAACCATCGGCTTCACCTCACACACAGGTCGTAGCATAGTTGAGGCAGTATCTCTTTCTTATTTTCCTTCTCTTCTTTTTTTTCTTCCTCCTCTTATTTTAGCTGGTCTGCTTCTGCTATGACCTCCGTGGCCAGCTCGTCCACGAGTCACCTGGCATACTCCAGATGCGTCTGAAGTTCCAATAGTTTGTGTAGTCTGCTCATCTTGAATGTTGTCTCGTTGACAATAGGTAGCCAGTGTGAAGCACGGACGTGAAGGAAAATATCCCCTGTTACCAAAATTTACAAGACTCGTATCATTACCCAAAACAAACATGGAACGCGCGGTCCATAAAGAAAAACTCACTTTTTACTTTCAAACACTAGCTACAAACACAAACATACACTTGTTTTGACAAGCCACGGAAACGAAGTGCTTATAGACACACTTTTATTTAGGACAAAAAAAAAATAACAAAAAAAAAGAAGTGCTTATAGACACTTCTATTTTTTAATTTACTAACATACAATTGGCAATTGAATTAGTATCTCTTTTCTAGAGTATTGGGGTAGCCCTTAGAAGGGCTGTTTTTTGTGGACGAGGAGTTATTGCAATCTTTTATCGTCTTAGATTGTGTTCCCGTCTGGCTACAGGCTTTCCTACAGGATAAAGTCTGCTTCTTCAAAAAGAGAGGGAGAACTATTTCATGTCTACACGGCAGTCGACAAAACCTATGTCTGGTTTCTGCTGTTGCTGCTGCTGCTCTCCCTGTTCCATCTGCTTCTGAAGCCTGTACTTCTCCGTCCACTCTTCTTGCCTTTTCTTGATTTCATCTCTGAAGACCTCTCCTATCAGGTCTTCGGCCACTTTCAGCATTCTGACATTTTCTATCTCTTCAGGCTTGGGTATCAGGCTTTGCCTGACGCGGTGCAAGTGCACGTAGGCTTCGCTTAATTTAGCTCAATTAGAAGGCGTCTTCATAGGAGGATGAGTCAACAATGGATGGTCAGACTGAAGACTGCTTCGCTGTATACTGTTCAAGCGCGGACGCGGTAGAAAACATTCATACAATGTTTAGATCCGGAACGCTATGATAGTTTGATTTGAGGGTGAGGGACAGAGAGAAGTCAGAGTATGTATCATGATAAAAATTGAAAACAAACGACGCACACAGTTTTTTTCAGAACACAACATTTATATTCAAATACCTAATGACTAACAATTAACAATAAAACAAACATTTTTCAAACAACAATTTATTTTTGAAAATGTTGACAAGGTTGTGAAGTTAAGCTAGACTTCCACTGATGGAAGTCATTGGGCCATTGGTGTACAGTACGATTCCTAACTAAAGACAAAAGATAACCATAATGGTCACAAAACCACCGATCAACTTTGTTATCGTTTCTAGAAGAGTGACGATCAAAATAAGTCACTAAATGTTCTAAGGAATATCCAAGACTGCATTGATGAAGAGAATACACACAATATTGTCCACACACCATGTAATATGTGCCTTGTAATTTCACATCATTGAATCGTGTCGTCTGGTCATTTCTTCTCATAAAGTCTATGATGTCGTCTTCCAAAGGTGGCAATCCATACGAATCAAAATACTCCACACGACCTTCTTTAGAAAAGTAGACAGCTACCCAGTGGGTTCCTGGGAGATGACTGTCGTCTGTGTTGATGACATAAGCTTGATGGTCTTTAGGTTTGCAATTAGTCAGTTCATCTTTAGCACACACGACAGGATTCCAACAAGCAGTGTACGAACTGTGGTTCAAATGGTAATACAGTTCCCAGGTATCCATTTTTTTAATAAAAATTTTCCCCTCAGGTAATGATAAATCATCAAATCAATCCTGACTTTTTGCTTGAAAATCTCTGACAGGTAACCGTTCCTTCGCGTCGTCTCAGCACTCTGAGACAAGAGAGCTTCGATGTGATGGATCTTTAGAGCAATCAGTGGAGGAGAAGAATGATCACGCAAGTCTTTATACCACTGATGCAACAGGGCTTCTTCCGAGATGAGACTTCATGGTTCGTCCAGATACTCATCCAATTTTCTTCTTGACTCAGCATCATGCATTTATCGTGTTGACTTTGACTGGGATGGTCATTTTGACATCCACAGCAATCTATCTTGATCAATTCCGTATTTTTTCTGCCAGATGTTTGACAAACAGGAGACTAAATGTTGTTATTGTTCTGGCCATCTAGACTTCATCACTATGTCCTCTTCGTCTTTGTCTTGGGGTTCTACTTCCACGATATCCTCCCATTCCATTTCCATAGATTATCCACTATTCAAAGAAGAATTGCAGGCTTCCATAGTTTCTAATATTCTGAAATGACTTCTCTCAAACTTGATTTCTATCGAATTGTCGAATTCGGCATACAGGATGACATTCACCGTGTTATCTGGGGTTAGAGGATTTGCAAACTGAATTTCCATAAGAATCTTGCCAGTTTGTATAGGGCGGAACTGGCCCTTGTCGGTGCCTTGGTCTGGAGAGAAATCAAAAGCCTACAAACCATTCCCTCCTGAATATTCCTCGTACGTAATACCTAACTGTCCGGTGGCTTCATACAGAGACAAGTACGAGCACAAGTAATTATTGTCACCAAACTTAAGTTCGAAGGGTCTGGTACATAGTGTCTTGCCAGCGCGACTGACTTCTATCTTGGTCACGTTGTAATGCTTACACTCGAAAGGATTTTCATTGTGAAGTCCGTTGAAGGCTAATTTTTGACGATGCCAATGATCAAATGCTTGGGTAATTGCCCTTTGAACATATGATCTTCGATCATGGATCGCTGTCCAGCGGGAATGGTGAACGTTTTCACTTCCACTCGTCGTATCGGATACTTGGCGGTCGTTCTGCTCAAATTGTGACTGATGTCGTGTCCCACTTTAGGTAACACTTCCACACGACGCACGTAGAGCCTGGCTTCTTTGATGATGGTTTTGTATTCGTTGGCATGGGCCATCAAATGGAAAGCGACACTGCTACTATTTAGTCTCAGGTGGACATCCATCCATTTCAGTAAATACTTTTCTTACAACCACATGTCCAAATGCAAGCGATCCAGCAGTTCTAAACTAGTCCTTGCAGGACTTTCTTTCGACGGTCACTAAAGCCCGCTTTGTGAAGATCGTCATCGTCTGTCAGGACTGTGTCGTTAAACTTGTTCTCACCCGCTGTGTCAGGTTTCTATACCACGCAAGCATCCAAATGACTTTTCTTGGCCTCTTTTCCGTACATTAGGAGATTCTCCAGAATACGCTTTGTACGGGTAAGTATTCATACTACTGCTGAGGAGTTTGTTATTCAAGTACAAATTCATTTCACTGAACAAGGAATGCATGAAATTGTTGATGGGAGCTACACTAGCATCGGCTCCTTGAGCGTTGTTGTTGATCACTTTGACTTTCAAATACAAGTAACTACTAGTTAGAACGATGTAATCGTCAGCCTGTCCTTTGATTTCAAACTCGATGGGAGCTGAATCCGTCAAAGAGGAGTCTGGATGAAATTCTACCCATTGGGATAGTTGTATCTTCATCATGGTGGGTGGAATGGCAAATAGATCCAGTTCGGACTTGGAACAGACGAAAGACTATCGGTTCATCATTTTGTTGTCTCTATGATTTAATAACCAAAAACGTCTAAGTCTCGGACGGTTTTTCTTTTCTTATTCTTTCTAGCTTTATGAGTGTGAAGTCCTCTTAAGAGGTGTTTTCGTCGTCTGTTTCTGCCTTGTCCTTGCTATGGTGTTAGGGAAGTTGGAATGCCTGACTCGGTAGCATCCAGGGCATTTATAGAAGTTTCTCCTCGGCCCAAAATGTATTTGCCCGTCTGAAGCAAGACATTTTTGCCTGTTCTCAAGCAAGCTTCTTTGGTGTTTTGTTTGTCGATGATGACATTTTGGAGAAATTCTTTGCCTTGCGTCAATGCGGCAGCTTTCAAACAGCGCAATCCTCGTGTCATCATTGGTTTCAACACCGGGGCCACCGAACGAAAGACCGATTTCAACATATCTCCTAACCAATGTCCTCGCTGTCGAACGACGCTTCGGTACACTGGATACCTGACTTATGTGTCGTTAGAAAATCGTTTTCGAAAATGAAGTTTCACCGTGACTTTCCCTTTGGTAAATAAATATTTTGTCCCAGATCTCCTTTTATAGCAATGTTGACAGTGTCAAAATACGACTTGCTGTACGGGTAGATAGTGAGAATGTACAAATTCGCAGTGAACGTGATAGGTGTTTCCACCTTTCTCGTCAGTAACGGCATGGAGGTGTGTCCCATCACGTTGTACTCCACGACATCGGAGTACATAAAGATCAAATTGAGTCCTTGGTTCATTTCTACCGGTGAACGATATAACTTGGTAAAAGAATCGTTGTCGGAAATGACTGGTCATTCTTTTTTTTTTCCTGATCATTGTCATCCTCATCTCCATGTCCACGCCCAAAATGTCAAATTATTCAGAACAAAATAAAATGGACAACGCTTTACCCTCCGGAAATTTCATCAGTAGGTGATGAGCCACCTTATGGTACTAAATGGTGACACTTTTCCTGACATTCTCCAAAGCTTTACCAAACAGTCCATTGAACCTGGTAGCAATTGTGCTCACCAAATGTTAACCGCTAAAATAATAGCCTGGTGGAATTACAATGTTATATGTCCACTTTTGAGTTTGTGAGTTATGTGTTTTATTTTCATATTTTACATTGGTATTCAAGTACTTTTGCACTTGCTCGTCATGAACTTCGACCACAAAAAAGTGTGATTTGGAAGGGCATTTAGGAATTGTGTCGGGTGAAGATTTCCACCAAAGCCACTTTCCAATGGGCTTCGTGATCTAATGGCATGAGGTAATTTGGCTGTGAAACATCATAAAGTGTTGTTGGGAAACACCTCTATGGAACTGTCACTGGGTAACGTTAAGTAAACTTGGTTGTTGTTCATAATTCCAGAATTCTGCTGTCCGAGGGGTCACTTGAAGTCAGAGGAGTGTCTAAAAGAGGATTGTTGTTGGAATGGTGACTGCTAAGAGGCTGACTGACGTTGGACACAAGGCTCCGGTTGTTCCTGTTCGAGGAGTATTTCAGGGAAGGATTGGGAAGAAGGTAAGCGATGAAACTGCTGAGTAAAATGGTCCACATTGTTGCAAACTCAAATTGGAAATGGCACCACCGATGACACAATACACCAGAAAGATTTGGCAGAAAAAGACGATTTGAGTTTTAGGCACACATTCTCCACACCAAACCCACAAGGATTGCTTTTGTAGATCTTGCAGAGAAGAACTCGGTGAAGGAGTGGTCACGTTGGTAACGGTAGCTGCGGCTGTGTGGAAGGGCATGATGGTTAAATCTTTTTATAGTTGATGACTTGCGAAACGTCCATACACTTCGTTTTCCCACTTTATGGGTTCTTCATTCGAGTATGCTTTCGATGTCGTACACTTCGTCTTCTTTTTTGGTTACGCGTTAAAACTTGGGCAAGTAAAACGTTCCTTTTAACACTTCCCCGTTCATGTCTTCCTATTTATAGACGGCAGGATGACGGCCACTCACTCGTCCAGTGACACGAAACAATTCGGTGGTCCAGTTGGGTAAGTAACCTTTGTCGAATGTGCGTTTTGTTTTGCCAATGCGCACCTCACCTCCTGTCGCCAACACTCCACTTTTCTTGGGGACAGTCACCGTCACGGACGTACCAAACAGGCGCTCAAAAACAGTCACTTCGTTGTCTGGAGTCACTTCTTGGGGGGGGGGGGGGCGCGTCCGATGCTTCGATAGTAAGATTGGTTGTACGGTAAGACGTCGATGTACTTGAGAGTGTGTTGATGCGTAAAATATTTCCACATGCGTTCTTTTAAACTGCGTTGAAAACGTTCCACGATGCTGGCTTTGGTTTCGAGATGTTTGGTGGTGAAAAAATGAATGTCACCTTTCTTAAATTATTTTTGGAAAGCTTGGTTCAGAAATTCGGTGCCTTTGTCAGTTTGCCATCGAAGATGGTGATGACCACTTTGTTTCAACACCAGTTTGAGGGTTCGGACTAATTCACAGCTCGATTGGGAAGTCAATTACACGACCCAGACAAATTTAGAAAAGACGTCGATTACACAAAACAAATATTTGTAGCCATGATTGTAGATGGCCGAATGAGAGACATCAGGGAAATCGGCTTGCCATTGATGATCGATGCCTTCCACTTGGGAGCGACGTCTGGAAAAATTTCGTCGAATGGGTTTGTGTAATGTGTACATGGCTCGTTATGTAACCGTCATAGCACTTGAGGTAAACGGAGACTTTTCAGTCGAGTTTTGGCAGCACGATACGATTTCCGAACTCCTCCGTAACCTGAAGGATGGGATGGATCGTATTAAATGTTGGCTAATACCTTTTCCATCTTTTAATAAGTCACCCACTCTTCGCAGATGCTACTTTGGACGGGGCAAGATGGTGGTTTGGAAACGGCTTTACGTGTCCGATGTGCTACGGGAATAGAAGTAGAGGGTAGTGGCGGTGGTGGATGTGTAATGAATTGGCTTTGGTTTTCTTTTCTTTTTCTACGTCTGGTTTCCCTTCTTTCTTTTTGACTTCTGTCGTTGGAGAAGTGGACATCATCATTGTAACTCAAGCTTTAAGTTCTCTCGTTGGCGAGTGGGGGAAGGGGTCAACATGGACGCTGCAATCTTACTAGGAATGGGAGCTGCTGCCGGTGTTTGAAAGACTTCTCATATTTCTTCTTCCTCGGGCATTCGTCGCGCTGCGTCTGTCTTGACCGCTGGGGGTGGGGGGTGATGATGAACTTTTCATCAGGGTCTTAAAATATTTAAGAGTTGGCAAAGCTGTTTCGTCTAAAGCTTTCTGGTGAAAGAGTTGCAGTCGTTGCAATAGTTGACCGTACTTTTGCAATTGTTCTGTTTCAGACAAATCGTTGCGATCCATCAACGACTGCAATTCGTGTTGTAACTGGGACATCTCGGTCAAATTCGGATTGGGAGGCAAATGCGGGTTCCGTTGTTCTTGCCAACGATGGTATTTCATTCATCGTTTGTAAGGCACTAAAGCCAGTTTTCGTCCTTCCATCTGATTTCAATAGTCACGTCTGAGATTTTTGGACCCAAAAGGACCCTTTTATCTTCTTGGTCCTTTTTATCTTGCCCCCATGAGTCCTCACAGCATTGTTCCCAATACTTCTTTCAGCAAGGGGCCTAACAACATGGGCAAAATTCCTCTGCGTTGTACCAACATCTTTGTCATTTGACGAATGGGTATTTTCTTTTGAACCATTTGGCGAAGAACGTGATGATATTTGGCTAAGCATTTTTTCCTGTGTTTAGACAAAGGTGTCGTGCTTTTCAAGACGTTCAAACAACATTCGCACGCGGTATCAATGACGTCTTTGGAAGCTGTTTGAATGAGTTTTTCGCGTGAATGGAGAAGATTTGAACAGGACGGACAACATATCCCCTTGTTTGACCTAACGAGGAGATAGTACTTTCCTTTTCTTTCCTTTGGGGTTAGAAGAGGCATAGCTTCTGGTGGTGACATCTTTGGGTGTTCAGGAGCACAAAAACACCGATTCCCATTTTTTGCCTCAGGTCTTTTTTTTATACCAGAATGCGTCGCTACTGATTGTCGTTACGTTGTATCAACTTGATGATAGGGATTACACGTAGTGGACAGTTCTTGCTTGGATAAATCCAATAAACTCAGTAACATGCCCGATCTATCTTGGACTTTGATTTTGGGGGCAGGTACTTTGTGAGCAGCTGATACAGCAGCTAAAGAGAAGGAGGGTGTCACCGCTTAAGCAGACGTTTTTGGGAACGCTGGATTCCGTTGTTTCATCAAATGAGGCAGAACGGGTGTCAAATTGGGTTTGGCAGGCATCACCAACAACGGAGAAGTGGAAGAACCTGAGGCTACTGGAGACGCGGTCATCGTCCTGCAGGTTGTGGTTTGCGAATGTAAGGTTGCTTCTGTCCGAAGTGACTCTTGTGGGTAGAAGCTGTTTTCTGTTGTCTTTTCTTTTTCTGGGAACTTTTCTTTTCCTTTTTGTGGACTTTTCTATTTCTGTGTGTGACATGGTCTTGACACCGTTGCTCTTTTTCTTCTTTGGGGTCCGTTTGGCTTTTTGGGAGTGGCTTTTTTCTTGGGGAGGACATTGGGGGAATTAGGGTCCCATTTTAAGTGGGAGCGAATGATGATACCTCCTAGAGAACCGCTACCTCCAGGTTTGAATATGATTTGCTTTTTGGTGTGAGTGTCGATGCTGAGATCGGCCAGTTGCGTCGAGGCTACTTCGTTTCTGTCAAAAAAAGCGTTTGGTTTGATGAGGAATGTGAATGATGCCTTTCAGTAATTGACGTGCTGCCACCGCAAACCTTCGTAAGACTTCTTTGAGACTGGCTACTAAGACACGAACACGTATATATGGATTTTTTTCGCGACCGATGCCAAACAAGGCACATCAATTTGACGGGAAGATGAGACTGAAGAACGTCATGTTGACGTAGTATGAGACAGACCCAAAGTGTCCGAGGTTTATATATATATATATATATATATATATATATATATATATATATATATATATATATATATATATATATATATATATATATATATATATATATATATATATATATATTTTGTTAAGTCGGCGACGGGGACGTGTACACGACAAGCCCTCCGTCTTGGCACCAGAGGTGAAACAGATGGGAACAAAATCGCAAATAATCGGGGGTTGGGGGGTTAAATCCACGAGTAAATAGGCGTGTGGGGTTTGATTAGCATCGTTGTACGCATGAGTCAGCCAAGGCGTTCTTAACTGTTTGGCTAAGACTTGCACTTCAGTTTATCTCTCGGGCTTTTAAACAAGACCACGTAATGAGCATTGAGACTAATGGTGCGATGGGCTTTACTTTGTTGAAAGAAATTTTGAGTTATATAAATGACACTGCCATTACGATGCCCTTTGCGCGTAAACCACAGTTTAATTTCTTCTTCGTCTCTTCCTAACATGTCGTCTAAAATGACCAGATGGGTTTGACTGGGGTCAGACACGATCCTGTCGTCTTCGCTAGGAATGCCTTCCACATTTATTTGAAATTTTGTCATGCGCAAATATATGTAGTTTGATGGTTCCGAGATTTAAAGACCACGTACGTAGCATGTATTGTATATTGAACATTAAATCCAGATGAAATGTATTTGAAGAAAAGAAACATCGATCAGGTCTGCAAAATGCATGTTACAAATTACAGACACTCGTATCTGGTCGGCCACAGCCACAATCCACTAATACATATGGTACGGCCTGGTCCCGAACACTTAGCCGTTGATCTGTTGAGACCTTCCGCCCTAGCCGGTGACTTCTCTGTAGAAGTTCATACGCCTAGTGATGCAGTGTTAACATTGTGTCATTTGGCGTTACTAGAAATGGTGGATAAGATAATAAACAATATATCGGCCATGCATAAATAGAGACAGAACATCGATTAACACTTGGGCAAATACATCGTTACCTCTTTCAGTCAGATGTCTAATTGTAGGACAGAATAAAAAGATCAGATTTATTACGCTGTTAAATCGAAGTAAGTCAGTTGTTTTAGTGAGGCAACGAATGAAAATATCTCAGGAGTAAAACAAGCCATATAGTACGAACGTGTGCCTTTGAAGACGGAAATAGCGGAAGGAAATCGAGGGTCATGGGTGGAACGAAGTATTTGGAAGTTACGTACCTTCTCTCATATATTATGATAGAGAGAGTCCTATGTTAGAACGGGTCATGGGGGTAATCTAAGGTATTTTTGTCACTCTGTATCATTTTTTTAAATTCAGATTATTGTTGTTGTTTTTTTTCTTCTCAACATCAAGCTTGCGTCGAGCACATGTGTTTCTAGCCATATTACGACTCACTGCATCATCAGTACGTTGTACTCTAGCTCGATTCGCATCAAAATTCACTTGTCCGTTTCGTTCATTTCTACTTAATCATAGGTATGAATATATAAATAAGATTAAAAGTAAAAACGCACACCACGGACATTGAGAGGACAACTTAATTCTGTCTAAATCTTGTGTTCAGAGGGATTTTTCCATGCAGTTTGAATAGCTGACATGGTTACCGTCATGGCTAACCCTGAGAAGGACAAACATTGATTGGCTAAGATCATGTGACGTCAGTAGGAGTCTATAATTATGAGTGCAGACAGTTCACTGACAGATAGTTGTCAGAGCGGCAAAGTATGAACAGATAAGTAGAAAAGAATTTCGGCCATGTATTCTAAAACAGTTATATATTTTTACATAACTGATATTAACTTTGGCACGTTAAAATCCCTAAACTGAATCAAATTGTTATGAGAAATTTTAAATACATTTATTACCCGATTGCTATTGAATTTAAATGATTTATAATTATTATAACTCTTTATAAAGCCGCTGCTATCTCCCACCACACTGCTCAAGTACACTAGTAGGCCTACTAAAAAAAAAATTCCATTGAGATCACGCAAATTTAGCTGTTAGTATACGCATGAATTTAAATAATATAATTAATTTCACCATAGTATTATGTATTACAACGTTGTCTTTTTTGGCATTTAGCCACACACGACTGCTCTATGTTGTCAGAAGTTGATAATGTTGTGACGAACACTGTTGATGTAAAGTCAATATGCGATATTAAAAGGCATGTACTATCTCACCTTTATTATTTACGAAAAGCATTGTTAAGTCTTGAACTCGAATCTTTTCGATATATATAATACGGGGTGTTACAATATATACCCCCAAAATCAACAATCATATACCATGATACTCATTGTTGGTGGAGTGCCACGTTTTACTTTTGATATAGGTTATATACCTTGATATATTATATTTACTTTGCTTACACCTACGCTTAAAGCACGAGAGCAATAAGCATACCAATTTTAAAGCAAGTAACATGACGTGTTCAACACGTAATGAAACAATTTGTCCCCTTAGGTGATGCACTTTCTAAACTCTTCAGCACTGTGGACGGATTTCAACATCATGTTACACGAACTCGATCTTTGATTTGACAGGTTCAACAGCCTTTGACTAGTCCCCTTTATTTCCTTTCTTCCCGAGTATAAATAAGCTTTTTCTACTTCTTTGAGCAAACCCGGTATATGCTTCCTTGGCATGCTTATGAAATGCCTCATTTGTGCCTAACTGTTCGCTTCGCGATGTTTTGGTTGCCGGATAATGACCAATGATTCAGGAGAATATTTGGGTTGTTTCCTCCGATTCTTCACAAGATAATGCCCATTTCCAGCCACCCCTTGTCCAACCTAACATGTTTGTAAATAGAATTCACCTAGATGTTAGATATGGTTCTAGAAGACAACATTTTTCTAAAGCTATCTTCCTCAGTATTTTGACTAACGCTTTCATTAATTGTAAGTGTTCCAGCTTTTATTTTCAAGCCATTGCGGATCAATTTATGCTGATCATCGCCTATCTCAAGTCCCAATTTTATTTGTACTTATCAGGAAGTCCGAGGGAAATGATTTCCAAACAACGAATTCCAACTAAGATGCTGCTGTGATAAAACGTCTCAATTGCCTTTCAGGATTATCAATATCTATTTACTGAACATCTAATAAATCATCATCTTCGTACCCTTGATTTTCACATTCTTTTAGTTATAATCTACACCACCCTCAACAATTTTGGGCCATTTAAATACAGTGAAAATCGACCAGTCACAGTTGGGATGTCGGGAAATTAACTGGACCAACGTAAAGCTTTTTATTAGTATGAAATCATCAAGTTTTACTACGTGAATTATCGGTATGTAATGTTAACAAGCCCTTACTGTGATGTTTTATCTCTCAAAATAGTAGATCAAAAGCTAGGAGTTGGAAAGGTCCTTTCTCAGGTTTTAAATTCTAGGTTACTGTTTCATATTATAAATAGATGATGTTCCCATCATGCAGACTCTATATCCGTTAATGTCACTCTAACACGAATAAAACTTTCTATTGATGGTATAGACATTTCACTGAATCATTCAAATTCCATCCATGTATTCAAATGGATAATTGTCTTTTCTAACAAAAATTGATTTTATGCCACTAAAATGTTTCGGTGTTACTGTCAATTCATCATCATATGCATATTTAGCTAGCTGGTCTACCAAAATACAATTAGAGAAATAGCAAAACTCACTCATGCATGACAATGAAGTGACTTCGTTAAGAAACTGTCACAGGTCGATAGATTAAGAACCTAAATAATGAGGGCTTAATGAAAGGTTAGCTTTAAAAGGTCACCAAATCATGAAAGTTGGGTCACATCAATCTATGTATAGTTCATGTACTGTGTGTGGGTGAAATTGGGTCTAAGATATTGAGGGTTTAATGAACCAAGAGCTGAAAAAAAATGTTACTAGTGCAAATATAAGGTCACAATGGTCCTGCCGTGTTAATCCGAGTTACTCTCCTTGCAATGCTTCCACAAACAATTTCACGTGTACATGAAAGTGGGTTCAAGATGACCCTGAATGGAAACCTGAAAGTAGCAAGTTACTTAGGCATGAATGAGGTCACACTAACCTAGTGTTAACATTTGAAGTATGCTTCTTGAGCTGCATTTAGCTCAATATGTCAATAGATTACTGAGTGTATATGAATAACGATCCAATATAATGAGAATGTAGGAATGGATAGCTGACATTTCAAAAGTCACTCATACCAGCAAGACACACAGACCTAGTTTTGGGGCAGTCCACTTTCTCTGATAGCGTTGACATACGAATTTTTACGTGCATGTGTTGTTGTTGTTGTAGGATTATACGCCATTGTTTTCAGCACAGAATAGGCTATACATAGCGGCCAGTATAAATGGTGGAGGAAGAACCGGGGAAAATCCGGAAAGAACCACCGATCCACGAGAAGGTACTGGCAAGCTTTCTCACATACCCACATTGACCGAACCCAAGACTCGAACCCACGGAGACGGAGGTGATGGCAGTGATCTGTAACGGTGAGCGCTTTAGACCACTCAGCCACTAGAGAACCCTACGTGCATGTGAAATTAGGTCCAAGACACCGACAGTTTAGCTTAATGAACGAAAAACTGACAATGCAAAAATCACGAAGGCGTGAAATCTGGGTTACACTGACCAAGTTTTTGGTACGGGTGAGTTACATCTGCTTAAATGTGCACATTTTTGTGTTGGTGAAACAGAGTACAAGACATCAAACGTGTAACATACAGATAGCTGAAAATACAAAATGCGATAAAGTGTCAGCATTTCATCACACTGATCTAGATTAGGTACAGTTGACTAAGTTTTGTTGAGATATGTCTAAATACCAATGTTCAGAAGTAGGTGAAACAGGGTCCAAGATAGAGGTCTAACGAACAGATGACAATGCAATACTAGAGATTAAACAGCAGGTCAAAATTACTTAGTTTTGGGTTACCTAGTTTTTCATCCCGAGATGCAATACTAGAGAATAAACAGCAGGTCAAAGTTACCTTCCAAGTTTTGTGTTCCCGAGTTTTTCACACCAAGATGCAATACTAGAGAATAAACAGCAGGTCAAAATTACCTAGTTTTTGGTGTTACAGAGTTGTTTTTACCCCGAGATGAACCTCCATTTTAATTTTCACGTATGTTGGTTGTTGCTATTGTTGCTGTGGGTGGAATGTCATTTTTCAGAAGGCTACGAAGAACCCGGGAAAACCTCGGTAAGGACCACCGACCCATGTGAAGCAAGCTTTCTCACCTTTCCACACTGGCTGAGCCCGAGACTCGAACCCACCCGAACAGAGGTGAGATGGCAGTGATCAAAAAAATGTGAGCTCTTTCGACTACTTGTCCGCCTGGGTTCAATACATGTGTAGATCAAATATTATATATCCTCTCCTCACTTCATTTGTGAGGTTACAGAAGAAGTGGCTGCAATGGGAAAAGAAATGACAACACAAGTCTAAATCACTATATATTTCATATTGCACAAAATAGTTTTACAATATTGGCAAATATTAATCTGGTCCCATCTAAAATGAGTGGGGGAAAGAGCATCACTTTGCAGACCCAGATCCCTGAACAATTAAAGGAATGAAGTTAAAAAAGGTGTCATCACTTAACACACTGTAGGTACACATTTGCCTGAAAATCCAATCTATCTTTTACTTTATAGAAATTATAGTTAGGAAGACAATAAAGACGTTACTGTTTCAAATGCTTGTTTGCTAAGAAACCAAGATGTTATGATATATAATTGCTCAAAGTCTTTCATCAAGTTCAAAACATTCTTCCTTTTTTAACAATTCATGCAACAAAAATGTCTCAGGTTTAGCTATTTCCATCACTGTTTTCTGCAGATAACTGTATCGTCCAGAAAAATAAACAAAAATATATCTGGAGCGAGAATGTAGATAACAATATATCAAAATCAGTTTTTCAGTATATCCAATTTTGTTAAATTACAAATTACTAAAATATGTAAAATGTATACACTGACTCAACATGCTCCTGTCAACTAATCAAGCATGGAAAAACTAATGGGAAAAAGATTAAATACAATGTCAATGTATATACTTTGTGACGTTCATTTCTTTCTTCTTCAGCATATAAATGAAGCTGATAATATAAACAATGTGGCAACTTAAAACAAGCAGTATCTGTCATGAAATCATTACCCTGATTACATCTTAAATTTAAATTATGCTCAAAACATGATTTCCAAGTCTCGTTCTTAATTTTGTTGATGCAAGCCAGCATCCAAATTTCAGTATCTTCAACAAAAGGCTCATTGAAATCTGGGAACATGTAACAAATTAAGCAAACTATGTAGAATGTGCAACAGAGATAGTCACAGATACACGAATATAAATAATTCAATTACCAAAAAAGAATACAAAAAAGAATTAAAAATCATGGTTGGAAAGTAGACTGGACTGAAGCCCGTGAGCAGATAGTTGGGATGTTGACTGCAATTCTGGCTAATTAAACAGTAATGTGACAATCTATCGAGATATACACTAATTTTAATTACCCAAAACGTTTTCATTAAGAATGTAAAAACTGAACTACCTGTACCTTAAACTTTTCAGCATGAAAGGGAAAGTCAAACAATCACAATTCATTCTACCTTCAACAAGTATTTTCACCCTAAAGATCCCACTCTGAAGTTTTTTTGTTTAAAAAAGAACATAACAAGACTGCCCATAAATCTCATCATAAATGGAGTACTAACATTTCAAATGAAACAGCCATTGTTAATATTTTGGAATAAAATCCAACGATACAAAATATCTGCTTTCAGGAAGGTATTGGAAAAGTCTTCTCAAGTCACTTGGTTAAGCATTTTCTTTTATATAAAAGTAGCTGACAAATTTTATGTTAGCAAGCGTAATTGAAAAGAATGAGGATAAGCCAATGATGAGTTGTCAGGTTGGGTCAATGCATTTTTTCTAAGAATTTCTAGAACTGGAGGATGGTGGATCTATCATGGATGAGAGTTTTACATTATGGAAAAAGTAAGCTCAAAAGTACTGACAGGAATGTATTACTGATATTAAAACTCTGTTTAGTGCATTTTGACTAACTTCAACATGTTTCCATCAACAATTTTCAACCAAATGTGTAAATACATAACCGGTACTATCTTACTAAAAGTATTTCTTTCAAAAAAGATTTATGTGCAAGAATAACTATAAGACAATAATGAATCACAACCATGTAAATGACAATTAATAACAGAGTCGTAATAAAACTCCATTACATTAAAAAAAAAAAAAAACATGAAACTCCATACAATCATCCTCTTTGATGCCACTGGTACAATAGAACCTGTCTTGGAAGACCAACTCTACTGCACGAGTCAATCAAAAGAATTGACCCTACAATGTACAAAAAAGTTATGTCTATTTCGTTTATAATAGCAACGTGCTGAAACCATCTATGATATTCTTTGAGAAACTCAAACATATAAAATCTGTAAACAAAACTACTATCTTATGTTTGAGTTAACATGTTTAGAAGATACCTGCAAGTGCATTGCAAAAACTCTGGTGTTTGACCTTGAACCTGATATCACAGATATTCAACCTATAATCATATGCCAAGTTTGGTTAAATCTTTAAAATATGTTTTAGAAAACAAATCTCAAAGTTACTGAAGGGGTCTCATTTAAGGCTTTCTTTATATACATCAACAAAGTTCATTAAGTAGGTAGTTATAATTTGGCAGCCATGCTGGAGGTCAGGTCAGACTCAGGATTTTCATTTTAGTACACATCATCTTTTAATAAAAACCCTATGTAGAGAAAACCATCCATTCTGGAGTAGTGACAAGATTTTCAAGATGGCTACAATAGTGGTTATACTGAGTGTCTAAGGGGTACCATTTTCATTTAGGCCCAACTAGACATCATAAGACTTTTAGTGAAAAACCCCATGTTACTATAGCCATTAGTTAAGGAGAAGTAGCAAAAAATCGAAGAGGCATTGCAAGAAGTTTTTTTAGGGAGAACCCAATGATAATATGACCATCAGTTCAGAATTGTGATTCATAAGATTTTCAAGCTGGTCATTGTGGTGGCTATACTGACTGTTTGAGTGGTATGTCCAATGCACTCCATTTCATTTGGGATCAGCTGACATTACAAAACTTTTGGTGAAATCGCCTTGTTGGTAACCACCATCCATTCCATAAGAGCATAGACAAGAATTCAAAGATGGATGCCATAGAAGACACTGACTGTCAGATCGGCTTCTTCTTTTTAATGAAGGATCACAAGACCACCCAATCAGTAGTGATAACAAGTTAAGGAATGGCCAATGGTAGCTATATTAGATGTTCAAGTGCCACAAGGAAGATGGCCACTGGTAGCTATATTAGATGTTCAAGTGCCCCTCTTCTAATTTAAGATCAAGCAGACATCACAAGAAGCCCAATAGTGAAATCCCATGTCAATCTGACCATCCATTTTGAAAGATTAGCAATACTATAGTTATGATACATCTGAGGGGCAATATTTTCAATCAACTAGACTTAAGAAGTTGTTTAACGACCTTCAATTTCAATATGACCATCCTTTCAGAAAGAGTAGCAATAACGATATTTTCAATATGGCCACAATGGAAGCCATACTAGATATCAGTTCAGCACCATTTTGTTTTTTTCATTTTGGACCAACCAGATGTCATACAAAGTCTTTTAGTAAAAAAAACCTGTATCAATATGACCATCCCAATAGTAGCAATAAGATTTGCATGATGTCTGCCATGGTGGCCATTAGATGCATGAAGGGCAATATTACCATTTAGGATCAACTAGACCTTGGGATGAATGTATTTAATGTAAATCCTCATGGTAAATGTAGGAGTAGGAGTTGTAATAATCTTGTGCTATGACTAGTAGAGCAAAAAATCATGCACCCTTAAGACAGGCGATCTTTCATAACAGGTCAGAACACCATATATCATTGAATCTATGCACATTCAAAACATGGTCTCTCAAAGCAGTGATATTTCAAGACAGGTTTTACTGTAATGTGTGTGTGTGTGTCTGTGTGTGCGTGTATATTACTAAAAGTCCAATACCTAGGAAAATGTGCCAACTCCCTAAACCAATGCCTGTTTCACTTTACTCCCTGCATGGTTCGATCAGGCTAATGGTAAAGTTTACCTAACTGTGCTGTTGCAACATAAATACACAGACTAGCAGTCACCACTTGCTTTCCCAAGATTTTTAGTGCATCACAGGAAATGAAACAAGTGCTTTCACTAATCCAAGATAGAGTTTTCCCAGCAAGGACAGCACACATAATAATCTATTTTAGACTGGGTGCTTTTTACATTCAGATACCTCAGAGAGGTGTATGTCACACACTCTAATTTTAACTGACAGGTTAAAGAGTATGGTGCCTTGGTCAGAGGCAATACAAGAAGGGTCACATTAACCCTAGTTATGGACTTCTAACTACACTGAATCATCACAAATGTAGGTATAATCAACCATGGAACAATAACCTCTCACAAAAGGAACACATACCTGAACATGCTCAAGTCAACATTAGAACTGTGAAAGAAAAAAGCAAGGCACTTTATATATGAAGACTATATAAATATCTAAAGCAGGCTATATTAGAACAAGGAAGAAAAGAAAGACAAAAACAGTACAGCAAAAATGTGCTGGAGATATATGGCAAATAGCTCAGACATGTTAACTGACTGACTTGACAGAACAGGATTTTTCATATTCTGATCTTTTAATGTTTATATTCTACTCTATTTCCATCTTTTATAACAATTGTTTTTATAAAAAAAAAACTCTCCAAACTGCAACTACCAACCACATGGTAAAGTCATTAGTGTCGTCTAATTACCATAATTATTCACACATGTCAAGGCACACTGCCATCTGCACATACCCTGATTTCTGTCGCATAATGCACTGGCAGATCTCGGCCTATTCATTTTGTTAGGAATAATCAGAACAAAAAACATTGCCGCATTAGACATTGGCAGATCAGGGACTTTTTTTTGCAACTGGATAAGTATATATGTTGTGTTAATTTACTTTCCCAGATGCATGATGTCTATGGTGTTTGATGAAAGTAGATATAACATTTGGATTACAACAGATTATGGTTAGACGAAATAAGTGCGAACACAAAAACTCAAAGAAGTAAAGCTTGATAAAGGGAGAGTCCAACAAATAACAAATTATGATGCCTCTGGGTGACCAGGAAAATAATGAGGTACTTTAGCTTAAATTCAACAGCTACAGAGAGAGGGTATTTTACAATAAAACTAATTTTCCTTCTTTCTCATTATTAGCCATGTATAATTACTATCCTTTCTGAACTTTGTTTTCTATTTAAATTTGAAACAAATAAATAACCACTGATAATATCCAGTAGTAGCCAAAGGGCTAGATGAATTAAATATACAGTAGCCCAGACCCAGCATTCTGGCAGCCCCTGGGGTCTGCATGCAATATTATCATACCTTACAAAGGAGCAAAGGCCAAATGCTGGTGGTTATCCACCAGGAAAAGAGGCACTCTGTGTTTTAAATCAGAATTCATTTTGAACATTATCAAAAGATGTTTTTTGTAGTTTTTTATGGTCTTTTTTTTAAAAGAAAGACCAAAAGCAAAGTAGAAATACATACTAAAAGTGAAAGATTTACAACAAATATAAGCTGGTTTGAAAAATATTGTTTGCATCAATTTGAACTCAAAAGCTGCACATCAAATATATAACTCTTTTAAAAAATGTATAGATAATTCACATCATGAATCTCAATATAACAACTACTACCTAACCATGATGACACTATATGTCCAAAATATGGGCAATATCTGTAACATTTAGTACATTTTAAACAATAAGGGATTCTGTAGCAAATTCCAAAACATGATACAAGTTCATTCTATTGCACTTAAGATAACCATTACTATTCATGGCAGGAAACTAATGGTTGTAATTTTCGGTATGAAGAAAATGGGATGCTGGTAAAATTTATGAACATGGGAAGCTGGTGCATTTCAAGAAAAAAGAACATCATGTATGTAGAATGGACACCATATAATAATTAAATGAAATGAAAAAATGATTGGTATTGTATATAAACATCTTAAACAGTTCTGGAAATATTTAATATCGATGAACACTTTGCACTATTTAATTTGAACAAAAAGACATACCTTTGTCATAAGGTATCCAAGAACAAATATGTGTCCTAGCCAAACCAAAATGTGTGTGTGTGTGTGATTTGGATTTTTAACGTAGCTATAAAAAAATTTCAGTCATATCGCTACGATGTCTGCAGCGTGGCGTGGCAGTTTATAGTGATGTCTAGCACTGAGGCATCATGCCGCAGACATGTGGCATGATGTCCAACCCAGTCACATTATCCTGACACCAGGATGACCAGTCCTAACACTAACCTCAATGTTGAGCACCAAGCAAGGCAGCTGTTAGTACCATTTTTAAAAGTCTTTGGTATGACTTGGCTGGCAAACCAAAATGTAAAACAGGTTTTGTGTGCATATCTATCTATCTATATATATATATAGTAGTCTCCCGCTTGAACGGCCCCAACTTGGCCAGCAGCCATCCACTCTTCTTATGGCCAGAATCCCTTGACACTGACGAGTTTGTATTCAAAAGTACCCCTCTAACACAACCAGCATATTAATACAAAAATGTAAAATGTTCCCCTATGTGCGGCCACTTTTTTCTTCATATGTATCCAGAACCAATAAATAATTCATATCATGAAGTAAGGTAAGCAATCAGATTATCTCTATCGCCAATGCATGTCTCACAATGTCAAGTTTCCGTTATTGAAAGAAGTGTTGACTAAAGTGCATATAACAGTAAGATTAATATTATATCATTATTTATAAAAGCCAATGTTTACAGGAAATGGGCTTAACAATGTTATAATAAGAGTTTTGGGCTTCACACATCTGTCGAGTTCTTCTCTTTGATGACTATAACCAGACATAACTGTCAAGATCATAACAGGGTCAGCATAGGCTAAAAACAGATTTTGTGCATGAACACACACACACAAAAAATAACCTTGACCTTGAACAAAACAGGGTACCAGACAAAGACGGAAAAATCACATGACAACACATTATCGCTTCCTTCCACTTGACAAAACTTTCATCTACATAATTAAATCGCATACAGTTAGCAACAACTGAAAAAATCATTACCAAACATTAACATGTCCTCACATAAATGGAGACATATTATTTTAGAAGAAAGCTGGTTATTCTACTCAACGACATCGGGTAAGGTGGGGAAGGGGGACCTGCTGAACAATTTTATGTAGAAAAGACTCGAATAAAGCAATTTTATATTGAAAAGACTGGAATAAACGTCGTAACCGATAAGGAGGTTATTCAGCAGCAGTGGGAAAATGAAGCAAATGGAAAGTCAATTACATATGTACCAAGATTCAAATGATGTTTTTGAATGGTTTTGCAATGTGCATGACAACAATACCCACTCGCACATCACACTTATGCCAAGAATACGAACTATTAATGTAGATTCAGCTGAAAAAAGTCTATTATTATAACAAGAACAACCTTATAATAATTAATGTTTCTTTTAAATTAAGATATTAAATGAAGATATTAAGTGCCTTTAAGTATGTAGCTTTCTTACTATGTATTTTACATATAATTCTCACAAAAAATTTAGTCCCTCTCTGAAAAGGCCACTTTCCTGGTGTAGAAGGGGTGGCCGCATAAGAGGGGGGCCATTATATATATATATATATATATATATATATATATATATATATATATATATATATATATATATATATATATATATACACACACACACACGCACACACACACACACTGGTGTGTGTCTGCGTGCACATACACTCATACTGAAAAAGATAAGGGCTTCAGTGAAACATCACATTATAAAAATGTACAAAGACCTCTTCAGTAAATCCAACTGTGTCCATGTCCCTTCCCATCCCAAGTGTGTATTAATATTATTATTATTATCATGGGAAAATGTTCATTAATTCATGTTAATTAAAAGAATATAAAACTCTAAGTATGAATATTATGAGGATCGTTTTGCAACAATGTTGCAAAATGGAACAAATCAGAAATACCATAGAACAGGTGCTAGAAAATACTACTACAAAATCAATAAATAATAATGGTGAAAAAAGTTTACTCCCATAATTGGTATCACCAAGTTACAGCCCTTTTAAATAGCCATATTACGAAATGTTGCAAAACATTCACATTTCCTCTATAAGGTATACATACATATACAATACAGTCAACACTTGTTACAACAACATCATCATGATGAAATATTCAGGTACTGATGGGAAGCTGATTGGAACAAAAGTGTTCAATGCTAAATGTTTTGCTTGTAATGGAATATTTTTACTTCCAACTGATGGTAATTTACCAGTAACAAACAAGCTTATTACCTTTATAAAAGTACATTTCTTTGCAGCAACATTTGAAGAAGCTCCATCCCTCACATACAGTTACCTACCAACAGCAAACAACTAGGTCACTGGAACAAGATATGACTGTAATTAGTAATAAATATAAAGGAGACCAAACTGCATGTAATTCAAAACTTTTATGAACAATGTTAGGTTCATGCCACCCAAAAGAGTTGTTTTTCAAGGAGTTTTCAAAGACCTCCACTAGTTTTCAAGGAGTTTTATTTTTACAAACCCTCCAAATTATCATCATTATCACTGCATAAACCAGAAGCAACTAATCAGCATGCAACAATTTTAAAGGGATGCTACTCTGTCTGGTAAAATTAAGTAATGAGCCATTTGCTCCACTTAATTTTATCCCATTTTATTTATCTATTATATTGATAAACTAAGTAAATAACAAAAATTCTTAATTAAAAAAGTGATTTTTTAAAATAACTTTTGTTTTCTTTCAAATAAATTCAAAGAGATCTGGGAAAACTTAATAAGTTATTCAATTAATTCTAGGACTTTGAAAGAATAAAACCAACTTTTCAAATTTTAAGCCGTTTCTATGGCAACTCCACAAATTCAAGGATTTTTCAAGATTAGATGAACTGTATTATAAAAAAAGAACTTATTGCCATTTCAGTGCCCAATTATTAGTCCATCTGAAGTGGCCAAGTTTCTGGATTTATGACTTCTTTTACCTAAAAAAAGAATGTCCATTTGAAAGCTTGTTTACAAAAACCTGTCTAATAAGTTGTGTGATGTCCAATTCATAATACTCAATCTCTATTTTAGGGATTGACCATTTAACTCGGTAGGTGGGGGGCTTGGGAACTTTTGGGGGGAAAAATGCTCAGCTCCAAAATTGCTGATTTGTAGAAAAAAAGGACTAATTATATCCATTATATTAGTCGAAATGAAAACATTCTTAGCTGACAGAAAATCTCAGCTCCCCTCCCCGTTTTAAAGACCATTCCTTTAGAGCCAATACTTATTTTTTAAAAATCTTTTAAAACAGTATTACATATGACATATTTGTATTTCTAAAACATTTCTATATAAAATGTTACAATTATAAATAAAAGTACCATTCCTTACAGTTCAGATCTAAAGATCAAAATTAAATAAATTAAAAAGTAAACATTATCTGACTAGATTCTTTAAAACAAACAAAAAAAAATACACTTAGATTCACAAAATAAATTAACAAAAACTGAGACACTAAACCTAACAATGAAATTTATGGTTAAGCCAATATTCTCTATACCATCCCATCTTCATATTTAAATTCTGGACTCAGATTCAGTAAATTTCTAAAAAAGGTCCCATTGAGATTTTTTAATGATCTTTGCGATACTTCTGAAAATAGTAGGGCTTTTGTTAGAGGTAGAAAGAGCAAAAAGGATGATAAAAATGATTCCATTTAAGAATTGTACACCTTGGAATCTTTCCACAGTGATAAAAAAAGAAAAGCTGAGGTAAACTTCAGGATAGAGACCAGATTTAAGTTCTTTATGTATGCTACTTTTTCTTCAATGAAAATCATTACTGACAAATGAACAATAAGAAAGACGTTAAAAACTCCCAATATGAGGAGTAAATTTGCACAGTTATGTGAGGCTTCATTGCACTACTGCAAACAATAACTGACTAGATTTACATGTATTCACATAACTTGGTTCTAAGCTTGCATACTAGAGACCTACAGTATATTTTGGTTCCTGGTATGTTTGGTTGCTTTTTAACTACACTTTCAACACATTATTGGTTACATCATAAAAAGGAAACAGGAGCTAAGTGCCTTTCCCCAGGCTATATTGAGGCTACTGACCCAGGCTGGTCAGAACAGGTATCAAACCCAGAACCTTTTGGATATTAGTGTGATGCTCTATTAACCCAGTTATTAGAGCTGAAACAAATAATACATAATCCAAACTTTTTGAAAGTATTCAAATTTCTGAATACATATCAATGTTAATAATGGTTGGTCTCAAATCCTTCCACTTTCTTTACTTTGCTATTTATTGGCCCTCCCCCACCCCAAGCATTGAAAACAATGTGAACTCAAAGAAATCTAATAAATTTTTTTACCTGTTCTGTTAAATGTGGGTCCAAACTCAACAATTTATCTGGAGAGGTGATTTGCTAACCATCAAAACTATGGACATGTGGACAATTTTAAGTGAATTACATTCAGACAAGGTGATTGCAGGTCTTTGGAGTTTGTCAAGTTATCTGGATATGCCCAATGGAAATGACTATTTGATGGACAATAAAATGGAAGTTTCTGCATTTTGCATTATGACCTTTTGACCCCTGGTTCACTGTCTTGGTGTGGATGAGCATAGGGGATGGGTTAGGGCGAATTAGCAGTGAAAAGGGTGTGTATGTGTATTCTAAAGTCAAGCCATTAAAGTTGTTTTTATTGATATTCATATTTATTTTGTATCATTTTTATTAAAATACTAAAAGATACTTTTTAGGGTCATGAGAAGATATAGAGGATGTTTGCTTGTACTGAATGAATAATGGATACTTACCACTAGAACAAGTGACAAAATTGCAAATCAAATTTCTTGATCATAATGTTGTTGATGACTGCTGACCACAGTGAAAAATAGTTTTTATGAATTATTTCTATTGAAAACTCCAATAATTTATGGACTAGCATAAAATAAAAACAGTGAATTCACTATTGTTTTGTGGGCTTTATGGATACTACAAACCAAGAATTTCAAGCCCCAATGAACAACATATCTTCTTCAGAAACAATTGGACCCATTCCTTAATCTATGTATTTAAGCATCAACTAAATATCTTGTTGTGAAGGCACAAAAATGAAAATCCCAACATAAATAAATGAATTCACAGTACTTAAATCATACTGTACAAGTAACTTTCCTAAAATCTGCAGTACATGCATATAAATAAAAGCTTAAAAAACAAAAAATACAGTTTCATCAATATAACAAAATCTATTTTCAATGTAAAAAATGCCTCCTTGTATAGGCAGTGAAAAAACAAAAATACAAATTCAATGTTTTGTAGACAGTGAATTTCTTAGCCTCCTTTCAATGCCAAAACCACATTTTATTTATTAAAAACCCCCAAGCTAATTGATGTACAAGAATCTGTCGCTGATGTGGCTTAAAGTACTGGAAGGTGGAAATGAAAAATTTTCTTGGGAAAAGGTATTAGTCTTGTTTTGAACTTTGTGCTGCAGTTTTCTGAGGAGTTCCGAGGCAGGAGTACTAAGAGCAAATCCAGAATCAAATATTCCCAAGGAAGCAGCATTGTCAAAGGCTGAGGGTGCAACAAAGTAGGGTGGAAGCCAGGATGGTCCAGGAAATGAGGTCTTTGGTGGTGAAACTGTGACAGATTCTGAAGCTGTGGAGAAATGTTCTTCAAACTTGTCCTCCAAAGAAACGGATGAATTGTTTGATGATTTTGACTTGGTAGAACTAGTGCCACTAGAATTAGAGGAGGAGGAGGAAGAGGACTGTTGCTTCTGCTGTTGTTCCTTGATCTTTTTCTGACGCAAAAGGTGGCGCTCTTTTACTTTATACTCCAGTGTGGAGTGGGGCACTCCAAAATAACTTCCTGCCCGATGCACACTCATCTCTCCCCTCTGAACTGCACGCACTGCCTCCACCAGCAACTGGCTGTTGTATTTTCGGTACTGTCCACGTTTTGGCCTGGTCTTTTTTCCTTGAGACTTGTGGAAATGTTTTGACTCTGTCCCCAGTTCTCTCCTGAACCTCTTAGCACTGGGACTGGAATGATTTGGAATAGAAAAGGCAGAGACTGACGTATCCTTGGAAGAATTGTACTCAGTGGAAATGACTGAATCTCCACTTGTCTGATCGTCAGAATCAGAGGAAGAAGCAAATTTTCCCCGCACTTTTTCTGATATGGATTTTGCTATGATATCTTTCAATGTGTCCCCTATTCTAGTATTCTCATACTTATCATAAATACTCTGATATGGTCTTTTGGGTGGCGTGTTCTCCACAGGAGTAGCTACCTGACCTTTGGCAGGACTGTAGGACGGCACAGTTATAGAAGAAGGCAATACACTTTGAGGTTCCTGCTTAATTTTAGTTGCAAGGTATGTGTCCTTAAATATATTAAAACTGTTTCCAAATGAAGAAAATGGCAGTGAAGATGTGAGCGGGGAGTGACAGGACACCTGTTCCGATTCTTCTAACTGAAAGGCCTTGAATTTTTCTTGCACCAGTGATTTTATTACTTTTACAATGAGAGGTAATTTGAAATGATGACTGCTAGCCTTTTCTTCATAATGGTCCATCGGTGCAGCTCTGATATTATGCTTGTAACGAATGTACTCCAGCTTTTTCATCCATTCAATGTCTTCTGGTTCCAAAACTTCTTCCCTAATTGGGCAGGTCATGGCTAAAGGCAGGATGTAAGGGAAGGTCGCCATGTGCAGAAGATCTGCAAGCTGAAGGGATTGCTCTGTGATTCCCTGAACATCACCTCCTTTTTCGGAGGAATCAAAGTCATTGGATAAGCTCAGTGGATCATCACACCCCATTTTGAAGATCTTATTTCGGAGAGTTGAGCGTGGGATACCATACAGCACAGCTGCTCTACGTGTCCCTAGCTTGCCACTACGAATGTCACTCACTGCTGCACTGAGCTCCTCATCTGTATAAGCCTTCTTTCCATTCACTGAGCTATCTTTCTTATTTTTACTGAAAAGAAAAAGAAAAAGAATCAAGTTGCTTAAAAGAAACATAAGATACAGACTCATTCACCAGGACAGTCTCCTGGAACACTCATTTTCCTTCATTTTTGAGATATTTGTCCAATTACAATAAATAAAAGAAATTCTCCATTCACTTCAGGGAGATTTCCAGGTTTTCTCAAGGCAGGGGGAGAAGAGAGTGTCCCTGATAATAAGGCAGGTATATGAAGGCACTGTAGTGAAAATGGCTCATTAACCCTTTACCTAATAGAGCATAGTGACAAAGTGCAGCACCCTATAAACAGAATGCATGTTACCTAGTCGACCACATACGCATAGCCTGCCTGTGAACTGTTAAGCAATGTAGTGTATGTTATGTTTAACAGCAATTTAACCATTTTATATTTTTGGTAAACATCTATTATATGTGGAACAATTTATGAGTGAAGTCCAATTGTTATAGCTGTGTAATTATTTATCACGGAAGAATTTGTTATGTGCTTTAAAATCTGGATAGAACTCGTTCATCGTCATGTCAGTGAGGCCGTGTGACCAACCACAGCTGCCATTTCTCATACTTGAAATTTACAAGTTTTTCGTCTGTGTCTACGTCACTAAGTCATCTGAATTTGATAATTTATAAAAACTAATTGCTGCCTACATCAATATCAGAGCCTTTACCTAGGTTACTGAATCTTTCATAGTTGTGATTCTAATCGTGAAAAATTTGTATGTACTGAATGAAATCCGCGACCGCCATTTTGGAGAGTGGAGATTACGACCGAGTTACTTTGTTGTTGTAGGTTTAACGCCATTTTTCAGCACACGATAGGCTATACATGGCGGCCAGTATTAATGGTGGAGGAAGAACCCGGGAAAAACCCGGAAAGAACCACCGACCCTCAAGAAGCTACTGGCAAGCTTTCTCACATACCCACATTGGCTGAATCTTAGACTCGAACCGCCGCAGACAGAGGTGAGATGGCAGTGATCCGTAACGAAGAGCGCTTTAGACCACTCGGGGGCCCCCCCAGTTACTTTAAATAGCAGATATTGACCAGTACATAAACAGTGACCATGTGATCTGACGTAGTTGTCATTCGCAGAAATGAATGTAGTATCTAATAAGGGGTTTTCCCCGAAGGTGGCACTACGAAAATTGTCTTAAAATGACTGATGTTTACAGCCGACGTCAAAAGGCGTTTCGATGCGACTTTTGTAGAGGCGTCAAAAGGCGCTTCGATGTGACTTTTGTAGAGGCGTCCAAAGACGGTTGCATGAGGTAAAGGGTTAAGGATCAGATCTTCTCTAGTCAACCTAGCAAAAATGAATATCAACCTCTGCTTGAAAATTATTAACTTACGATAAACTGGCATCTCATCCTAGAGAAGTCATGCACTCCTAGATATTTTATACCATGGAAACTAAATGTATGAGCCACCAGAAGGTTCTGCTCAACTCACAATCATAACCACTGGCAATTCAGTCCTAATTAACCAACCCCTACTTCTCCCCAGTGTGACTCTGACCTTTAATTCTTTGGTCTTGGAACATTTCTAGGAATATTTCATAATTCTAAGTGGTAGAGAACTCTGCTAAGTTCTATGACAAGAGAACAATGAAATCTGTCAATATGGCATCTTTATAACAGTGAAAACAAAGCTGATGCTGGAAGGATGGTACAAAGATGACTACCACTGTGGACATGAGGTGCTGAATAGGCCTGATGTGTCTTGCATGTCATAAGAAGTGAGTAATAAAGGCAAACTTTTTTTTGCCTTGGGATGTTTCATTTTCAACATCACTCTGGGAAATCCTATACGGTTATTTTGCATAATTAAGCATACAAGTGGAACAACCCTGTTCATTTTAAGTTAGATAAATCAAAGATGGGCATTGAAGAAACAAATTATTTCTCTTTGTTGCCTTGAATGAGAATGTTTAAACCATCTTTATTAAAAAGTACTGGCTAGTTTACATTCATTGAAATCAGATTGTACTTCTTGTATAAAATGCTAAATGTGATTTATATCTGTAGATAAAATACTGAAGTCAAGAATGGTGTGAGAGCTCGATTCAGTGAATCCAACAAGACACTGTGATTCTGGGAAGGATGAGCCATTTGTGAAGTGAGCAAAGTCCACCAAAACTAAATTTCAAAACTCTACATTAATGGAGTTTGACTTTGTGAAGGGTAACTATGGGGAAGCAATTTATACTTGCACATGCATTAAAACTTGAAAGAACCAATGCTTTAGGATACCACCTGTCTTGCAAGACATTAATGTTTTGGTAAAAAGGGTGGTCTTTCAAGACAGGTTCTACTGTACAACAAACACCATATCAATGTCAGTCGCTCTGGAGCGTATGACATCTGTCCATAAACTAACACCACCAACACCAAGGCTTATACAAAGAGATCATTTGCAATGCTGAGAAATATTCCACAAAATCTTCAGGAAAGTTTGCGTAACAGAATGACCCTGTCTCTAATGAGTGAACACTTATGACACATGCATCAACTTCAGAATCTCCAATGAACGACAAGGGGCATACATCAATATACAGTGGTTCCTTGACTTACGAGTTTAATTCGTTCCGTGATGGAGCTCGTAACTCAAATTACTCATATGTCAAATCAATTTTCCCCACTGAAATGAATTGAAATGCTATTAATCCGTTCCGGATCCCCAAAAAACACCACAATTTTTTTGTTACATGTTTTTAAATAAGAAAAATGTACTTATAAATAATGAATATTGTATAAAAACACAATGCAATAGAATGTACTGCAATAAACTGGTTTTATTAAGTATAATGTACAGCATTTACCTTGGAGATCAGACGACTTGAAGATGCTGATGGAGGTGGAGGAGAAAGGCTGAAGTGAATACAGTAACTGAATTTTATTCGCTGATTTTTGCCCTTTTCGCCATGCTTTCCTCACTTTCATCTGCAGGGGTTTTCCATAAAAACCTGTCCAATGAGGTCTGTTTCATCCTCCCTTTCAGAATGTTTCTGAAATGAGTTAGGCAAGTGTCATTAAATAGCTCCGTTGCACGCCCAGTTGCAACTTTTTCTGGGTGTTTCTTTTGAATAAAGTCTGAAAGTTTCTCCCACATTCCCAACATTTCCTTTATCTCACTTGTAGAGATGACCTCCTCTGCATCACCTATTTCCTGCAAAACCTCCGTGTGCTGCTGCATCTGTAGCTCCTTTAGCTCCTCCGTTGTCAGTTCCTCAGAGTGCTCCTCGATGAGCTCGTTGATGTCACCTTCATCCATGTCCAGGCCCATGGACTTGCCGAGGGATACAATCTCCTCGACCACTGCCACTTCGGGTTTGAGTCTTTCAAAGTCCGTTTCAGACACAACCTCAGGCCACAGCTTCTTCCATGCAGAGGTCAAGGTCCTCTTTGTAACACCCTGCCAGGCCATATCAATAATTCTGAGGCAAATCACGATGTTATAGTGGTCCTTCCAGAACTCTCGAAGGGTGAGGTTTGTGCTCTCCGTCACCTCAAAGCAGCGGCGGAACAGGTGCTTGGTGAAGAGCTTCTTGAAATTTGAAATCACCTGCTGGTCCATGGGCTGCAGGATAGGGGTGGTGTTGGGTGGAAGGTAGAGAACCTTTATAAACTTGAACTCTTCGAGGATGTCATCTTCGAGGTTAGGTGGGTGAGCAGGTGCATTGTCTAGGATGAGAAGGGCTTGCAGGGGTAGGTTATTTTCCTGGAGATATTTCTTAAAGTCTGGACCAAAGACCAAATTCACCCACTCCACAAAGATCTGCCTGGTGAACCACGCCCTCGGGTTTGCCCTCCACATAACCTGCAGTTTTTCTTTCAGAATCTTATGTGACTTAAAGGCTCTGGGGTTTTCTGCATGATAAACGAGCAGCGGCTTAATCTTGCAGTCGCCGCTCGCATTGGCGCACAGTACGAGGGTTAGCCTATCCTTCATGGGTTTGTGGCCTGGCATCCTCTTCTCCTCTGCCGTTATAAAAGTCCTCCTTGGCATCTTCTTCCAGAAGAGTCCTGTCTCGTCACAGTTGAAGACTTGCTGGGGTATGTATCCTTTTACTGCTATAATTCCAGCAAAAGTTCTGAGGTAATCCTCAGCTGCCTTCATATCCGTGCTTGCTGCCTCACCATGCCTTACAACGAAGTGAATGCCGGTCCTCTTTTTAAAATTTTCGAACCAGCCCCGACTGGCTTTAAACGGCTTGCCTGATGCCTCGCCCGTCGAAGTGCCTGGGGTCTGCTGCAGCAAATCAGCGTAAATAGCTCGTGCCTTCTCGCAGATTATAGCCTCCGTCACGGTATCTCCTGCGAGCTGCTTCTCCGTGAACCACACCATCAGCAGCTTCTCCATATTTTCATGGATAGATGTCCGCTGTTTAGAAATGATTTTAACGCCCTTGGCTGGCGTTATAGCCTTTATCGACTCCTTTTGTTTCAGTATGGTGCAGATCGTAGAAGTGCTACGCTCATACTGCTTCGCCAAGTCGACTACACGCACACCTTGGTCATGTTTTTCGATAATTTCTTTCTTTAATTCAATGCACATCATTCGCTTCTTCTTTTCAGCACTGTCCTTCGCACTCACTTTCTTTGGCTCCATGGTTGGAAAAACAAGTTTTGCAAAATAACTGCAAGCACAAATGCGAGCACAACACTGATGCTTCCACTGCGAGCTAACCGCTTAAAGTGAACGAGTGAGACATGGGATACTGGGCGGATGTTGCGATGTTCACTGTGGCGATCGCTGCGCCAACTAGCAGTGGGGTATCTGAAGCTGGCTCGTAACCCGAATTTTAGCTCTCAACTCAAAGCAAAAAATCAGCCGAGAGATGGCTCATATCTCGAAAAACTCTTTAGTTGGGACACTCGTAAGTCAAGGAACCACTGTACCATGGTATGGTATACCATGACTGAATTTTTTAGACAAATGTTTTCTTTTATTTAATGTCTGTGTGGTTGTGATCTTGTGAGTGTGTGCACATATTTGTCTGCATGGCGATGATCTGTGACAATGCTAAGTCTATCTGCTACATTTTGTTTTAAAGTATATTAAATGCTTCAAAGAACAAATTTTAGTTTCTTGTATTCAAATCTGACTTTACAGTCATTTTATTTTAGGTTTTCATGAGTTAATAACTCCTTCTCAAATGTACAATGTTGCTTATTGGGATCACATGCATTGAATTATTTCTCTCCTCACCTGTGTCTTAGTCCATGTCTAAGGACCTCATTCCTAACAAGTTATCAAGGGAGTGGTGTAAATTGTTTGCAGAATTATAGATAGTTCAATTTAATGACTTCCCCAAGAGTTTATGAGGACTTCCAAAAGTTTCAAGGAGCATTTGTTTTAAATTTTACTTCATCCATGTGACCCATTGTTTAATTACCAGCATATGCACAATTTTATCCACCAAATTTAATTCCAATTTATATACATTATTCATAATTTTATCCACCAAATTTAATTCCAATTTATATACATTATTCATTAATTTTGGACAGTAAAACAACAAAATAACTGCAATACAAATTACTCTACGACTATGTATCAGAATACCAAGCTGAACATTTTTTTTGATAACCCACATGATACCAGCTATCCATATGATCTGCCCAAAAATAGTGTTTTAATAAATAACATGTTCTACAAGTTTCGTTTCTCCTAATTTTGGGAGAAAAATGAGAAGGACTGTGCATATGGTCAGGTCACAAGACAATTTCAAATTAAAGAAAAGAAATTGCCAACTTTGACAGATGATGTCAATGAATACACGTCCAGAATATTTTTCTTGTCAAATTATATACTGCATACATTTGGTAATTTGGCAACTTAGAAGCCATCCCCATGTTTAAAGCCAATCAGCATCCAAACAGTCCTATGTACCCACTGACTGAGTATAAGATCTGGTTCACTCATTTTGACTAGTGATCAAATGTCAGTGATTACTAAACCCTGAAACTGACTGGTTATGGTGGGTTTGTTTTAGCATTTTGGTGGGAGTAGGCAAAGATAGCTCCAGAATCACTCTAACAAGTAAAAAGTTTTGATCAAAATACACCACTCCCTTGATAACTCGTGCCCGGATAACTCGCAATTCCGCTTATAATGCGGTGTCCGTTTTGGCTCCCGATTTTTTCCAGAGAAAACGTATTTAAAATATCTTTAAAATATGCTGAATGTGAAAAAATTAAGATAAGAATTGGTAAATTGAACCTTGATACATTGCTCATTTTATCATCAAAAATGGTGATTAATGCCTGTAAAAATAGAATCCATATTTTGAAATTTGCAAGTTCTAAATAAGAATTAATTTCAGAGATCTCGAAAACGCTTAATTACGCGTATTTGGACGCCAGTTTTTGATCTGGGATGCAGAAAATCACTGAGGCGGGAGTCCTCCATACACATGTAATAGGTGCACGGGAAAATTCAAAGATTTGCCAGTTCTGTTTCAGCCACCTGCTTTGAGGGAAAATGTGTTGATCAGTTAGCTGTGCTGATATTTACAATGACAGAATTCAGTGACTGAAAGACTCCTTGATGTACATACATGTTGCCATTTTATAAGAGTACATAAAAAAGAACATGATGCAATAGCTAGGTGGCTAGTTCAAAGGCTTTGACTGGCGGCCGGGTGAGAAAATGTACTGATATTTAGTGATTGAATTCAGAGGCAGAAAGACCCAGTTTTAAAATCCTAGTGAGACCTCTGTTTAAAGATATCATATTATGTAAGTTTTTATGATAAATAGTTGTCAGTATACTGTAAATAAACAGTCTGGTGAAATAGCCATCAATGAAAACTTCTGGTAAATGCTAACAGGTGGCAACAGAGAATGAAATAAACACCAATTAAATGTCTTCCTGTGTGAAAGTCACGTTCTAATCCTTTAATTCCATTTCAGTGTAAACATTATAATCGCAACATATTCTGTTCATTGAAAACATGAAAAGAGTCAATCCACCATCACATCGAAACCAGTGAGTACTTCTGTGAGAACCTAATTACATGCCGGCTTTGTTTTGATCAACAACTTGGGGAAGTGTTTGTTGCATTAAAAAATCGATTACAAGAGACCTGGGGTGCTGGATTAAGGGTCTTGGAGCTGCCTCTGACGTATAGCAAAACAGTAACAAAGACAGCGACAATGATAGTGACTTTGAAGGTTTCAGTGAAACTGATGTCATTAATGCAATGGCTGTTTGGGAGAAATTTGTACAGACTCATGGTCCTGAGATGGACGTTTCTCTTGATGATATGGAGGAGTGGATTTGTGCTGACAATGATTGCCCCCCAGCCGAATATATGTCAGATGAAACAATAATTCTATAACGAACAAATTTGCAGCAGAAGATGATTCTAACTGGAGTACCACAGGTGTTGAAAGTGATGCTGATGCAGATGTTGCACCACCTCCCCCCTCTGCACAGGAAGCAATCAAATATTTTGATATTGCCATAAGGTGGCTGGAGACCCAAAATGTTGACTATGTAAAGCTCATGCAGTTGAGAAATCTGAGGGATTTTGCTTGGCGGCAGAGAAACCAAGGAGTAACACACACAAAAAAAATTAACCGATTTTTTCAAAAAGTGAATTGATATTTGTCAAGTGTGGCACAAACGGTAAGTATTAACTTGTTCTAATTTACGTTGTTTTAAATTTCTAGACCCATTAAATATGTTAGTACTGATTAACCCTTGTTTTTTGTTTTCCATTTTACTTCTATCACAATCAAATCTATCTATCTATCATTCGATTGACACTGTTTCTCGAAAAGAGTCGAGCTTTTGTATATAAAAAAACCAGTCTAATTTGGATCAAACAATAAAACTAGAATGTATCCAATTCAACATAACAATTAGTGACGTAGTACACAATGTGTGAAGTGGTACACATGTTAAGCGAGTGGAAACCATGTGGAATAATGTTTTCGATGATTGCCTCAATATATTGTAATTTATCCTGAAATTAATGTTGCTCTATGAGGAAACAATAAACAAAGTATACCGTTGTGAAGAGATATTTATTCACAGTTAATCTTAGCACGATTATAAAGTGAGTATTCAACACTATAATCTGCCTACCCCCCGCCCCCTTATTTTTCCTTTATGTCGTCGATCACTTTATTGGTTTTGGGCTTATTTTATAGGTCCCTTGATAACTCATGCCTCACTTATAGTGCGGTCGATGTTTCTGGACCGCGATGTGCGCGAGTTATCGAGAGAGTGGTGTACCAGTATGGATGAATTTTTTTGTACTAATATGTGTCTGTGATTCAGTAGTCTACCAATGCACACTAATATATTGATATATTGTTACACAACTATAATTAATCAATGAAAATTTAGGATCTTTGGTGACAAAGATTTTTCTTTATTACTTTTTGTCCTGAAATGTTGTGCAAATGGACATGAGATAATTGCATTCTTAATTCACCCATCATGAAGGATAAATTCTGAACACATACAGTTTAACTGCCCCAGGATGAAATCTGAACATATTCAGTTAAACTTCCCCAAACTCGTGGCCCCTCTGTAACTGGTATTCTTTCATAAAACTGAACACAAATGTTGGTTCCAATATGATAATTCTAATGCTAATCAACTACCCAATGCCTGACCACCTCTGTAAAATGGTCATAATTTTTGGTCCCAAAAGTGTCTGTTTTAAAAATTTTGCTGTGAAATAAAAAGAAGTTTTGTCAAAAAAATCTAACTTCTGTTCCTCAGTTCTTTGGTGCAGTTCTATGGGGTTCACTCCAGCAGCCTAATGGATACAGTGTCTGCTTCATATGGGGGAGGTTGCAGGTTCGAACCCTGGCCAAGTCATACCAAAGACTGATTAAAAATGTACTAATAGCTGCCTCACGAGGTTAGTGTTAGGATTGGTCAGCCAGGTGTCAGAATAATGTGACTGGGTGGGCCATCATACCACATGTTAGCGGCATGATGCCCCAATGCTAGACATCACTATAAACTGCCACAATGCAGATATCATAGCGATTAGTCCTACAACTTAAGACATATCACCCAATATTTTTGTTCTGGGGGATGATGGGACTTACTGCCTAACTAATGGCACTGTGTAGCATATTTTGATGTCGACTAACAGTGCAACAAAAGTCAAATTTTCAGAAATATCACACACAACTGGCAACCAATAACAATGCTTTCCTACAAAGTAAAGTTATAATGTTTTTGTCAGACTTTAATTACCCTGATATCTTTTCTCTAATAAATTCAAATTCTCACAAAAGAAATGGACCTATTTTCAAGTTTTGTTGGCCTACATTTCAGCTGGCTGGAAAGTGATGGACGCCAAGAATGCCGAAATCTGGTTAAGTTGAAATATTTTTTTTAATGAAATGAATAAAAATATATTACGCCTATTGGAACTATAAGCAACGTTTTGTTGTGTTCAAGAAACATATCCCCCACATGAACCTACTTAAACATACTTCAGCATACCTCGACTATTGTCACATTGAAACAAATTCAAATGTATGTCAAAGGAACACGAAATTGCATCTATTTGCTAGTGTCATATTTTCATTCTGCCAAGATAAAGACAGCATAGTAAGTATATTAATTACACATATATTAGTGGAAGAGTGTCAATATAGGCTGTCAAGTGTGTGAGATATTCCTGAAACTTTGACTACTCATTCCTATGTCAGTCAACATCATAACACGCTATACAAGCCTGTTATTTGGATAGTAAGACATAGCACTAAAACAAAAACATGTACTATGTCTTACACTGTAGGACTATGTAGCGATATGTTAAAGCTAAGTTAAAAATCCAAAACACACACACACACAGAGTCATTGTCAGATCTTTGGGATACTCTTCCATTGCATTAAAAAAAATCTGCAGAAAATACAAGTTTCCAAAAGATAGCTCAAGTCTACTGCCATTTGCTGATTCAAAGAGGATTAATATTAAATACACCGAACATGGGTCACATGTAAGTGACTTACTATAGTTTTGATTACTTTATATAATGTTATGCAAAGATACACTTATACTTTATATAGTGATACTTTTACATAACAAGATGTCAAGGAAAAATGGTCTTTGACTTACAGAATCACCCTCTATAAATGAAGCATTATAACTAATATTATCATATTATTGTTATTTGTATTGCTGGTACAGTTATTATCATCATCATGAATAATATAATTATTACAGTACTCCTTCATTATAACACTTTCCATTGAGCATAATCCCTTATAGTGAAATTGCCTTAAAATGAAGTACATGATACATCACTCCTTCATTATAATGTTATAGGAGCCAGTGTATTCCATCTTAAGCCAAAAAAAATATGTTTCTGGTTGCCCAACTGTCCATATTTTTCATTGCCAACCCAAGCACTTTTTTCACCCCCAGGGTAAAAGAAAAATTCCCTCTAAACTGATTTGTGCATGTAACTGAGTCAGTTTAGCCCAGTACTTGAAGTGCTTAGCACATTATGTATACTAATTATTATAATATACACATTTAAAAAAACAATAAACTAACTACCTACCCTAATTTTAAAAGCAGTGCAATAGGAAACCTATTCTTTTCTGGCCTTTTAGAAAGACTGCCTAATAATGATGTACATGAAATATGCAATGTTACTACCACTTAACAAATTAACATTCATGCTCATAAAAGGAACCATGCTATAATGGAAGGCCTTACAGCGAGGAAATACTGTATTATTATTATTATTATTACTATTATTATTATTATCATAATAATGTTCTAGTGGTTGTTATTATCATTACTATCATATATATATTGAATTGCTATATTTCATATAATGCCTTGATGGCAATAACTTTTTGCAGCCTATTAAAAACTGTACTGATTAGCAGTTTAAGTCTGACAGCTGAATGACAGTTATCTGCACTGAATAAATGAGACACTGCTGCATTAAAGGACTTTAGTTAGGATTCCTGATTAGATAATATTTTTATCTGTTATAAGTTGAAGCCACTGTGAACAACACAGACCAGCCTAATGTACCAGTAGATCATAATCTACCCTGCTGACCTGCAATGATGATGATAGTAAACAGAGCACAATATAAAAATTTAATAAATTGGGTATTTTGCTCCATGGTTTCAAACTAACTGTTTTGTTCAGCATTAGATGGGGTATTTTGTAAACACTGCAAACACAAAAATACCAAAGACCCAAATTGCCAAATTCAATGAGACGTTAATGATGTCTCTCTAAATGTATCAAATGTCTTAGATGGCCAAGACTAGCACATGGTGCATTTGAATATATGGCTCTGTTTGAGTAAGTGTTCTCACAGGGATCAAGTACACTCATTTCAAACATGCACAGATTATCTGAAACTTGAAATGACAGCATAGTTTATATTGATTGAACATGCCATTATACAACATGGGCTGTGATTATGGCACCAGCAAATATACCAACAACTTTGGATTGAATACTTAAAATAGCTTCATGTAAATTTATTTTTATAAAAAATTCATTTTGAGTTGATTTGTCTGTGAAAATGGGAAATTTGCAGTGGATCTAGAGCTATGATAATACCTGAGACCCTTCTGTATAAAATTCTCAATGCATCAAAGTAGAAAAGATCATAAAGTAATTGACACTAAAGTTCACTTAAAATAATAAAAGCTGACTGAACATTACAGATCATTATCTGCTAGAGTAGAAAGGCAGACATGGGTCTACAATGCTCACATTTCAGAGTGTGTTAGAGGAGTAAATACAGTATCTCTAATGGACACGTGTACATTATGGAAATGTCCATTAAAACAGGTTAAAATGCAGTAAAATGACAAATTTACCTGGACTGTACCACTTGTGGAACTTTGAGCTCAACGCTGCACTTGGACGGATGTGGAACATTGACTTCACACTCGGTTTCCACTGGGGTGTTACATCCTGATTTGAGCTCTGCCAGAAGTTCTCGTCCAAAGTTTTGTGTGTAAAACTGTGGACAAAATGGCAGGATATCTTGCAGGTTTCGAAGGCCTTAAAAACAAAAATGATATTTCTATAAAGAGTGTTCATGCTCTATGAAATACTTGCTTGTTCCACCTTCACTATCAGATATGTGACTGAAATAACCACTTCCTGATCATGACAGCAGTGGTTGGTCAACAATGGAAAGACAGTCTGCCACTGTAAAATATATGATATACCTTCTAAACTTAATGTGTGGTCTTTCACTATATTGCACCCCACAGTAGAGCACATTCCCTGATATGACATGCATTGCCAGGGATCCTATTATGCCAGTTGAATTCTATTGTTATATCCAGTAAACCCCTCCCCCATTAGAATGTGGACTTTTATGGCAGTATAGTCAGGGACTGTACAACGTATATTGTACTCCATTATAAGGTGACTTTGTACATAGGATGTAATCCTAAAATGGCTTCCTTAAAAAGCTTTATATTAAGGGATCAATGTCCTAACATAATGTACCCCAGCATAAGGTAATGAGAGCATAATCTGGATTGGAAAATGCCATGGTGCAGCTAATTTCAGGTTAACTAGATATTCAGACATGTTAATGGTTTTGAGTTACCTGAGCACATGAAAAAAAATTTGATGCAGTAATGTAAGTGTCCAAGGAAACTATGATTCCACAGTGTAGACAACAACATTAAGATGGCAAAACTGTAAATGCAATTAAGATAATCTCATTTTTCTAGCACTATTTGTGCATAATGTACTATTATTTTCTTTTAGTCTCTTTAAAATGTGGTGTTCCCCAAATATGTGGGGTCAAGGGTCAGTGACTCTGCCTTTGGTATCCTGTGTGCAACTGATATTCAAAGCTGCTATTAAATTGAATACAAACTCCTTGAGAATATAACCTGTATTAAATGGAAATACATTCATAACCCCATTGTGCTCTGTTATAATTTTATCCTCAGTAAAATGTGTATCTTATAAGTAATATATATATATATATATATATATATATATATATATATATATATATATATATATATATATATATATATGACACTGATAATCAAAAACATCCTCAGATTTATCAAAATCTCCAAGAATCCAACAGTTTGCCGACACTATTTTTATGCTTGAGCTATCAAGTTTCAGTGTAATAGTATCAATTTATTGTGTATGAATTTATCCATGTTTTGAGATGAACAGAGAAACTGTTCATAACATACTTCGTACAGATTAAGATAAACATCAGTGATTTGATATATACCAAGAAAATGTCCATCCGGAACACTCCCGACTAAATCAGACATTTAAGACATAAAGGTGAAAAGTTCTGAATAAAAAGAGAATGCATAGAAATTTATTTTAAAAAAGGCACTTAAGCCTATGTCCAGATATGGGCTAAATTTCAATGTCTTTTTAAAGTTGATTCTATTTCAAGGAGATATATTCATAACATGTTAATTTCTTTTATTTTGGACCCAATTATAAGGCACAGGCTAAAACTCTTTATTGTAATATATAATCTACAGTTTTATAAAATGACCTTGTACCAAGACTTTTTCAGAGTTTCCATAATTTATAGACCAGGTGATCAATACAATATTGTACTAATATAATAAACCCCAAGTATAAAGTGACCATGTGACTTTCTTCACCTAGTATTATAGCATGGGATCACTGTACAGACTACAAGTTAGTTGCAATGAACCACGCCAGGAATCCGACATTTTGGGTTTTCTAGGTAACCTATATTTTAAACACGTATTTGTAAAACTTTCTTCATGAATGGTTCAAACTAAGCCATAATTTTTATTCCTGGGCTAATTGTTCTAGTCAAATTTAGTTTCACAACCATTCACGTTGTGCTTGAAGAATTCAGACGTGGAACAGTTGCTACCCGAAAAACAGATGTCTTGACAAGAATGGTTAAATAAAAATTTTATACTTCACCACGCACATTTTTGTATGTGGGACTTTAAACAAATTTGCAGGAGTTTTTGTGTTTTCTGTCCTCCAGGTGTGCGAATTCATACAAAATTTTGCAAAATTCGTGCAATGGCACACCCTGACGGCATCTCCACTTAAGTACTTGTCATATCTAATGACTTTCCTGTGAAGTTTCTCTTGTACTTTGTCAATACTTCCTGTTTGTCACACAGAGAACAAGCTACATTGATTTCTGATTGGTGGTTATTGTTTAACCTGAAGCGGAACAACCAATAACCACAAATGAGAATTCAATGTAACATATTTCAATGTGCAATACGCCGGTAGTGTAGCTTTCAAATCAAACCAAGAAGTCAAGAATTCAAAGTATGAACTTTGTGTGAAAGTGCTTATTAAATGATGAGTAAAGTACTTCATTATACATGTGGAATATGTTTGGAATGTATAATATATGCTGAACATACTTCTGGGTTAAAATAATTAGCATGAAATAGCTGGGTGAGGGACAGATTATGAACCATGTCACTTTGTGTTAACTTATAGATGGAGAGTTGGTATTCTCAAATAATCTTTTTTGTTTTTACTAATAAACATGAGTGACTGTGACTGCAAATACCATTTCAGATGGATTATAATTTTACAGAATAACAAGGCAACTAATAATATTTATTCATGGCTGCTGAAGACTAAAATAACATGCAAAAGGTAAGTATCGTTTTGTATCGATTCTGTCGTTTGTACTGATATGTGTATTGTTTCAGCAAAAGTATCGATGCATCAATATATCGATGAAACATTTCACCCTAATCATTTATAACATGGTACAATTTTATGGCTCATCTAAACATTTTTGTAACAAGGGACTAGATTACTTTCAGCCTAATTTTGTTTCTTTTATATTGTCAGAACTATAAATATTAACATTACAGATTGCCTTACACTTACATGGATTGTCTTGGAAGTTCTTCCCCTCTTTGGCATCCTCAGCAAGTTTTTCTACTGTATCCTATAAGAAAGGGAATGATGTGAGAGATAGAACGCTTACAAATTTTCATGAATTTTGCAAATGATACCAATTACAAAAACATTAACATAGATTATTTATACCTCCCTTAGTCTCACACATGAACATATATCATTTAGACCTCCCTTAGTCTCACACATTAACATAGATCATTTATACGTCCCTTAGTCTCACACATGAACATAAATCATTTATAGCACCCTTAGTCTCACACATGAACATATATCATTTAGACCTCCCTTAGTCTCACACATGAACATATATCATTTATACCTCCCTTAGTCTCACACATGAACATAGATCATTTATACTTCCCTTAGTCTCACACATGAACATATATCATTTATACCACCCTTAGTCTCACACAAGAACATAGATCATTTATACCACCCTTAGTCTCACACATGAACATAAATCATTTATAGCACCCTTAGTCTCACACATGAACATATACCATTTAGACCTCCCTTGGTCTCACACATGAACATATATCATTTATACTTCCCTTAGTCTCACACATGAACATAGATCATTTATACTTCCCTTAGTCTCACACATGAACATAGATCATTTATACCACCCTTAGTCTCACACAAGAACACAGATCATTTATACCACCCTTAGTCTCACACATGAACATATATCATTTAGACCTCCCTTAGTCTCACACATGAACACATATCATTTATACCTCCCTTAGTCTCACACATGAACATAGATCATTTATACTTCCCTTAGTCTCACACATGAACATGTATCATTTATACCACCCTTAGTCTCACACAAGAACATAGATCATTTATACCACCCTTAGTCTCACACATGAACATATATCATTTAGACCTCCTTTAGTCTCACACATTAACATAGATCATTTATACCACCCTTAGTCTCACACATGAACATATATTATTTATACCACCCTTAATTACAAACAATGTTCAAGTCTCTATAACTGTTCAAAAGGACACAAAGCAACAATTCTAAATTATAACAGAATACTTCTCAAGGTCACAGTATATTGTATGGGAATGGAATGAGCATCAACCAAAGGCCAGTGACGAAATTGGTTGGTCACTGGAAATGAGTAGTTGGCCTATAATAAAAGATTATGATTTGTGAAGTACATGCATGTGGAATTTAACTACCTGAATCAAATGAGGTATGACAAGATTTGTTGTTGTTGTTGTTGTTGTTGTTGTGGTGTTTAACGCCATTTTTCAGGACACGACAGCTTATAAATGGCGGCCAGTATTAGTGGTGGAGTAAGAACCCAGCAAAACCCCAGAAAGAACCACCGACCCACAAGAAGCTACTGGCAAGCTTTCTCACGTACCTACATTGGGGTATGTCAAGAAAACAACTACTGGACAATCCTGAAGTGTACATGTACTGCACAGTAGTCTAACTGGCAATGGCTAGGATGAGATGATGTTGATGTGGGGCATTCAAGACAACTCTGGCCATACTGACAATGGCTAGGATGAGATTATGTTGATGTGGGGCATTCAAGTCAACTCTGGCCACATTGGCAATAGCTAGGATGAGATGACGTTGATGTGGGGCATTCAATTCAACTCTGGCCACACTGGTAATGGCTAGGATGAGACGATGTTGGTGAGTGTGGCAAATTCAAGATAACTCTAGCCACACTGGCAATGGCTAGGATGAGATGATTATGGTGAGTGTAGCACATTCAAGATAACTCGATCCACACTGGCAATGGCTAGGATGAGATGATGTTGATGTGGGGCATTCAAAACAACTATGGCCACATTGCCAAAGGCTAGGATGAGATGATGTTGGTGAATGTGGGGCATTTAAGTCATCTCTGGCCACACTGGCAATGGCTAGGATGAAATGATGTTGATGTGGGGCATTCAAAACAACTCTAGCCACATCAGCAAAGGCTAGGATGAGATGATGTTAGTGAGTGTGGGTCATTCAAGTTCACTGTCAAGCTGCAAACTTCACCTTTGCATTACATTCCTCACAGATGGAAAGGTTATTTAGTTTTCAATCTTTATTGGGAAAACTTGGCCAGATATGCTGCCAGACAACCACTTCATGTAAGACTTCAGGTTCTATATCAACTATGTTGGATCACTGTTATACAATAGGCAGGATAATAATGTCTACTTCAGCCATTTTCATAGCAGATACATGTTGATATATCTTTTGTGATTTTTGTTTTAAAAACAGTCTTTGAAAGAGAGAAAAATAATGCAGTGAAACAAATGAAGGCTTAAGTAAAACTTGTTTGCATGCTGTTATAGAAATAGCACAACAAATGGTTCATTTGCAATGTGCCATGGCACACATACTAGCAGGATCCATACCACAATATACTGATCTATCAGTAAATGGGTACACTCACACTAATTAGCATCCCTCTTTCACGAATTAAAACTTAAATGTGGTCAATTAGGTTTTAAACAAAAACTGTCAGTCACTGCTCAAGGAATACATCTCTAACAGTCACTAAATCATAATAAGGACATTTACTTGATGGCACCCAATTTTGACTAACGGAAAGGGATTACTCACTCGCTTTAAAAAGAGGCCTTAGTCATTTAAATCTTTGATTGGAAATTATAACAATGTCAAAAGCATTAACTCTGGATTTGAAATATGAGATACAAAGTCTTTCTGCCCTCACTCCAAGATAGTAAAAAGAAATTTCTCAAACTCCAGACTCAGACTAAACTAAAAATTCTGACATTTGATTAGCTGTTGTCAAATGACTGATCAATCAGATGTCAGAATTTTGAATTTAGTCAAAATGTGGCTGTGAAATCTTGTAGCCACTGCACAAAGACCTACTTTAAAATCAGAAATTAATGTTGGGTTTAAGTTTCATTATTCCTGCTCATTTAGAAAACCCATCAATTTAAATGATAAAAGTTTTTCCTTGCCCCTCACCCTGGTCATTATTGTACAAATCCATAATATTCAATATCCACAAATTTACTTTTAGACAGGGAACAACAAAACTTTAACTGTAACTGGGTCTGTGCACTTTGCATTTGGATGCAACTTATCAGTGTGTATATTCGGTATTTTGTATCTTAAAATTTATGTATTCTGTATCAACTTCTACCACACCATGTTATTTCTACTGGGTGGAAAAAAATATCTTAATGTATACATTTATATGTAAGAAATCATGTAGAATGCATGTCAACAATGCTGGTAACTGCTGCAAGTATCCGTTCAATTAAGTCATCATGACATGTGTACTGGGCATATTCTCATCATTAGCAAATGACCTGCCCCATGATTAATAGTTCTCTATGCAGATGACTTCAATTTGTGTGCAGAAACAACTTTACTTCTTTCAATCACAGTGACCTTAACCATGAACCTTTTGACCAAACAGGCAATAGGATTCTTCCTTACCCCAAGTGCAAGACATCCACAAAGTTTGGTGCAAGTAGACTGAAGAGAATTCTAGTGTAGAAACAATTTTCTTCTTCCAGTCAGTAGCCCTGACCATTGATTTTTCAACCTAAAAATCAATAGGAATCTTTCTTATCACAAGTGGAACCATTCCCCACCCCCAGTTTGAAGATTTGCAACTCTTGAATTGAAAATATAAGGGATAAAAACCACTTAAAACAGGAGGGGATTTTCTAAATAACAGAAAATTCAATCGTAAAATATCATAAATTTACATGCCTTTGTATGCATGGGAATCTGTTGCACATACAATTCAACAGACTTAGTTCAATTTTTATTTCAGAAAGATTTGTCCATTTTTTAAAATTCCAGTGTGTGTGTGTGAGTGTGTGTGTGTGTGTGTGTGTGTGTGTGTGTGTGTGTGTGTGTGTGTGTGTGTGTGTGTGTGATTTTGCTTTCCCCTAGATACCTCAAAGGATGAAAAGAAAGGCTTGAAAAGATATCTTATTTTCTTTTTTAGGATTGTATTGCTATTGCTTCTGTTAAAGGGAACCAAAATCAAGTGCCAGTCTCACATGTGCAAATATAAGGCAAGACTGTTTATACCATATTACATGGCAGGAATGTAGTGATTGATCCTCTAAATATGTCAGTCAGGTGTAAAATGCATATTCATCTGTAGTGAGAAAACATTAGATCCCTCAAATGAGGGACCCGAGTGGTCTAAAGCGCACTCCGTTACGGATCACTGCCATCTCACCTCTGTCTGCATTGGTTCGAGTCTAGGATTCGGCTGATGTGGGTATGTGAAAAAGTTTTCCAGTAGCTTCTCGTGGGATGGTGGTTCTTCTCAGGTTCTTCCTCCACCATTAATACCGGCCGCCATGCATAGCCTATCGTGTGCTGAAAAAATGGCGTTAAACCCCACAACAACAACATCAACAACAACAACCCTCAAATGAAATGACAGTCGAGCCTCCTAAAAGAATTTCCATGAATTCAAGTTAAGACCTTTCCTTCTTTTTAACCTCCAAATGTTGAAACCATCTCTGATATTCTTCAGCAGCAGGATTTTCAAATTAGCCTTTGTGGTAGCCATATTGGATGTAGGATTTGGACCATTTTCATTTAGGACCAACTAGATACCCTTAGAAGATTTTTGGTGAAAAAACAATGCCAGTATACCCATCAATTCAAGAGAATTAGTGACAATAAGATTTCAACATGTTCATTGTGGCAGCTATTTTGGATGTCTGCAAGGCACCGTCTTCATTTAGGACTAACTTGAGATGAAGGAGTCTGTGAAAAGATTATGTTGATACTGCTATTAATTTTGGAGGAATTAGCAATAACAAGATTTTCAAGACTGCTACCATGGTGGCCATATTTGCTGTCAGATCAGCATCGAATCACGACCATTTAGACACCATAAGAAGTCTTCTTGTGAACATTCCTTGTCAATATGACTTTTGATTTAGGAGGCGTAGCCACAAGAATATTTTTAAGATGGCTGCCATATTTGAGGTCAGTTTGGTACCATTTTCATTTAGAACCAACTTGATATTATAATGTCTTCCTTCTGACAGTAGAGATAGGATTTTCAAATATGTGGCAGCCTTGTCGTGGCAGCCTCATTTTCATTTAGGACTAGATATGATATAAGTATTCTGGTGAAAACCTTATTTCAGTATGACTTTCTGTTCAGGAGAAGTAGCAATTAACAAGATTTTCAAGTTGGCTATGATGATGGCATGAAATCGTTTACACAAATCCTTATATTCTGTGTTGTGTGCACTGTTACAACATTCCTCAATATAAGCTGGCATGAATATCACAGATGACTATCATAGTTCTCATCAACAGTGTTATAATGTTGGAGCACCATATGACTTATAATAAGAGATTGCTATAAGAAAATGTGCTTGGGCAAGGAATCAAAACTTGAAGCCCTCTGCCCTGATTAACAATGAAAAATAAACAAAAGTTAAAAAAAAAGAAATATAGGACACTTACAAATATCAGCTGAACTTTGTCCTCACAGTAAAAACAATTTTCACTTGGCTCCCAGTCCACTACTTCATCTGGCTCCAAACCTGGAGAATTGAGAATACAATTTTTTTATTTTCTTTACACATTAAAATGATCTAATTTGGCATCCCCTCCACATATTCCCATTTATACCATATCACTTGGGGGTCACGAGTGGCCGAGTGGTCTAAAGCGCTCTCCATTACGGATCACTGCCATCTCACCTCTGCCTGTGTGGGTTCGAGTCTAGGATTTGGCCAATGTGGGTATGTGAGAAAGCTTGCCGGTAGCTTCTCATAGGTCGGTGGTTCTTCCCAGGTTCTTCCTCCACCATTAATACTGGCTGCCATGCATAGCCTATTGTGTGCTGAAAAATGGCCTTAAACCCCACAACAACAACAACCATATCACTTCTCATTCTGGAAGCAAACTACAGAGTAATCTCTTAGCATGTAAGCTTTATGTTGGTTGCTTTGTAAACTTAAATTCCCCTTGACAGTGACCAATGCAACTATAAAAGTAGGTGAAAATGTTTCACAGAACAGCTTCAAGCCCTGAAGAACAATAATGTTTAAACAACTCAGCTAAACAGGAGCCTAATAGGTGGACTATATGCTTTTCATTATACTGTTATATAAAGTAATATACAGGTGTCTGTAACATTCATCTCATTTTCTGAATTTTTCCATGTAAGAATGGTCAACTGTCAATCACAAAAAATTTCCCCCAAAGACAAGCGTTTTTAATAAGCAGAGATCAGTAGATAACCCCATTTATGTCACAAAAGTCAAGCAGCTTTTAAAAAAATTTCAAATGGAAGTCAAAATAACCCAGTTTTGGAATGTGACACATTTAATAGGTTATATTAGAGCATAGAAACCATCTTTAGGTTTAAATGTTCAAAATCCACTAAAGACCATCGTGACTTGCTTATTGTATCAAAATCCACTTAAGACCATAATGACTTGCTTACTGTATCATGCGTGAAATATGTTTATCCCAAGAAGCACCTCAGTGCAAATTTGGTGGCAAAAGATAAAAGTGTAAGTTATAGGAATTATAAACCTGTTCACAACTGTTACAAGTTTAATTAATCCTATCCACAGGGGCTCATATCGTTGCTTACAAATTGACCTGTCATACATGTACTATATAATAACTACTAGGGAGGACACTTGTCTCCTTGCTTATGTGACCTGTTTAAGAATAAACGATGATATTTCAAGTTATGCTTTGCACAGCTTAATAAATTTGGTACCGATATTTAGCTCAGGCGTTCAACTGTGTATCCCTATGAAAAGTTTGACTTAATATCACACCTTTAAGGAAAGCCAAATCATTTTCCCATGCTACCACTCAACATGGCCCTGATCACGCCCACTTAATATGCAAGAATAACGTGCTGAATGGAATACTACCGTCTCATTGGTCAACTGAAAATAAGTTATAAATAAATACAGGACGTCATTTTCTTTTAACCAATGAGAGGACAATATTCCATTCAGCGGCATCTCAATTGCATATTAAGTGGGTGCTATTACAGCCATGTTGAGATGTAGCATGGGAAAATTATTTGGCATTCCTTTTGATAGGGATACACAGTCGAATGCCTGAGCCAAATATCAGTACCAAATTTATTAAGTTACACAAAGTGTAGCTTAAAACATCAGTGTTTATTCTTAAACAGGTCATGTGAGCAAGGAGACAAGTGTCCTCCCTAGTAGTTATTATATAGTACATGAATGACAGGTCAATTGTAAGCAACGAAAAGAGCCCCAGTGAACCTATCAAGTAGATCACAGTGACCCAAGTTTGGTGCACAATACATGTTAATCAAAAATTGCATATACAGTCTAACCAAGGTATCAAAACTTAAGGTGTACCCGTACAGAAGTTACAGACTGAACTGGAAGGATGGAGACAATTTTAAACTATTCTGAGTGAAACCCTGATACAGGTGATCATCCCAAGATGCATCCAGTGTGTAAGTTTCATGGCAATAAATGAAATGGCAATTAGAATTGGTACATGGACATGATTTTTAAGTAATTTTTGATAAACAATGAAAGTCTGTTGCAGTGATCCTCTTTTGATGTATGATGCAGATAATTCCAAGTCAAGTTTATAATGTGCAGCTGAATAGCAGGGACAACACACAGGACAGATGAACACAATTTGAAGCAATTTTTTATTAAATCCATAAATTAGGTCACAGCAACCAAGATTTTGTGCATGACAGCTGTCCATCCTATGGTGTACCCTCAGCATCAGCTTGATGACAATAAAAATGGTGTTGGAACTAGGACCAGGACACAATAATTGTACCGGTTTTTGCTGAATCATAATGGAATTGCTCTGGCATTCAACAATTTTGCACAAGGTCCAAAATCTAAGGAAATGGTGACCAGATTTTAAATACTGGCAATTTTTGTTATTAAAAAGAAGGGTGAGGTTTAGGGACACTACAATTTTCTTTATTTTGATAGTTAAATGATATGGTTTGATTTGGGTTTGAGGGTACACATCTAGGTCTAACTTTTGATGCACATCGCTAAGACGACTATAGCTCTGCATGGCCATTTTAGCTTTCTGATCTTTGGAAGTACATTTTAAAAATCGAACTGATAATGTTTTCTTACTTTCTGATATTTAAAAATGCCTTTACTGTGAAAAAATATTTATGTATTTAAAGAACACAAGTGTACATAATGCTATTTAAAGTACATTTCATAAAATAGCATAAGTGTTGCATTTTGGTTAACTATCGGGGTGTGTGGGGTGTGGCATTTTATGCACTACTGTCTCCCTATGGTGATTAAGATATGAAAATTTGTTAATTTATGGAGCCTATCAGTTTCAGGTAGAAGACTGTCCCCTGAGTTCATTCAAGGTGCAACGTGATGCTCTCATTTAAATCGACAGAGAGCATATGATTTACCTACTAACAGTCTGCTACAGACAGCATATGATTTACCTACTAACAGTCTGCTACAGACAGCATATGATTTACCTACTAACAGTCTGCTACAGACAGCATATGATTTACCTACTAACAGTCTGCTACAGACAGCATATGATTTACCTAACAGTGATCAGAAATAAATGTTCATAAAAATCAAAGTAGGTGAAAGACTTGTACACTGACTTTCTCTACAGTGTGAGAGTTGTAAAGCAAATAAATTGACCACATGCCTTGTCCTCTTTCAGCAGTGTCTCAAAATCCTGGAGAAGAACCAAAATATATCAGTATATTACAGCAACCCAGTATTGGTATGTGATGTATTTCCAGCTCAAGAAGCACCCACAGTGCAAGTTTGATGCATACAGGTGATGTAGTATAGGATTTACAGCTTAAACGAACGACGGGATGAACAGATACTCTCATGAACCAAAGGACAATGAATCCTATATAATGATTTCTTCTTGAAGGATAAATTGTTTAAAAATGGTGTTTTTTAAAACAAATATTTTTTGTAGCTGTGTAGGGTAGGTGGCAGCTACATTGGGGAATTAGCTTGTAGAGCAAACAAACAAATGTCACAGCTACATATTTCTTTAATGGTTTCTTTTCACTGTAACAAATTCAAATTCGAAACCTCTCACTAACCGTTTCTGCCTCTGTATATATATCAGCATATCAGACTTCAAAGCAGACATCCTGATATCATGTTTCTATAACTGGCTTGATTGTTTCTGGTACACAGATCTGTTTCCTACATTAAACTAAACAACTGAAATCACACTAATGAGTTGTCTAGAAGTTGATTTGAAAACATATAAATGATTATAATACATCTGATCAGACTTGCACTCACTTTCAACCTCATCTTCAAAATATAAATGTTAAATAAATGTAGTTTATGTGTAAGGGCTGGCAAAGATTGTCAGAGTTCCAATATAAAATATCTATTTCTTTCAAATATATATACTATTTCTTTCAAATCTATAAGATACTCTTGCTAATTAGAGAAACTTAATCTACTATCTTGTCTCTAATATCATCAGCATTTTCAAAATCAAAAACTAATTGTAAGCCCTGTAAATAATTATTTAACTAATTAATTTAATTAATTTGCATAAACACAAATTCCTGTTGTTCTCACTTACATAGACCACAGAGCTAGACCTGTTAAACCGAAAGATTAATGTCCATAAGGCCACGAGGTGAGTGTGCTGTAAAGATTCTGCGTGTACTGTTCTGGACTGCAGAAGCAGAGCATTTCTTGAAATGTGGATTCTATCCAATATGGCTATGTATAAAACTAGAAAATTGGAAAACATTTAAATCATATCAAAAGTCCCTACTACTTATTTATGCAGAATCATTTTGTGACATAAATTTGTGTAGTTCTATTGTATTGACATGGGTATTGATATGGAAAAAGTACATTGAGTAATCATTTCACCCCACCTTAACACTGATTTTTCCATTGGTCAGCAGGACCAATTCATATAGAAATCAACCAGTCTTGCGGAAAATCAACTGGCCCTTGCAATAAAATAAAAATAATTTCATCAACTTGTTAAACAGCAGTAATTTGTAATCAGATTTAAAACAAACATGGAATGTACTTTGCATCAGAAAATACTATCATATGAAAGTTCAGGACTGAACAGAAGTTATTTCCTAATGACTTCTGAAGATTTAACTGGTCCCACAGGCCTGCAGTTGTCAGAATTAACTGGCAATCCTCATAACCCACAAGCCTGCAGTTGTCAGAATTAACTGGCAATCCTCATAACCCACAGGCCTGCAGTTGTCAGAATTAACTGGCAATCCTCAAAACCCACAGGCCTGCAGTCGTCAGAATTAACTGGCAATCCTCATAACCCACAGAACACTGGTCAGTGGGCCAGCAGCTAAACTGACTGAGTCTATAGATGGATAGATTTAAGCTGGTTTAACAAGATTTTACTGTACTTTTGACCAATGTGACAAAGTGGGCCTTTTCATCATGCACATGCATATATGACCATCTTTGTGCTGCAGTATCTCTTCTCCACTAAACTTTAGTCTACATGTTTACATGGCTCAGTGGTTAATGTGCAAGACTCACAAATGAAAGGGTGCAGGTTTAAATCTAACCAATCTAATTCACTTGGATCAACTATTGTGGTGTGTTCTTGGGCAAGGTTCTTTATTTTAATTGCCTCAGCACTAAATAACCTACTTGTGTTATTGTGCAGTAAGCACAAAACCAAAAACATTTACATTTATTTGGAAGGCTTCTTAATTTTGTTTTTGGCAATTTGTACCTTTATATATATTTAGAACTGAACTTTTAACTGGCACAATATGGTGAGAGGTGTGGTGACATGCCATTAAACTCATTACACGTACATGAATGCAAGCATACTCCTTTGTTAGAGATACACATTGGAGATGAAGGAAATATCTGGATTCAAAGACATCACTGAGAACAAAGTTCTTTTATTCAACCAAATGAAAGAGACAAAGAGTCACACCTGACATGGGTATATAAATGGAAACTGGTGTGAAAGAGCCACCTTTAGGATATTGAAAAAAACTTAAATTTAAGTCTTGCATTTAAATACCAGGAGTGCACTACCTAGTTTTGACGGGCAAACCTGGCGCAGCAAGATTTTTCAACTTGCCAGTGAGATTTTTGTATTATACTAACAGTACGAACAAATCTAGATTAAACCCTGTGACTGTTTAAGGTATGGACTCATAACAGCCAGATAATCCATTGGTTTACCCCAATTTTGGCAGAAAAGCAAAACTTTCAATCAATAGTTTCATAATAGGCACCTTTTATGGATTTTGGGTTACTTCATCAATTTGTCCCTTCTGTTGCAAGTACTTATTTCTCACTTAGCAAGAGGCTCCAATACAAATCAAATCCAGGAGCTTTCACACAAATCCAAATCTGATAAAGTTGTGGCTCTATAAATCTGCTTTTCAGTTTAATTGACAGTCAAACTGATCAGGAAAAACTTACTGGAACCAAGATATGTAATCTATTTCATACAATTTGAACATCAACTGAAAAATAAACAGGCAGGTTTCCTACTGAAACCAATTATGAACTTGATGACAATGAATTAATCAAATTGGGCAATATCTAATTTTACCTGCAAGCCTTGAGATTAACCAAGTGAAATGACCACTTGAGCCAGTGGCCTATTTGTTGTACATTTCCCAATGGAATACTTGCCTTACCACTGGCCATGTGTATTGTTTGTCAATCTAGTAAAACAGCTGACAAGAAGTGCTGCTGACCAAGTAAAGTTGGGATGTTATACAAAGAATGACTATTGATTGGAAGAAGTCTTACTTTTGGCAGCTGAAAAATAAATCAATTTATCTTGGGTCCTTATTTAACCTTGTCTCATAATTTCGGACATTTGTGAATATCATTTATACTATCTCCATGAAATGTTATTTGATTCTATGGAATAATGAAGGACCAGCCAACCCTTTTCTCAGTTTGTAGTGTTATCCTAATAAGCAAAGGTGCATGTTCCCATAACAACACTCCATTTTCCCTTAAATACTTGAATACTGTTCATATGTGCCTAAAAATACTAGTATTACTATCAGAAAATTTTCCTAGTGACCTTGAGGCTTCCAACACTGACTTAGAGGGTAGTTTGCTCCTGTCAATGTTAGAACACATAAGAGATCACAAATGTTTTAAATTTTTCTAAGATCATGACACATCAATCCTCAGGATTCTGTTTTCTTTTAATGCCAGAAGAAATCTATTTTTTTTTAAATGTCTGAAGAGATCAGATATACAGTATCTGCTTTACATTAATGGAGGGGGGGGGAGACAGTTGATTACCAGAAATAATGACATTTCTCTTAATAAGACTGATGATACAGCACTTCCTCACTATAAGACCATTCATTATAATATGGTTTCCTGCTGTAAGGCAAGTACGGTCATAGAATTCATATTATTATGGGTAGTAAGATTATGGTCATAGAATCCATATCATTATGGGCAGTAAGATTACAGTCATAGAATCCATATCATTATGGGTAGTAAGATTACGGTCATAGAATCCATATCATTATGGGTAGTAAGATTACGGTCATAGAATCCATATCATTATGGGTAGTAAGATTACGGTCATAGAATCCATATCATTATGGGTAGTAAAATTATATGTATCATGTGCTTCACTACATGGTGGAGGCCACAGGTGGTCAAAGGCAATTGCCTATACAGCTCACTCGTGTATCTCAACAATGTCCGTGCAAGTTCCAGTTTTGACTCCACCAATATAGGCATTAACAGAGCAAGATGCAGTTTCATATTATTATTATTAATGAGGATTAGGTCAAACAAAAAAAATATGTTTCTGGTCGGTCGACCATCCCTGCTTCTCAATGCCAACTCTAGCACTTTTTACCCCTTGGTGAAAAAACCCTCCACAAAAATCACATTAACTATATATATATAATGTTAAACAAATATCTGCCTACCCTAATTCTAAAGCCAGTGCAATATAGAACACATACATTTTTTGTTTGACCTGATGATTTTATTTATATAATTCATCATTATTAATTATTTACCTACACCCCAAATGATGATGATAATTTTCATTGAATTATTATATAAAGAATTAAAATATACAGATAATTTAAGTAACCATATCAAAATTTCAAAGGTGAATCTGAAAGCAGAAGCAGCTGTGGTAAATTAAATATAGAGCCATATTGTCTTTAAACACTACTTATCATACTGTAACTGAATGCAAGCATTCATGAATTTTTCTACCCTGAAAAGAAATTGATGTAAAATCAAGGGAAAATCCCTAAGTGATTTTACACCCTTATAGAACAAGGCTATACTGAATGGGAGGCTGATCAGCTTCCCTCCTAACATTTCAGCGATTTCCAATATTCAGCTATGCAGCTAATCAGATAATGAAAAGGATCAAGTTTTCTCAACAACAGCTAAATTCAGAGGGAAGCTGGTAACCTCCCTTTTATGTTGGGGCATAGGCATTTAAAGACTGAGGTATTTATAAAAGGAGGTTAGAAAAGTCATATCCTTTTCCATGTGTGAAGAGACACCCAACAGGCCCAATAAATACCCAACATACATACAGTAAAACTGGTTATGAGAGACCAACCTTCTGCCAACAAAAAAAAAAAATGGTCTCTCAAGACGGGTGGTCTCTCATAACAGAATTGTACAAAAAAGACCAGTTTCCAAGGCCCAGTTTCAGAACAATTTAAAGAAAACTAACCACAATCACTGCACATATATTCTATTATTTATTAATCTTGCTAAAATATTGTATGCATTCGTCTGAAAATAAAATTTTAACGCAACAAAGATATACTTGTATTTCAAGATCATATGTACAAGTATTAGCATAATAAATCATTTCTGATTTACTCTTTTCCTTTATAACACTCTATATTTGTATTACTGATGTCTAAACCACTATTTTGTGAGTGGGCTGCTCTTCTTCACTTCTTTCAGTTACAATAATTATTTTCTATAGCATTAAAATTTGTCTCTGTTTAGTTGGAGGGACTTTCATTTTTACTAAGGTACCAGGTGTTAACATTATTAGTGTTCAGTTGTAATATCGACTGTAAAAATGGTTTTGACTTGGGGAAATATGAAAAATCTACACATGTAAATTACATATCTAACAATTAATGATATAAAAAGAAACAGTTATCTCATCCAGAAACAGAATCATTTACTCAGAGACAAAAGTCAACGACTTATTTCAAAGAAGACATACTGGAATTAGCTCTATAAACAAAGTGTATAACCCGGTTGCATCACCATGAATAGATGACAACTTGGTAATCGGGATGTAATCACTGTAACATAGGGAAAAAAACAACAAACATCTCAGGCCTTTAACACTATCAAATCTGGCAAATGACAATAGACAAAGACCTTATTCACCCGCAGGCAATATGGATTAACTCCAAAGACAAAACAATATATGCAACCACTTCCTTAATTTCAGCACTACAATGGCAATTTGCGACATGCACATTAGCCTGGTTTATGGACTGTACCATCACTTACTATATACAAACCAGTAGCCAGTCATTTTTTTAACTATTTTTTTTCTTTTCGGAGGTGGGTGGGTAGTTTTTTTATTATCAGAACAATATTTACTATTCAAGTGGTCGTTGTTACAAATGATTACATAAAGATCAGTTGTATCTGTCTCTGTTTTCACAATACGGTTGTTCATAAGGCTACCGGGTCTTAATCGTACATATAAGTGGCAGCAGCGACAAGGCTGGGAACCAGGCTAAGTGCTGGAATAATCTACATGTACTTCTGGTTTACAACAGAAAATATAAACACTATAAGTATACCTAAAATATTTCAAATATCGGTAACGAGCCTAATTTCTTTTTAGAATGGTATCAGTGGTCATTGTTACAGGGATTCAACAAAGGTCAGCAGAGTTTATCCTCGTTTTTGCAATGCCGTTGTTCATAGCAGTAGTGAAATGCATTTTTTGCCAAGACATCGTGGTTGCTGGTGGCATTCAGCAAGTTGTCACTCACAACAGTGTTTCTATAATAAAATCGATCACTGCATTACGATTGTGGTCAGAAATGACAGGTAGTAGCTCATAACAGGTTTTACTGTATTTGACAGTCAATTCATGTCTCCTACTGCAGAGGTGCAACCACCTATTTTCAAAATCCTGTCAGCAAGAAATATTTTAGTTGAGAAGTCGTCTTCTTTGTAACTTTCCATCACAAGCATAAATGAAGTCACAATAGCACCAACATTTCTTCTGTATACAGGCTTTTCTGTCCCAAATTCAGATGTTTGATCAAGAAAATATTCATCAGTGCTGTAGAACATTATAGTTCTTTTCTGAATAAGGACAGTTGTTGACACAGAAAATCCAGTTTTAAAAAAGCTTACCCCCTACTGAAGAAATATAAAGGAATTATTGTAAGCTTAATAACTGGTCACAAAATAAACAATTCTTTTTCAATGAACAGTTAAAACAAATATAAATTGGCCAAAATTTTCATATACAAAATTCAGACAATTTGTTTTTTTTTTAAATGCTCTGATCAATAAACTGACAATGAAAATGATACATGTAAACAGCTTTAATTAGTATTCAAAATCATTAATTTTCAATAACAAGCAGAGAATGTTTACTTGTGCAGCTATCTGTTTTTATCTATTAGGATCACATATATCAGTGCATCACAACTATAAATTTAAAGCAAATGGAATTAATAATCATTAATATTACTATAGGTCTGACCTTTATCTAGCATTTCTATTAGTACATTCATTCAGTATCTTCACGACAATTCGATTCTGTTAGACCTGGCACATACTGTTAATTTTATTTTCGTATTCAAAATCACTCCCCATAACATTTACAGGTAAGATTTGCTGTTAAAGGATTAACTCTATTTCATCACTGAAAAAAAACCATAATAAACAATTTAATATGAAACTTCTGTTCCAATTAATTCATTTAGCTGATCATTGGTCATTTTCAGTGATTGAAATGACCAAGCAATGACCTAAATTTATATCCAGCTATGATGGTGCCATGGCAAATGCTGCTCCCGATCATTCAAAATCATCTATTGTTGTTGTTGTTGTTGTGGGGTTTAATGCCATATTTCAGCACATGATAGGCTATATATGACGGCCAGTATTAATGGTGGAGGAAGAACACAGGAAAACCCCGGGAAGAACAACCGACCCACGAGAAGCTACTGGCAAGCTTTCTCACATATCCACATTAGCCGAATCCACGCAGACAGAGGTGAGATGGCAGTGATCCGTAACGGAGAGCGCTTTAGACCACTTGGGGCCCCCAAATCATCTATAATTCCACTGCTATACAAATTTCAAACTGACTAATACTGTTTTCAAATCAACAGCTCTGACAGTATTTTAAGTAAAATGTTATTTGTCATATATTCTCAATAGTCCATCTGCAAATAAGAGAGACCCTAATTTGCTGTTGCATAATGTGCAAGCAAATCAGGTTTATTTGTTCTACTGATTACTTCTAAGAAACTTCATTGACCCAAATCTGCCAACACATTTTATGATGACAGATCTAGGTGTGTGCAGTTTTCTTGACATACTAGTGAGGGGCCCCGAGTGACCAAGTGCTCTCTGTTACAGATCACTGCCATCTCACCTCTGTGTCACCTGGGTTCAAGTCTAGGATTCGGCCAATGTGGGTATGTGAGAAAGCTGGCATTAAACCCCACAACAACAGCAACATACTAGTGAGTTTAGATGGTATTTGGAGTACAGCTATGATTGTAAATATTAATTTCAGATTTGATTTTTCTACCAATGTCAAATGCCGGTAATTTATATTGTACATAACAGCATAATGATATTTACACATAATCAACAAAACAAAATGAGTGTGAAGATAGTTCAAATGGTTACATGCACACAATGCAGAAATGCAAGGTGTTGTGAGCAAACACAAAATGCAGAAATGCATCATCTTGTGCGTGAACAGTTTTATTTTAGTGTACAACTAATTACACCACTCCCTCGATAACTCGTGCCCTGATACCTCATGAACCCGCTTATAACGCAGGGTTAGTCAAGGATCCCATTTTTTCAAAATAGAAAGTACCCAAAAACTGAACCCTATTTGTTGAACATGAAGAAAATCACACCCAAACTAGTAACTAAAACATTATATATTGCTTGTTTAATCATCGAAAACAGCTGACATAACCTGGAAATTTCAATCAACATTACAAAATTATCTATTTTCAATAAGAAATCATGTATTTTGTTATAGCTTATTTCCAAACAACATTCTTGGTTCACCGTAAATAGCAGTATGCAATGAAATTTCGATCAATGAAATTGTCACTAATGCCTGCTGGAAGCTGCACTTTAATAAATAAAATCAATTAAATAAGTTTATTGTTTGTTTTAGTTATACATGTATCTTTTAGTTCAGTTTAAGTGTAATGATCATCAATGCAATGTGCCTGGTTGTATTCAAACGTGAAATATCAATTACCTTAACAGCTATGCCCATGAGAGTTTCTGAGAGAACTTACTGGGTGCTGATGGCATTTTGATACCTAATTTGTGTAAGAATTTGTTGTATTTTTGCATGGATTAAACCTGACCTTGTATTACCACATTAATTATGTCTTTTATATCAAATAATGTGGTGAACTAACTGAAAAGTTAAAAAAAACATGCAAATCCAACTTATGTAAGAGCTAGCAGTCCTGATCTAGTATCAAGTCAACTCATTTCAAGCGATCAATCGAGCACTGTTACAATTCTGTGGTGAACTTAAAATAATTAAACTACCTTAAATTAGCATACTCATTCACAAATATGATCAATGATAGAAAGACAACCAAGTGAAATGAATACTTGATGACTGAAAATTCTGTTTCACAGATATAATTTATTAATAAAAAGCTAGTTTCAGAGTTTGTAGTTAATTTGTAATTCCTAAATTGGTACTGTGCGATTTCCACATGGATGAGAAGTTAATGAAATCATATCAATATTTTATTAGAGAAAAAAATAAAAAAATTGACTTTTGATGATGACATTTGTTTCATGAACTAAATGTTCCATTTAAAAAAAAAAAGGAATCTCGTTTGATTGTGAATTTGAATCAGTAACTAGTCTGTTTCCCTGCTTAGTATGATCCTTGTGTTGCATTCCACAAGAGTAAAGCAGGCAGCAGATCTCTCAGCAGTTGGGCATCTTGAAAATAAAGACCATTTGTACATAAAAACAAATAACTTTTAAAAAGCTATTTAGTGACAATTATTCCAAATACAATTTCAAAACGAGTATTCAGCCATTAAACAGATATGTTTGCTCCCTCCCTCGCCATTTTCTTTATGTCCAGCAAGGATGGTATCATTCATAATGTTTTGTCTCTCAGCAGTTCGGCATTTTTGAAAATAAAGGCCATTTGTAAATAAAAACAAATAATTTCATTATAAAAAGCTATTTAGTGACAATTATACCAAAATACAATTTTAAAGTGAGTATTCAGCCATTAAACAGACATGTTTGCTCCCCCCCTCACCATTTTCTTGATGTCCAGCAAGGATGGTATCATTCATAATGTTATGTAGGTACCTTGATACCTTGCACCCTCGCTTATAGTGCGATCTCTGGTCAGCCCTGCTAGGACACCAAAATTCAGATGATCTTGTTATAGCCATGCATAATAAAAATCACACGAGTCATAAAAAGGGCACCAACAAAAAGTGCATTGCTGAGATTACAGAACACATGCATGTATTTTGCTGACAGTTCTCATTTTATTCTCTGTGAAAGGAGGTTAACTTTGCAGAATCGACATCTGCTACTAGTAAATGAAGAAATATTGAAAATGCTGCACATGCAGCAAATCCATCAGACTTCTAAGAGAACAAGGTGGTTTTGAGGGTCTGTCAATGAATTATTAAAAAGGGCTAAGTAGTCTGTAACACAGATTAGTTCAGTCTTCAGTTTCATCTCTGCTAAACACAGATGAGAACAGCCTTTTGTGCTGCATAATGGCTTCATCTAGTTTGAACTTTATTTGAATTAGTACCTGTATCTTCCTTCCTTAAAAATACATATTAGATTCAGACACTGGCTCAGCCTGTTTGCTGTTTACTCAGCTGCAAAAATTTTCACCCCAGTTTTCAGTGCTGAACTCCAAATTCTAAGACACTGGGGGCTACAAAATCTCGTTTCTAAAACTAGTGGGAATAATTTCATTGTCTAGTGGGTCTGAAAAATATGAGTGTTTTCGGTTTTATGCTATAAAACATTGCACTGGATTGGATTAGTTTAAATACAACTTTTTAAAACTCATTTTTCCCCTTCCATTATCTGAAAGTGAGCTATTGCTGCAAGACCTACTTTTATTCCATTATAAAAGACCTGTCAGTATTACTCAGCAACGTGATATTTTCCAATAGTTAGACATAAACTCTATATAATTACATAAATAATTTGTGTTTGCTGTAAATTTGAAATGAGCATCATCAGTAAACAACATGCTAAGGCAAATATTACTGAATCATGCTTTCTAAGTTATGTTCCACAACCACTAAAAAAAATCATGACAGCAATAATAAATTCCTAAACAAGTGTGATGTATAATACTGTTACCATGAACTAGATGAAATACGATCTGGTAAGTACATTAAAAAATATGAAATTTATGTTGTTTTCTTTTTTAATTTTGTTTTATGGTTATAAAATATATAGCATATGCATTTGGAAAATTTAAGAGCCCATATATTTTTCGGTTAAAGCCCCATGGCCGCCATTTATCATGAATTTCACCTTTCTTTTTATCTAAGTCAATTTCGAAAGGAAAAAGGGTACAAACAAACCATTCCTTAAAATAAATCGAGATGTTAGGTTTAAACAACATTCAAATATTCAGTTTAGAATTAAGAGGTGCCACCCTTAATTCAATCAACTAAGTTGCTTCTAATTCTGTTCTTTTCGGGAATGCTCCAAAAGTAGTGATGTTATACATTTAACAAATTCCATAAATGACTAACCTAAAAACATTGAAATATGGCACATAAATTTGCAAATTGATTCAGGAGGGAATGAAGAAAGGCAGGCTGACTTTTTCAAGTGGATCTGAGAAGAAAAAGCATGCATTAAATAAAAATAAGACAAGGGTGATCAGGTGGGCTGCTGGAATGCTTTGATGGGCAAACTTGGGCTGAAAAAAGACAGTCCAATACAGCATGGTGTTAGCTTCTTATGTTTACAATGATCACATCATCAAATCGGCCAATCAACATCGGATTTATTCACAGACGTGAAAAACAGCCATGTTTATTAGTTTGTCGGAGTAATTAAATGGCTCATAATGTAATAAAACTTTGATATGATCTGGTTTAATGGAACCCAACAATGTTTAGGACCAAATATCTTTCAATATTCAGTATTATTCCAATGATCTGGCATATATTTATACATATGACTTTTTGCACATAACGGTGGCATTGGGACTTTAATGGCAATAGTTAGCTTTGGAATAGGTTAAGGAGATTAACATACCTGGCTATTTATTAAAACTTATCAAAGGCCCATAATCTACACTGTTTGACTAATAACATTTGATATATGAAATAACATGACATAATGCATATACATCATAACATAGGAACGACAAATATTTCAGGCATTTTAATACCATTTTCAGGTGTTAGTGTCTTGCAACTTTTGCTGGGCAACAACAACATTTTAATACAGCAATACCATTCCCACTTTTGCTGGTTAACAAGGTTACTGATGTACATCTCTTTAGACATACAATAAGCACGTGTTTCTTTGGGCAAGTCTAAATTAACTTATGAGTTTCTTTATCAGAACCCTTACTATATATATTGCTCCATCGATAACTTGCACACCCACTTATAACACAGTGGCAGTCATGCATACAATTTTTTCTTATTTTAAAAAATGCCAAAATGTTATTTACATTTCAATTATAATTAATTTCTGAATGTCAATTCTTAATAATATTATTATTATTATTCAATTAAATTTTCAGATATAAAAATATAAATTATCAATGTCATGAAAATCAGATATGAAAAATTATCAAGTTATTGTATTTACTTGCCAACCAATTTAAAGAACACAAAAATTCATTAAAAATAAACACAAATGATTTGTTCTTCAGCTGTATTAACAGCTGAAAATTTTACAAGGAAAAGCATTGTTCATTTGGAAGAACAAAACACTCAGCAAGGATATGCCCCCAAATAACTGAAATCTATATCTCTCTTTGTCAGCTAAGTTACAATAAACCAATTGATCCCAAGGTGTTCTAGTTGCAAATGGAATTTGCTGGTAGGAAAAAAACTTAACCGTATTAGACCTTCTTTTACTTGTTGACCATAATTTTTCATCATTAGTAGCAACTGACTTTGACCCCTACTGACTGGTTAGTTTCAGTGATATATTTTAGTTGAAAAATCCAGTTCTACCTCATTCCCATTGTTTTGGACTTCAGACAGTTTGAAAATGAAACCCATTTTGGAAATACTGCATGTGGACAAATTCTTAATCAATGAGCAAAAAACCAGACAATATAATCACAAAATCTTCTTTAATTTCCAACACCACAATATGGATAGAACAACTAAACACTTACAGTTAAATGGCTGTAAAAGTGTTGATATAGCTTCTTGTCCAAAAAGTTCCTCTGCAACTCTTTCTAAACCTGAGAAAATATACATGATTAGTATGCTATTCTGGAGAGAACAAAAAGGCATGAAATGCATCATACACTTTCTTTTAACTAAAGAGTAACTGCAAGCAACATAGACCCTTATCTGCTGTTGCATAATACAGAATTATCTGGGCCTGTGCAGTTAAGAGCAATCAAAAGAAGAAAAAACACTGATTCTAGTGTGATTTCAAATCAAGGTTTGCAAGGGACACGACTTGTACACAAGTATTTTGCATGCAATTTGTTAAAATATTTCCAGTATACTAATATCTACGAGGACACACATTACACAAACTTAAAAAATCTAAGAGATATATACTTTAACTAAATAATTACCATATATACATCCATGTCAGTCCAGTCCATTTGCAAACAATGCAGACTCTGATCTACCATCACATGATGCACTGGCACATCTGGGTATACGTTCTTTATTCTACTCATTATTCCCAACAAGCTGCATTGATTAAAATCTGCCAGTGCATTATGTGATAGCAAGTTGTGGTCTCTCGTTTGATTCAATGTATAATAAAACATATATGGTAATTTTGAAACATCAATTAGTCATAGGGCATGCTGACATTAAAAAAAGCAACAATGCTTAAGGGAATAATTATATGGTTTAGGTAGTTTAGATGTTACCCCACACCCTTCAATGAACATGTAACACATTCCCATTTAATTTATAAAATATAACAGATATTTCCCATTTAATTAATAACATGTAACAGACATTTTGCATTTAATTTATACAATGTAACAGACATTTCCCATTTAATTTACAAGATATAACAGACATTTCCCATTCAATTTACAAGATGTAACAGACATTTCCCATTCAATTTACAAGATGTAACAGCCATTTCCCATTCAATTTACAAGATGTAACAGACATTTCCCATTCAATTTACAAGATGTAACTGACATTTCCCATTTAATTTAAACATGAAACAGATATTTCCCATTTATTCTGTACACTGTAAAAGATATTTCCCATTTAATTTATCTGTGGTTAGAAAACCAATTATTATCTCAATACACAACCCACATAAAATTATTTAAGTCCTGATATTTATGTCTTCATTTTAAACATTTGCTTTTAGAAAGGTGCTGACTTGTCTTGGTTAATCTATCTCCCCATTAAAACTATCTACCTGTCTAACTATACATGGATTTTATGATTGATTTAAATGTGAATAATTATTTTCTTTGCCAATTTCGATGAAATAACTGCTGAACAAAATTGTAAATTTCCCTACCTGATCTTTTATACAGACAAATTCATAATCTTATGGACATTGGGCCATGTTTTAAAAATGGTAGAAAAAATTCCCGGATTCCCCCTCGGCCAAAAATAGAGTTAGAAACTTTTTAAGCCTTTCAAAACCCTCTTCTTGAACTTTAAAAAAAAATTATTATTATTCAAAATTAAACTTTCAAAAACTCACAAACCACTCAAATGAACTGAACATTAAGATTTACTCTAATCCAATGGAACTTTAATCTATCAATCAATCAATAGTTCATTTAAAAGTACTTAAAACAGGATAACAAAAAAGAAATCAAACAAATTACATCAATGATTTCAGAAAGCACTCTAAACAGTCAATCATGCAATTGAAACTAATACAGCTGAGGAAGGAAGAAATGGAATATCCATAATTGGGACATACATGTGAGCATGCAAAATAGCACATAAATGTTGTACACAAATCTATAAAACAACGGTGGGGGAAAGTAGTTTTACTTGCAGTATAGAATCAAGTAGATCAAGTTCAGGTTTAGCAATAGATGATATGATCTGAAACTGGCAGATCTGTACAGTTGCAGTGAACTAACTGCATGGCATCAAAGGCTATTCTAATGAGTTAATTCCCCCCCCCCCCCCATACATTTTTAATGTCTAATTTTAAAGTGCCAATGGTGCTAGGACAGACTAGAATTACCTTTGTATTGTTTACTTTTATTTTTCAGTTTTATTAGATCTATCTCATTCTAAATAACCAGTTCTCATAATGTTCCAGAGACTTGTTGTTTGTTTTTTTAACACTTTGTAGCATTCTATTTGTTAACTTGTGATTTCTGTTTAAACTAAATAGAATTATCCCCTTGTAAAAGTTGATGGGGTTTCATTTTTAATTGATATGACGAGTCCTAGGTCCTCTGAAATGTGTACACAGTCAAGAAATAATGTTTTTTTCCCTCCAAGCTTATCACTCAATCCACAAAAAAATAAACTTTACAAAGAAAAGAAATTAAAGTTAAAACTGGGGGCTGAGGCATGAAGAAATACAAAATACTTGTGACTACACCCAAGCCAACCTCAACTTAGATTATGGATCGTCATTTACATTTCAACATTTTACATTCAGACCAAAAAAAAAGGTTAAAACACATGTGGAGGTATTATCTGTTGTTTTTTTTTTTTTTTTAAATGCAACTTATAGTCGCACAAGAACCCTAAGGTCATATAAGGGTATCCACCTCTATTGCACTACAACAAAGGCATAGTACCGTTAACTCATTAACATAACGCAGCACGGCGACAAGGTCAAGCGTGTCCAATTCTCTGCCTAAAATTGACCCCAATCGGTTGTGACAAAGCCACGGCACGCGCTGTTGACACTGTTGCTATTTGTGACAACATTCAACAGTTAGATCTTTTAACAAACTTTTAATATCCTGATTATATTCTTTTCGGCTAGACATTTTAAAATGTAGTCAATAAGTGGTCAAAATTTCGGGAAAAGATGGCGCACATTACTAATGCCAATATTGGCAATGTCAGCCAATCGACGCTGCTCGATACCGTTTGGGCAAAATTTGGCTCAGCAACCGATCGATAAATTGCTTTATTCGGGCATTTCTTACCAAGGTGTGAATTCGGCTTTATCAAAGTAAATAAACATGTACTTTTAAAACTTAAGCAACATCTTATTTTATCACTTTGATACAATATACTAACATGTCCTACAAACAATTTATCCTCGAAAGAAAATATCCAAATTTAGTGACAACTGGAACAGAGGGTGACTGATGATGAAGCAACCATTAATGGTATACTACAGGGCCTAAAATTTTGACAATGAGTTCGACGCGTTCAATTAAATTTACAAAGGTTGTTCTGTAAATAACTGAATAAAAATTGCCAGACAAATAAAACGATTAACTTACCAACAAGTACTGGAATTTTCTTACTCCATGAAAGTAATTCTTTCCTAAAAATTCGTCTCTCTTGATAGCATCGTGCACTCCCGCAATCTACCATGATGAAGTGGTGTTTTCCTAACCGTCATCGATTTCAGAGCTCATCATTTGATGACGTTTTACACTGGCAGGTGAGAGTGTGTGATGTGACAGTCTACTTCCTGATACAAGGAATCTTATAAAGGTAAGTCATTCAAAACTGCGTGTAAAGAGTTTTCATGTGGTCACTTATGATAATTGTTATAATTAAAAGCTGCACGAAAAATATTTATAACTAAATTGAATCAAAACAGAGACAAACTCACATAAATACTGCCCTAGTTAATGATAAAACTTAAGAAGTTACTCAAGAAAGATGAGTGAACTTCCTAGTTACATTCCCTTGCAACGTCTTCAAATTTTCGCATTAATAAATAATGAAGTTGCATGTAAAATCATAGAACATGCACTAATAATTAACATGTAGGACCCACTGACGGAAGTAGACATTGCTTTTTTCAAAGTTTTGCACATGACGCAAAAATGATCGTGTTCAGGAGGCAACAACCAGCTGAAAACTTGGACTATCGGGTATACAACTGGACTATCGGGTATACAAATGGACTATCGGGTATAATACTGGATTATCGGATATACAACTGGACTGTCAGGTATACAACTGGACTGTCGGGTATACAACTGGACTATCGGGTATACAACTGGACTGTCAGGTATACAACTGGACTATCGGGTATACAACTGGACTATCGGGTATACAACTGGACTATCAGGTATACAACTGGACTATCGGGTATACAAGTGATAGAACTGGACTATAGGGTATACAAGTGATAGAACTGGACTATCGGGTATACAAGTTATACAACTGGACTATAGGGTATACAAGTGATATAACTGGACTATCGGGTATACAGCTGGACTATTGGGTATACAACTGGACTATCGGGTATACAAGTGATACAACTGGACTATAGGGTATACAAGTGCTACAGCTGGACTATCGGGTATACAAGTGATACAACTGGACTATCGGGTATAGAACTGGACTATCGGGTATAAAACAGGACTATCGGGTATATCACTTGACTGTCAGGTATACAACTGGACAAACAGTCACCCAAATGTTGCTGCTGTATAAATGTATTGTATAATTGTGTTTATAACCAGGAACAATTATGAACAATGAGCACAGGAGGTAATCCTGATCATGAAGAATCCATCTTTGTTGTCTCCTTATTACAAGTTGGAAATAAAGCTAACCCCTCTGTCTGTCTGTCTGTCTCTCTCTCTCTCTCAAAGATGCATTTTGACCATTTGCAAGTTATTGTCCATTCTATGGATCAATATACTTTCACTGTAGATCCTGGTATGATAAAATCGTTTGTGCTATGGTAGATCTTGTTTTTAAAATATCCTTTTGGCAATACATGTAGCAGAAAACCCCATCTTGCACTGATTTTATAGCAAACTAGCACCATATTATTATATTATTTGAAAAAATATCTTGAGAAATAAGAAAATATTTCAGCTTAAGAAAATTGCAGCCCTCCCCCTTAAAATTAAATGGTTAGTACATTATAGGATATGAATTTTCTTTGTTAATGATAATTGTTGTGTAAGTTATAATCTAAAAGTGTAGCTAATGTGGAATTATTAAGATTCAGTTTTATGTGACACCCAGTAAATGTCATTTTGCTGACATGCAAGATCTTGTTGACAAAAAGAGGAATTGCTAACACTGAAGACTGATTCACTAGCTACACTATTGATATACTAGGCATGGAAACTTTGAGTGAGATGCAAACACCCAGGCAATATATTTGTCATCAAGGGCCAGTAAACGTAAAACACACTCAGCAAATTATGTAGAATTCAAACAGAAAACAAACTGTGCTTCTAAAAATCATAGGTTGATTCTCAATGCTATAAAGAAATACATATACTTAATACATTAACATATACTAGTAAATAGCTACAAATTTAATATTTTTGAAATCCAAATGTTTCCAGATGTTGGATCTTGCCAGAATATCTTTCACAACATCATATTCAGCCACTATGCTAGCATATGTGACATTTGTCAAACATGGGATTAAAGAATTATAATTATAATTGTAATATTAAAAATTAATTTGTGACCAATACAACTGTTTTGTAAAACAATAATTTTTTGAATGATTTTGTATGAAAAATGAAAACATACTGTTCATGTTATTAAATTCATACCAAAATTACTTGGGAATTTCCATGAATTACATACTGATGAAAACTACCAAAGTATCAATATAGCAAAAAAGTACTTTGGTATGTACCACAGAAAAAGGGGGCCCCGCGTGGCAGAGTGGTTTAAAGCACTTACCGTTCCAGATCACTGCCATCTCACCTCTGTCTGTGTGGGTTCAAGTCCAAGGCTCAGCTAGCGTGGGTACGTGGGAAAGCCTGCCAGTAGCTTCTCGTGGGTCGATGGTTCTTCCCTGGGTTTTCCAGGGTTCTTCCTCCACCTGTTATACTGGCCGCCATGTATAGCCTATCTTGTGCTGAAAAATGGCATTAAACCCTAGAACAACAACAACACCAACCACAGAAAAAATACAGCAGCAAACCAGTGTACCTGTAATACTGTGCACCTCTGCTTGACTGTATGCTGATAGCTGCCATGTGAACCATATTGGCTATTTACATAAGAAGAATTGACTGAGAAGTTAAAAATTCATCAAACTAATTTTTCATGAGTAACTTCTCAGTCAATAATACAATCAATCCAGTTGTTGAAATAGGCAAAGTGTTCCAGATAGATTGGGCTTTCTTTATTTGTGGATAAATTTCCAGAGGAACAAAATATATTGTTTTGGTAAATTACTGTGCTAGCATACAAACATGAAATATTTTTGTGTTACAGAAATAGCAGAGTTTGTTCCAAATGACTTTTTGACCTTAGTATTGCAGATGAAAATCTGTGTCATCAACAAATACAGGAGTATAGGTGTTTCTGTCTTTTCTAAAAGTCTTTGGAATTCTGTAATAAATTATTTATAATTAATACCTTACTTTTAAAATTAATTTTTGGAGCTTTAATTTATTGCAGAAACTTGCAGTTAATGTTGTTTCATGAAAGTCCTTCCAAAGGAACTAATACAGTACATCTAAAACATTCGCATGAAAATCAATTTCTTTCCTCCAACTACAATTGTTTGCATTTAAAGGAAAACCGTGGTTGGACACTACTGATTTAAAAAAAAAAAAAAGTTTGCAAAAGTTTTGAAATCATTCGACTATGTATGTTATTAAATCAACTGCAATGCCAGTAATTACAGATAAGGACAAATATAGGATTCTTATGGTTAATAATTTTCATTCTTCAATAAATCAGTTGATTTTGGTAATTTAAAAAAAAAATTCAAGTTATAGTAGCATCATGTTTTTTCATCCTAAATGATTTCCAGATTGATAACATATAGTTGATTCTGTCCAAACAGATTTATACCACAAACAATGAAGGGAACATACAAATATCCAGATGGAAGCCAATACAATGGAGAATGGAGTTCAACAGGTCAACGGCATGGCTATGGTCAAATGACATTTCCTGATGGGTCCCAGTATTATGGGTACTTTGAAAATGGGCTTTGTGAAGGAAGTGGAGTGATGATTTTCTCAGATAATTCCAGGTAAGAAGTTTGTCTGTCAGTCATAAAATAGGATAAAATTGAAGAAAAAACATGGTCTACATCCTTCTTTGATGTTTGTTAAAGCTATTATTCCTGTGACAATGAAATAAATCCTTAATGTGTATATTTAAAAATGAAACCCATGCCAGGTAGGTGTGTGTGAGTGAGTACATGCATGCACATGTGTGCACACCTTAAAGGCATGTTGCCATTCTGATCTTGTCCTTGGACCTCATATCAGGACCTTACTTTAGATTGAAACGTGGAGGGTGAGTTGCCAAAGTAGGCAGGCGGTTTGGGGGACCTCCTCAGTGGGGATACAGTTTTTTTTAAAAATAGCTGGGTGTAAAGTAAAAGTAGCCATGAAAGCCCTGCATATAGTAACCATGTATAAAAGTCCTGGCCAGTATTATGTTTTTTGTTGTTCTCATTTTGAAGAATTATATATTGTCTATAAGGATGAACATCATTATGACATTGTCCATCTTGTTCAATATATTCATGCATGCCATGAATGAAATTGTGAACGAAGTTGAGAAAAGAATGAAAAGAGAATGCTCTCACAAGCTTTCTGGCCACTGCCAGAAAAAGTCATCCCTCTGAGATATCAAACACCAGACATGCACAGACTTCAATTTATTGCCCTGAATATACTCAGTCAAATCCAACTGCAAAGTGCACAGACCCAGATCTGCCATTGCATAATGTGCCAACAGACTTGGGTTTATGCACTTTGTTTGGAGTAATCAGTACAACACAACAAACAATACAGACTCTGATCTGTCTGTGCATTATGTAACAGAAGATCAGGGTCTATGTAATTTTCAGATGGACTGAACTTATAAGAAAGTATTTACAGTAAATTTCATTCACAAACAGTTTTCATGATGCAAACAGTTAATATAATCCTACTGAAAGAAATGTACTTATTTCTTAATTTATGAACAGTTTGCCTGTACATTTTAATATAATATCCTTGCCTTTCTTTTGAAAACTTGAAAAAATCAGGGAGTACTCCAGACCTTTCACATCCACACATCTCCTAATCTACCTATGCCTTTCTGCAATGTCAAGATCATTTTATAACCTTGGATAAGCGTTGGATATAAAAAAAAACAGTCCTATATGGTCATAATTCACATACTCTAAAGAGGAAAGGCTATCATGCTTGTACTGTGTTAAATTATGGAGCTCTCCAGGCCTTTCACATCCGTGTCCCTCAGGAAAGGTCTAGGCCATTTCAAAATTAAGACCTATATATGTTAGGCATGGGAACTGGACATATTCAAGGAGAATTCTCTGCCAACTAATAAACATAATTATTTCCTAAAATTTTGAATTTTCTGCTTGAATGAAATCATGATGATTGACAGAAAACTTGTGCCAAAAGATGCAATTGGTATAGATCCAGACTCAAATTGTCCTGAGCATACTGGGGTCTTTGCATTTCATTTTATTTTTGATTACCATATATACTTACTTCTAAGTCGAGTTCAACTGCAGAGGGTATGGATTTAGACCTGTCATTGCATAATATGCCAGCAGATCTGGGTCCCTGCAGTTTGTTAGGAGTAATCACTTAAACAAACAATACAGAAAAATTGTAAACAATTATATTTGGTAAAAATGAACAGCATAGACTCTTTTTTGGTGGTGAATTTTGTGATGGCAGATCTGGGTTAAATTTGTTCATAGTTGGAAATATGTTATACTTAAATATATTAACTCTCATGAAGTAATTGATGAGGATTAGCATGTCTAGTACTGGCATGGATTTTGAGGAATGAATCAAACAGCAAGAACTGAAACCATGGAAACTTTTCATGATTGCCTCCATATCAAAAGGTAGTTATTTATGTATTTATATTAAGCCATACATATGACCTTTTCAGTCTTCTGTGCATTTGAACAATACAAACATGCTGGATATGCACTAAATTCAAATATGTGTTGACCACTCTAGTGGCCTAACTGGTTTGAGTGTCCACCTTGGATACAGGAGGTTGCAGGTTCGAACTGTGGCCAAGTCATACCAAAGACTTGTAAAAATGGTGCTTGCAGCTGTCTCGCTTGGCACTCAGCATTAAGAGGTTAGTGTTAGGACTGGTCAGCCTGGTGTCAGGATAATGTGACTTGGTGGGACATGATGCTACATATCAGCGGCATTATGCCCCATTGCTAGACATCGCTATAAACTGCCATTCTGCAGACATCATAGTGATATGACTGAACATTTTTAAATCTACGATAAAAGTCCAAATCACACACACACACACGCATTAATGCATGCATGCACACACACACACACAAATGTGTTTTTAATTGTTCAGCAGCTTCGTGTACTACATCATATAGTCAAAATGAATGAAGGCAAGCAAAGCACTTAGTGTTGTATAGATTACTGTTATAAAGATGATGAATTAAAACTAGTTCCTATAAGAATATAAAGTAGTTGATTGCAAACACAGTTACTCTGTCACACTGAAGTATAATTATAATTACTTTTAGTAACAGGGTAATTAGAATACAGTTACATTACTTTGTTCAGTCTTTCACAACTCAGTGTTCTCATTGGTTAATTCAAGTTTTGCACAAAACAATGTTCTTTGCACCAAGAGTTCGACCTAACACACTGAGTACAATGTAGTAGAATTAATTTCACAAAATTTGTAAACAGCTTTTTTTGGTCCTCTTTTTTATTTCCATTGTTCCAATCATGCTGTTATGTTGTAAGTTGCTAATTTTAATTATGACAAATAGTAATTATAATTTAAAGTAATTATAACTTTGCATGACATTACCAGAATTTGTAATCAATTACAATTACTGATTACTTTTTTGTAGGAATTGATTACAACTTCAATTGTATATTTCAAGTAATCAATTACTTAATTGGTTACTTTAATAATTCATTAATGTACAACACTGAGTACTTACTACAATGGACCCATACTTCTAGGTTAGTGAGGAGAATACACCCAACATTCAAGTTCTTGGTGTTCTGTCTGTTAAATTGACAATGTGATTCACCTGTGTAACATGGGTGAGCCTGTTTTGAACTTGTACAAAAGTTTTAATTACATCAGCCACCCCACCCCCAAGATTATGCCCGCTTGTTTATAATTTTCATCAAATTTCAAATTCAACGATGATATTCAGTAGAACATTGTTCAGGGACTTAATTCATCTGTACGTCTTGGTATTTCACAAATACTAACTCACATCAAATTGTCTTTATTATTCTTTTAGATAATTCATTAATCTGGATTTTATTGTAAGTCATCAGTAATTATTAAGTAAATGTTGTTGTTGTTGTTGTGGGGTTTAATGCCATTTTTCAGCACACGATAGGCTATGCATGGCTGCCAGTATTAATGGTGGAGGAAGAACCCAGGAAAAACCATCGACCCACAAGAAGCTACTGGCAAGCTTTCTCACATACCCACATTGGATTAAGAAAATATACATAAATTTGTTTCAAGCAAAATCTTACCAAAATTTAGCTTTAAGATCTGCTCATTTCTTTCGTACAAAAATGAACTCAGCCAAATTATTTTAATTCAAATGTCTTTTGAAGATCTAAGATAAATTTGCAGATACCAGTGTTTCCACAGGTCGACTGGAAAGATAAAACATGAAATGACTAAATTGAATTTTTTAATTCATTAAAAATGTCAATACAACAATATATACATGGTTGCTGCGATAATAAAAAAAACACCAAAAATACAGACATGATATTAGACTCGAGTTAATATTTAGGATCAACTTTATCTTCTGAAAAGATACAGCTGACCATTCCGGTTCTTAACCAGTTATGATTCCTGATATGCAGCTAACACATCACATTGCAAAATTACAGAATTACAATATTATAGCAGTCAAGTTCTAAAGTTCCTTATCTGTTTTTTTTCACAAAAAGAAAAGACACACTCTCTTGGTGTGGATAATTAAAACACCATCTGTAAAGAATGTTATAGCAGACAATGTTTTTGTGTTATAAAATAAAACTTTAAGAGCAATTTTCAGTATTATGATACCTAAATATTCCTAAAAAGTTCTATCACAAGTTCAAAAGAATATAGCGCTTTAATGAATTTCAGCTCTCAAATGTGCTGATGTACCAATATCCTTGAATATGTTTTAGTGCCCACACAGTCTTGATGTATCACAATGACACTGTCCAAAACTCCTTTGAATGAATTCACAATAATCCCAGAATAATATTTTAGTCCAAAGTTAATGAGCACTTTGTAATTCCAATGAAGAATTCAAACAAATGAGCTCTCTCAAATTATATCTTAACACAGCATTAAATACATCTGCAGACACAGGAAATAGGAATGAATTAATTGCTCACCTCCTTGTCCTTATGTTTACCATACAGCAATATTTTCCTAACTAATCTATAACACAATACCTCCCATGTGACATATTTAATAAAATATCACCATGCCACAACAGAACCCAAATCGAATAACAGATCCAATGAGAAATTACACCAAACTTGTAACCAGTTTCATTATTATGATTATTTTAAAGCTTGTTGATACCTATTTATAGCTCATTGACATCTACAGTCATGCAGCAAAAGTAAAGACACAATATACCAGTAGAAATACATAAGAACTCTGCATAAAAAATTACACCAAAGCTTGGAACCACTCTGGTGGCCTAGAGGTTAGAGTATCTGCCTCAGATGCAGGAAGTTGCGGGTTCAAACTCCAGCCAACTCATACCAAAGACTTATAAAAATGGTACTAGCAGCTGCCTTGCTTGGTGCTCAGCATTAAGAGATTAGTGTTAGGACTGTGGCATGATGCCTCAGTGCTTGATATCACTATAAACTGCTACACTGCAGACATCATAGTGATATGACTGAAAAATTGTTAAAGCAATGTTAAAAATCCAAAACATACAAACATGCAAAGCACATTCCAAACCTTGGTGCAATACAAGTTTTTACAAAACATTTTTAAATCATAAAACCTTTATAGAGCAACTACAGGTGCCAGATTATCATATTAACATGTTAACACAAAATCAGGGAGCTATGCACTGATTCAAAATATTCTCTTGATTACCAGGACAAAAGTTTGCAGAAATTACGTGACCATTACTTGTGAATTTCACAACAAGGTGTAGAATGTTTCCATTCGGTGCAAACTGGGTTTTTACAGCAATGTCATGACATTTAGGTCCGGATTACATATAGACTATGCTTTTTTGGTCTTATGCAATACCAACTATACTCACTTATAAGATAGTCCTCACTGCAAACTGCACAGACCCAGATTTGCCATTGTATAATATGCCAGGTGATCTGGGTCTGTGCAGATTGTTTGGAGTAATTATTTGAACAGACAAAGATAGACCCTGATCTGCAGGTGCATTATGCTATGGCTGATAAAGATCTTTGTTGTTTGCAGTTTGACTTGATTTATAAGCAAGTACATATGGTATGCAATGTGTCATTTCCATTAGCATAGTTGTCACAGACTGGTAATCTACAGTACTTATTACAATAGGGGCAATTACTAACATTTGTAATGCAATGATTTGGACCATCAATATAACAACCTAGATTAGATTTACACAATCTGATTTATATCATCAGTATAATTGTTGAAGAGAATGAGACTCCTCACCGTCTAACCCTATTGGTTACTGTAAAATATCTGACTTGGCCTTACCCTGTCTTATAGAGAATAACAGACAAATGTACAAAAGGAAAGCAATATATGTAGAGAGACCCTTACCAGTAGATTCAGAAAGAGTTTATTGTGGTTCACCCAATCAAATGCCTTTCGAGCATCTATGAAACAGGCATGTATGGGACTAAACATTAGGCTACAGCTTCACAGCTTCCTTGAGTGCAAATCTGATAATTCGTCGCTGGGTTAAATTTTTCATCACTCAGAGCAAGGATGCAATCCAGATCTGTCATCACAAAATATTCCATAAAAAAGTCTTGTTAGAGAAAGATTCATGAATCAGTTTGGAACTACTCACCCAATTCTGGTATTAACAAAATTGGCCAAATATCCAGTTAACATTCTGTAACTTTGACCCTAAGTAGGTAGCAAGAACATGATCTATGGATGGATAGATGGCACGCAATTTTTTTTGAAAATTGGCACAAATATTACAGGGAAAATATAAAGTATTATAACTGTTTCTGATTTGTTGTTGAAATAACCAGTAAGTGGTTACTGTAGGTCTCACTTAGACTACAATTTTGGCATACAGTACTGCTTTTATGGCCCACCATGACCTCTGTTGACAAAAACTTCAAAAGCAAAAATGATTTCAGGTAGACAAATCAAATTTGGTTGGCTTATATGCATTAATATGTAGGTGAGTTCTTTAGCCTTTCAGGTCATTACATATTGAAAGAATTTTTTCTTGACTTTTTTAATGAAAAAATGGACCAAACTGTTGCCAATTTATGACATGAAGAATCTGAGCCTAAAAATCAGATAATTTATATTATACTTGTAACAAAATTAGATTTTATTCACCTTACTGGATTTATTTTTTCTTGTCAGATATCATTGTCACAGACTGACATGATTTATCAAGGGGAATGGAGAAACATGTTTTTGCTTTCAAAACCAAATTTATTCAGTTTTGTTTAACATACATTATGTACAACCTACAGTTACCCTGATGTGTCCTCCTTTTTTGTACAAAGCAACTAATGCAGGAGGAGCAACTTTGGTTAAGTGGTCAGAGCTTTGGATTTGCAATTGATGGAATGGAGGTTTGAATCTTACCTTTAGATAAGCCAGTTTTGGCTATAATTATGTATCTTTGGGCAAGGCACTTTACATTAATTACCTAGGTACTAAATAGCCTACTTTTCTTGTCTTGTGAAAGAACAAACACCAACTTACAGCTGAAGATTCAGTCTTAGTCTGCTGCCATAGTGTGTCCTTGGGAAAGGCACTTAGTTCCATTTGTCCTTCACCTCTTAGCCAATACCATGATATAAATACCATTATTACCCAAGAAGAAACAAAAATGCACATTTACCTCGACAGTTCATTATGAAGCTTATTAATCTGTAGTCTCCAACATACCATATGCATACGTTTATGATTGTCTGCAAACTGCACAGACCCAGATCTGCTATCACATAATGCATCAGAAGATCTGGGCCATTGCAGTTTTTAGGAGTAATAAGTAGAAAAAAGATTATAGACCCAGATCTGCAGGCACATTATGCTATGACAGATCAAGATCTTTGTTTATATGCAGTTTGACTCAGCTGATACCAGTAAGCTAGTACATATGGTATATGAAGCACAGAAGTGAAAGATATACAGCAAATAGAGGATATATTTCATCCTTTGGTCAATAAAATGTGACATTTTATATCGGGTTTGACCTCATTTTATAACATGATGGATTTTCTTTTTGATGTGATTGATTTGGTTTAGTGCTTTGCAGCAAAGCAACACAAATAGGTTATTTAGTGCTGAGGTCTTTGGAGTAAAATGCCTTTCCCAGGGGCACACCATGATAGCTGATCTAGGTTGATCTGATGGTAGGATTCGAACCTGCATCTTTTCATTCACGAGTTCAGCATGCTAACCAATGCACCACAATAACTTTGAAGAGACCCCCACCCCACTTTTCTCAAGTTCAGATGCAGTTTTCAGTATAAATTTTAAGTATTAAACTTCTTCATTTTGAAACTGAGTGTAATGTCCTGTTTTTAAAATAGGATTTTAGGATGAAAATAAGAGTTCTCAGTCCATATAAAAAAAGGATCTTTTAATAAAGGGTAAACCTATCCAAATTTTTCATCAGTGAATTGTGACTTTGTCTTTTATAGAAAGGTGTTATTAACACCAAAATATCCTTGAGTCATATATATCTTCCCCTTTTTGGCAAATCTGATTTTAATATGGTGATAATCCCCTATGTCCTGTATTGATTAGATGTGTGGAAAAGCCAATTGACATGGTGCTTAATGCTTGATCTCAACGCATTTTGTCAGCTGTAATCTATAGAAAACTTGTATCAATAATTCAGTCCTACAGTTACATCTTAAAAGCCACGAGCAGCTATGTCCTTGTGAATTATTATTGCATGTCCCCATTCTACAACCTCATCATGTGCATCTTTGTAAAAGAAGTTGTCTGAGCTAATGACACAGAAATTTATCTCAAATGTACAGCTGTCCACCTGGACTTGTGTCAGTTTATTGATTCTGTGTCATTTATTGGAAAATCTTCAGGTGGAAGAGTGATTCTTGTGCTGTTGCCATAGTAGCAATTTAAAAAAGACCACAACTATGAGCTTCTTTTGGATTGTGTTTTGGATGTACTCTATTTATTTGGAGTTGACTGGTTAAAATGAGGTCAGTTAAGGAAAACCTAGATCAATACACCTGTATGAGTGCCAGACTATTAGTTGCTAGGCAATGACACCAGTATGCAAAGTGGTTTAGTTTACCTCAGTTTAAATTTGATAATTTCCTATAATCTGCTACTTGTAATATCAATGGAGGAAGTAAAATGAGTGAATAAGTCAACTAAATTAGCATGTTTGTATGTATTTTTAGAGGTGTGTATTGGGCCAATCATTAAAGACAGACAGACTGACAGACAGACATAATTAAATGTTGATTATATGGACTACATGAGAGACATGGATTTTGTCCGGATAAAAGAACATTGTAGATCCATTGGTTTGGATGGGTGAATTTATTGGGATGGTTTTATTATGGTACTGCAGGTTACCATATTTACTCACATATTAGTTGGATTCAGTTGAAAACAGCATGTAACCTGATCTGCTGTCACACTATGTGCCAGTAGATCAGGGTCTGTCTAGTTTGTTTTACTGATTACTCCTTGCAAAGTGCAGAGACCCAGATCTGCTGGTGAATTATGCAACAACAGACCTGGAATCGAGGACGCAACTTATAAGTGAGTATATATGATATATTGTGGCAAGGCAATTTGAATAAAGTGCCTTCTGCAAGGGAATCAAACTCACACCTTTCTGGTCATGAGTCCATTCCTAAATGACAGTCACCACAGCTGTTGGATGAGTGAAAAGTCTGAAAAATTTCTGCTTAGATGATCAACATTATAGTATAGACATACAGTGACACATACAAATGCACACCATACCAAGTTATGATAAAAGACATAGTTTAAACTGTCATGAGAGACCACCTGTTTTGAGAGACCAGGATCTCCCTGCACAGATTTATTAATTATGTAGTGTTATGACCTGTTATGAGTGACCAACTGTCATGAGAGACCATTGTTTTTCAGCAGAAGGGTGGTCTTTCAAGACAGGTTCTGCCATTGTGCAATAGTGAAAATCAGATATCTACTTTACACAGTGTTTTCAAGAAATTGAGTTTTGTTTGGTAAATAAGTTTAAGAATAACACAAAGGTGAAGTGAATTTTCCCAATTTATATATATATCCAGACAAGCCTGTCTGAATTGCCAGATACATCTTGCACAATTATTGACATTTTGTGAAGCAAACAACAGGTTTAATGAACCGTTAACCTCATTCATTGACACAATGTGCAATTCAATACAGTAAAACCTGTCTTGAGAGATCACTGCTATAAGAGACCACCTGTCTTGTGTGACCATGTTTTCCATGTATATATTTATTGATTATATAGTGTTATGACCTGTTAAGAGAGACCACCTGTCACAAGAGACCTTTATGTTTTAGCAGAAGGGGTGGTCTTTAAAGACAGGTTCCACTGTATCATCAAATTACAGGTTCATAGGGTTAAATATTCACTTAGGTAATGGTCTGTAATTGTTTTAGTAAACAATTTAATGCAAAATCTTGAATTTCAGCATTTGTATGGTAAATAGACCATTTCTAAAGCATAATGACATAAAATACATTATGACATCATGACAGTGCAGCATCATAAATTATCAAAAATCACACCAGTCACTGCAAACGCATCTCTGTTGGCAATCAAGTAATAATATTGAAAATTTCATTATTCTCATTTTGTGATGAGTATGATTATGTTGCTGCCTAATTACAGGTATGAAGGAGATTTTCGAAAGGGAAAATTCAATGGCCATGGAGTGTTTATACGCTGTGATGGAATGAAGTATGAAGGACAATATCAAGATGGTAAAATATGTGGTTTAGGTCAGTAAATTAAATTTCTAAATTAAATTTCTTTTCAGTTTGTTTTAAAAAGAAAAATAAATTGGAAAATTGGTATTGTGTAACATTGGTAAAGTTCCTGGTACCATGTATGCTTGCTCATGAGAGGAGTCCAACTGTAAACTGCACAGACCCAGTCATAAGTCGAGACAAACTGCAAACTACAAAGATCCTGATCTGCAATAGTATAATGCACCAGCACATCAGGGTCTCTGTTGTTTGTTCTACTGAATACTCCTAAAAAACTGCACAGACCCAGATATGCCAGCACATTATGCGACATCAGATCTTTGTGCAGTTTGCAGTTGGACTTGACTTTTAAGTGAGTATCAATGGTACCTGAACATTTCTTAGTGTATTTCAAGAATTTATTAATACTGAATTAATGAATTCATCAGTTATTGGTTTGTTATATAATTTAGCTGTTAATTTAAGTATAGCATGATGAAATTAAAATATAAATCAGTCTTTAGGACACATTGTAATATTGGTAATATATATAGAAGGTGGTACAAAGCATCTGCATGTGTGGTAATCCATTTTTTTGGAACTGTCTAATTGGTACAATTGTCCTGTAATTTTTGATGGATTACCATGAAATGAGGTAAAAATTATGGATTACCATGAAATGAGGTAAATATTATGCTCATCACCTGAACATGCAACAAGTCAATTTGATCCCACAATTTCTCCTATATAGTTATAGCCCTTTTTATCCTACATAGTTATAGCCCTTTTTATTCTATATAGTTATAGCCCTTTTTATCCTATATAGTTATAGCCCTTTTTATCCTACATAGTTATAGCCCTTTTTATCCTATATAGTTATAGCCCTTTTTATCCTACATAGTTATAGCCCTTTTTATCCTACATAGTTATAGCCCTTTTTATTCTATATAGTTATAGCCCTTTTTATCCTATATAGTTATAGCCCTTTTTATCCTATATAGTTATAGCCCATTTTATCCTACATAGTTATAGCCCTTTTTATCCTATATAGTTATAGCCCTTTTTATCCTACATAGTTATAGCCCTTTTTATTCTATATAGTTATAGCCCTTTTTATCCTATATAGTTATAGCCCTTTTTATTCTACATAGTTATAGCCCTTTTTATCCTATATAGTTATAGCCCTTTTTATCCTACATAGTTATAGCCCTTTTTATCCTACATAGTTATAGCCCTTTTTATCCTACATAGTTATAGCCCTTTTTATCCTACATAGTTATAGCCCTTTTTATTCTACATAGTTATAGCCCTTTTTATCCTATATAGTTATAGCCCTTTTTATCCTATATAGTTATAGCCCTTTTTATCCTATATAGTTATAGCCCTTTTTATCCTACATAGTTATAGCCCTTTTTATCCAACATAGTTATAGCCCTTTTTATCCTATATAGTTATAGCCCTTTTTATCCTATATAGTTATAGCCCTTTTTATCCTATATAGTTATAGCCCTTTTTATCCTACATAGGTATAGCCCTTTTTATCCTACATAGTTATAGCCCTTTTTATCCTACATAGTTATAGCCCTTTTTATCCTACATAGTTATAGCCCTTTTTATTCTATATAGTTTTAGCCCTTTTTATCCTATATAGTTATAGCCCTTTTTATCCTATATAGTTATAGCCCTTTTTATCCTACATAGTTATAGCCCTTTTTATCCTATATAGTTATAGCCCTTTTTATCCTACATAGTTATAGACCTTTTTATTCTATATAGTTATAGCCCTTTTTATCCTATATAGTTATAGCCCTTTTTATCCTATATAGTTATAGCCCTTTTTATCCTACATAGTTATAGCCCTTTTTATCCTATATAGTTATAGCCCTTTTTATCCTACATAGTTATAGCCCTTTTTATCCTATATAGTTATAGCCCTTTTTATCCTACATAGTTATAGCCCTTTTTATCCTACATAGTTATAGCCCTTTTTATCCTGTATAGTTATAGCCCTTTTTATCCTATATAGTTATAGCCCTTTTTATCCTACATAGTTATAGCCCTTTTTATCCTGTATAGTTATAGCCCTTTTTATCCTATATAGTTATAGCCCTTTTTATCCTACATAGTTATAGCCCTTTTTATCCTATATAGTTATAGCCCTTTTTATCCTATATAGTTATAGCCCTTTTTATCCTACATAGTTATAGCCCTTTTTATCCTATATAGTTATAGCCCTTTTTATCCTATATAGTTATAGCCCTTTTTATCCTGTTGCATGACACAATTTCTCCTATATAGTTATATCCCTTTTTATGCTGTTGCATGACACAATTTCTCCTATATAGTTATAGCCTTTTTTATCCTGTTAAATAACACAATTTCTCCTTTATAGTTATTGCCCTTTATATCCTGTTGCATGACACAATCTTGTTACCACATCTGGCAGCCCAATTTGTTATGGATTGCTATTAAAATTAAAATATTACGGTCATCACTTGAAGATGTTCGTATTGACAAATAACTCTGCTTTGGCCATTTTTGTTAGAGTTATTGCCATTTTTTTCTTGTCACTCATTGCAGTGTATGACACAATTTTGTTATCACAACAGTTTTAGTCTCAGTGGTTTTTATGGATTACTGTGAAAATTGTAAATATTATGGTCATCACTTAATGATGTGCAACTCAACAAATCACTTTGAACAAGTAATGCTAAAATTATTGCCCCTTTTGCCTTGTAGCCTAATGCCATATAAGGCACAGTCTTGTTAGCACAGCTAGTAACAGTGCCAGATGGATTGTCATGAAAGTTGGTGCTTATTTTTGGCATCACATTATTATTCATGTCAACAAATTAATTTTTTTTATAGTTATTGCACTTTTTATACTTTGACACAGTTTATGGTAGAATTTCTTTGGTGAAGCTTATCTTGCAGTTTCTACTAGATTGTCATGAAAGGTGTCAATTTATTATGGTCATCATCTTTAAAATTACAAATCAATTTCCTGTTACAATTTTATTAGAGTTATTGCCCTTTTATTTTGTAGCTTAATGCAGTGTATGACACAATTTCCCATAGTTTGTGATGAAAGTTGATTGATAGTATCCTATCACTTGAAGATGCACATATTGACAGATCACTTCATTACAGCAATTTATTTAATGTTATAGCCCTTTTTGTCCAGCAGCTGAATGCAGTACAAGACCAGGTCTATTGAACACAACTGGTCTTGAAGTTTGTAGTGGATTGCTGTAAAACTTGGTAAATCTTATTGTTATCATCACAAGATGTGCATGTGTACCAATCGTTGTACTTGCATTATTTTAGAAGAGTTAACCCCCTTTTATACTATAGGCTCATCTCCATGACATGGAATTGGGGGAGGGGGGGACAGGAGAAGAGGTAATATTTATGTGAGCAAATAGTTTACTATTCTTCAGATGGAATTTCCATTGGTATATATTATTATGGTGTATATCTATGCTATGTATATTATTTTCATTCTAATAGATTTTGTAAGGGTCATTTGGTTAATGACATTTTTAATGTTAAAATCCTATGATCATAGTTTGAACTGTAAGATGAGTCATGTATCAAATGCATAGATCCATTCATTCATAGATTTCAAGGTTAATTAATACTGTTAAGTACGAAAAAAAATAATGTGATCCAACAAGGAAAACTAGTTCTGGAAAAGGCCAGCCTGATCTAATATGTGATTAGCCTGAATTATAACAGCTGATCTGTTTGCTGGTTTGAGTGATTTCAACAAGATGGCTCATTCAAAACATCATACTGCATTCTCACTATTGTGTTAGCTTTGTATATATATTAGAATTATTACATGGAATTAGACATTCTTAGTAGTACTATTGGTCTTGGAAGAGTTATTTGAGATAATTGATTCATTTATTTAATATAATCATTCAGTGGAATTGCAGTGCTATAACATTCTTTTAATGACTATTTGGCTATATAATAGCTGTACAGAATAATTGAATTTATTCAAAGACATTTGGATTAATAGCTGTGTTGGAATTAGTGAATTCATTTAAAGACAGAAGTGCCATCATTCTGAATACCTTTGGAACTAATTTGGATCACTCGGAACTATTGGAATTGATAGATCTTTTAGGATTGTAGGAATTCAGTCACCATTCTGTAAGGTATTTTTAATTCTTTTACCTTGTATTTTAGAGAAATAAGTCAATATTTTTCAATTATACAGAACTGGTTGGTAAATCTCTCTCGTTACATAGTTTAAGACCCTAGAGTAATAACAGTGTTAAAAGAACTGGTATGTGTTATTCTTCCTACAAACTTTGAAATATGTTGTTGATAATTTTTCAGACTATGATACTCATAACATTTGCTGATATCTACCATGTCACATGTATGTACAAGTTTATGTTTGTGAACAAGGGTCATACAACCTTTTGCAGAAATAAAGTATCTACCAGTATATACCAGTATTGAACTGTTTGATCTCAGATAGCAGGTAAATAATAAGCATCTTTACATCAGCATAGTTAAGCTGAACATGTTGCAGTTTATCTTTAAAGTGACTTTTAACATAGCCGATAAGGTATTGGCTAGGCAGCATCTGTTCCTGTATGCTAATTATAGTCACATGTAATTTGTTTCCTCATGCTGAGGGCACTGTGTTAGAATCTGACCAATTAATAATTAGGGGTGTGTGGCTTAGATTAATTTTTGGAAAAATATTTTAGCTCCAAATTGCTTGAATAAATATTCTTGCATGGATTTGTAGGAAACAAAGAATACTTTTATCCATTAGTTGAAAATAATTAATTAAATTGATGTAAAATACAAAAATCTCCCCTTTTGAAAGAAATCCCACGCCTCCCACTTCCTCCAGGCAACATTGGAGGTATTAATTATAGTTTTCATAACACCTGCTGCATATATGAATAGGTAATGGGAAACAAGTCTCCAATCTTAATTGCTCAGAGTCCCTGGAGAATGGCTCTAACACTTTGAAACCATTAGAGATTCCATCATGAATGCTCATGACGTCAGTGTTATTTTACATGCTTTTATTTTAGTGTACAATGGAAATGATGCTAATGCATATCTAAATATGAAGCATTATCAAATTCTTTTCATTGGTAGGTTATATACAATTTGAAATTTTTTATTTGCTTGATAACTCTACTGTTAACGACATCACTTTTGTTTGGTCATTAGTAGAATGAACAGAGCGCACACCAGCAAGTCCAGTCACATAATGGTGGTACCTCAGACCCTCAGTATAACTGTCCAGCCTTCAGTGTTATCATTTAGAGGGTTTTGGCTCCTGATTGCATGACCTCATAACTATTATTTCCACATAATAACTCTGATCATTTGAATTCAATAAACATTTGGCATTCATATCTATTTTAACTTACCAAGACCTTGCATACATTTGATTTCCAGTGTTCCATGACATCATTTGTTCAAATTATGCCCCAAATTGCTAATTAATGAGACCTTGAAAAACTTGGATCTCCAGCATTTCTTGACATTATATACAGGAGTTATGCCCCTTGATTGCCTGTCCTCGTTAATCTGGTTTCCACGAAATAACTTTACTAAGGTTTGTTGGATTTCAATCTAATTTGGTACAGGCCTAAATATATTGATAAAACTTTGAGCAATGAAACTTTGAGAAAGTTTTTTTTCAGCATTCCATGACATCATTTACAGGAATTATGTCCGCTGATCATGTGTCCTCCTGACTTTGTTTCCAGAGAATTCTTTAAATTTAGCTATTTGTGTTGGATTTCAATATATTGATAAGACCTTGGATGAATTTGATTTCCAGTATTCTAAAACATCAGTTAGAAATTATGGCCCCTGATTTCCTATCCTTCTAACTTTGGTTTCTATAACGTAACTTTATTTAGAATTCTTGGATTTCAGAAAATTTAGCTTGCATCATTACATTGATTAGGCATTAAATTAGTTTGATTGCTAGCATTCTAAGACATAATTTACTGGAGTTATGGCCCCTGATTGTTTTCCTGACTGATTTCTGCAGCATTACTTTACCAAGGATTGTAAGATTTCAACCAAATTGCAATCCAGCTTTATACAGATGAAGAAACATTGAAAAAGTTTTATTCCCAGTTTTCTTTTTATTATTGCTAATAGTTATGAAGCCCATTTACTAACTTTTGTTATATGCAGCATACAGTAAAGAATTTGGGATTTTAACCCAATTTCTTTGTAATTCTTGATAATGATGTGAAAGAGTTGGATATACAGCATTCCACAGCATCAGATCTGAGGAACTAGGACTTCTGAATGCCCATTTCCCTAACTTAGGTTTCACAACACAATTTCTTTTATTTATTAGGTTTCACAACACAATTTCTTTTATTTATTTGGTTTCACAACACAATTTCTTTTATTTATTTGGTTTCACAACACAATTTCTTTTATTTATTTGGTTTCACAACACAGTTGCCTTCTGTTTAAGACCCTCACCAAATAAACTGTATTGTGCAGCACCCTTTAAGATGTATCCATTACTTCAGTGTATAATTTTGATAAAGGAGTGAAATGAACATGAAATTTTGATGCTTTTAGATTTCCATACTGACACGTTTGGGTTGAAAATTCTTTTATGGTATTTGTAATGGTTGTAAATTGCAAGTTGAGTGGGTGGTGGACATTTTTCTTTGTATTTTTGTGGGTTTTACAAGCTGCCACTTGGCACTGCATGATTTGCTTGCATATCAAATTTAATGGCCTGCTGAAGACTATACAACTGAAAAATGAAGTGGCAGTTATTTCCATTTCAGTTTTTTCTCTTCAGGTATGGTCACATTTTCTGATGGAACTCAAGGTTTGCCAAGGAATGAGGGCTACTTTGAAGGTAGCAAACTCATACGCCGTGAAAAATGTCCAGCTGAGATACGCAAAGCCCATCAAGCAGCTGATAAAGCTAGAAGTCAGCATGCAAAATAGATACTTTCAATGCCAGTCATTATCCATATTCCATTATAATTTTTAAATAGATCAAAGAAAAGGCTGACAAAGATAATCTGATTGATTTGCTGTAACATGGCATTGACGGAGGGGGAACATTGTGACCAAGCAATGGAATAAACACTCAAAATAAGTTGCTTGTATACTTCCGTACAAGTTAAATCCAACTCCAAACAACAGTCAGTGATAGTGAAGAAAACATTAATACATGTCATTACAGACAGCATAATTTGCTGGAAAGATCAGGGTTTATGTTATTTTTTTATTTATTGATTAGGCCTGATAAACTGAACAGACCCGCATCTCTTGGCACATAATGTGGTGACAGAGCTAGGTCTGTGCTGTTAGATCTGACACACACAAGAATGTACAGTACATACATCATAACAAAATACAAAAATAATTGGACTAAATGTGATAAATTTTAGTTCATTATCATGTTTTGCAAAGAATCAAGACTTTAACTTAATTCAGAAGACTGACTGATCAGAAAAATATTAAATGGCACCATTGCACAAGCTTACGAAATCCATAATACATGTTGTTATGCAACCAGTTTTCATACTAGAGAATTTATTTGTTAGTTTTGTACGACTCTTATTATTTTATGCATAATTAAAGAAAACATTTAAACTTGTAACTACATTTTAATATCCATAATATGTTACCCATCACTACCGTCGAGCTGAATTTGTCAGTGAGGGAGACTGATGAACTGTGAAGAATAAAAGTGAAACAAGAGTCCCTTGTTATGTATATTTAATTTGTAGAGTATATTTAATGATAATTATTACTTGTAGGTAAACATGTTTACTTGGATCTTAATTTAGAGCATTGGTTTTACTCCTGGAAATTTCTGGTACTAGTTTTAGTAAAAAACCTGACCTTTTAAACAACTTAGAATTTTCTGGACATGAACATTTGACCCTCATCCTGGTTTTATTATTGTGTCTTAGGTTTTCATATATTTTAAGTAAACAAAACAAAATTATTTTATTCCTGTCTAAACATCTGGAACCAGTCTGATCCAAGAGGATTTATTTCAATTATTCATTGGAATTACAAAGTGCTCATATATACTTTCGGACTAAATCACTATTCTGGGATTTTTGTGAATTCATTTGAAGACATTTTGGATACATCATGATTGTTAATGCATGAACACTATTCCAGGCTATTGGTACACCTGCATATTCAAGATTGTAATTCATTAAGAACACCAATGGAAAAAAATCTTTTAGACCTCTGACTGCTACTCTGAAATGAGCTACCAATCCACTTAAGAGAGCAATGAAACGTTAGTTCATTTAGATCTTTAATTCTATCCTGGAATGGTAAGACTGTAAATAATACTCAATTCCCCCCCCCCCAACATATGACAGCCAATGTCGTGTTAGCATTTCTTTGTCTTTTTGTACTAATTCTGTGCCATACTGTTAGCTCCTTTCTTTTTAAATAAGGCATAAGCTGCATCATAGAATGTTTTTTTTAAGTTCTAGTTGGGTGCTTCTAAGTTCTGCATTTTTTGTCAATTTCATTTGACTAATGTTTTAATTTTTTAATGACTCAATTGTTTTTTAATTCATCCAGATAATAAATTCACTTTCATTCCACCTTTTAAAATGCTTTACTTGCTTATGTCAAGTCGTTTATTGTTTTTTTGTACAATTTGTATTGACAAGTTGTAACGTGTTTGAATGTTTTGCTCTTGTTGTAATACCTATTTTGTTTATGTAGTGTCAGTAAAAAGGTCATTAGAGCTTATGTTGAATTGTCATTTTAAATCATCCAACATTAAATCAATCTTAATTTGTTATGAAACCCCTGCACAGGAGGGAATGCTCTACAGCATTAATATTTTTAATTTCCAAAAGAACCACTCCAGTAGCTTGGTATTTTGGATGCAAAGGTGAAAGACTTATCAAAATGGTAGTACCAGATACACCACTCCCTCGATAACTTGCGCACATCGGGTTCCAGAAACATCGACCGCACTATAAAGTGAGGCGCGAGTTATCGAGGGACCTATAAAATAAGCCCAAAACCAATAAAGTGATTGACGACATAACAGAGAAATAAGAAAGGGGTAGGCAGATTATACTGTTGAATACTCACTTTATAATCGTTCTGAGATTAACTGGTAATACATATCTCTTCATAACGGTGTACTTTATTATTTCCTCATAGGACAACATTAATTTCAGGATAAATTACAGTATATTGAGGCGATCATCGAAAACATTATTCCACGTGGTTTCCGTTCGCTTAACACGTGTACCACTTCACACATTGTGTACTACATCACTAATTGTTATGTTGAATTGGATACATTCTAGTTTTATTGTTTAATCCAAATTAGACGTTTTTTATATATACAAAAGATCGACTCTTTTCGAGAAACAGTGTCGATCGAAAGATAGATCTGAATGCGATAGAAGTAAAATGGAAAACAAAAAAAAAGGGTTAATCAGTACAACATATTTAATTGGTCTACAAATTTAAAACAACGTAAATTAGAACAAGTTAATACTTGCCGTTTGCGCCACGCTTGACAAATATCAATTCACTTTTTGAAAAAATCAGTTATATTTTTTTGTGTGTGTTACTCCTTGGTTTCTCTGCCGCCGAGCAAAATCCCTCAGATTTCTCAACTGCATGAGCTTTACCTAGTCAACATTTTGGGTCTCCAGCCACCTTTTGGCAATATCAAAATATTTGATTGCTTCCAGTGCAGAGGGGTGGCGGGTGCAACATCTGCGTCTGCATCACTTTAAACATTTGTGTTACTCCAGTTAGAATCGTCTTCTGCTGCAAATTTGTTCGCTATAGAAATAATTATAGTTTCATCTGACATGTATTCGGCTGTGGGGCAATCATTGTCAGCACAAATCCACTCCTCCAGAAACGCCCATCTCTGGACCATGAGTCTGTAAGAATTTCTCCCAAACAGCCTCGGCATTAATGACATCAGTTTCACTGAAACATTCGAAGTCACTATCATCGTTGTTGTCTCTGTTACTGTTTTTCTTTACGTCAAAGGCAGCTGGAAGACCCTTAATCCAGCACCCGAGGTCTCTTGTAATCGATTTTTTTTTTTGATGCAACAAACACTTCCCCAAGTTGTTGATCAAAACAAAGCCGGCATGTATATGTAATTAGGTTCTCACAGAAGTACTCACGGGTTTCGATTGACCCTTTTCATGTTTTCAGTGAACAGAATATGTTGTGATTATAATGTTTACACTGAAACGGAATTAACGGATCAGAGCGTGACTTTCACACAAGACGACGTTTAATTGGTATTTATTTCATTCTCTGTTGCCACCTGTTAGCATTTACCAGAAGTTTTCATTGATCGCTATTTCACCAGACTGTTTATTTACAGTATACTGACAACTATTTATCATAAAAACTTACATAACATATGATATCTTTAAACAGAGGTCTCGCTAGGATTTTAAAACTGGGTCTTTCTGCCTCTGAATTCAATCACTAAATATCAGTACATTTTGTCACTCGGCCACCAGTCAAAGCCTTTGAACTAGCCGCCTAGCTGTTAAATCATGTTCTTTTTTTTTTTTTTTTTAATGTACTCTTATAAAATGGCAACAGTACATCAAAGAGTCTTTCAGTCACTGAATTCTGTCATTGTAAATATCAGCACAGTTAACTGATCAACACATTTTCCCACAAAGCAGGTGGCTGAAACAGGACCAGCAAATCTTTGAATTTTCCCCGTGCACCTATTACATGCATACGGAGGACTCCCGCCTCGGTGATTTTCTGCGTCCCAGATCAAAAATTGGCCTCCAAATACGCGTAATTAAGCGTTTTCGAGATCTCGGAAATTAATTCTTCTTTAGAACTTGCAAATTTCAAAATATGGATTATATTTTTACGGGCATTAATCACCATTTTCGATGATAAAACGAGCAATGTATCAAGATGCAATTTATCAATTCTTATCGTAATCATGTTCAGCATATTTTAAAGATATTTTAAATACATTTTCTCTGGAAACAAATCGGGAGCCAAGACGGACACCGCTTTATAAGCGGGATCGCAAATTATCCAGGCGCAAGTTATCGAGGGAGCGGTGTACCTTGCTTGGTGCTCAGCATTAAGATGCTGTTGTTAGGACTGGTTGTCCTGGTGTCAGGATAATGCGTTGGGGTGGGACACAATCCCACTTGTCTGCTGCAGGACACTTTAGAAACTGTAGCAATAGACTGAAATTGTTAAAATTACATTAAAAGATCCAAGCACACAATTCCCAAAAAGATGTTTTTGCTTTCAACAGTACTTTGAGCACATTTTTGGTCTACATAATACACTCTGCAGCCAATTCTGGTATGTCTGAGGACTTATTACATAAGAGGGAATTACAATCTGATAGCATGGCATTAATGTCTTTATTTAAAGAGGGCAACACAATTAGCTAAAAACTAATCTACCTTGAGACCCTCATACAAAGGAATTTATTTTAGCTGCATCTCTGAATCTACTGGATATATTGGGTTTGGGAGGAGGAAATAGTAGGCATTTCTAATCTCAACTGGAATACTATTCCAGGGCAAAGTTCCAAAGTACTGAAAACTATTTTAAAAATTAATTCCTTATTTGGTTTGGCAATTTTAGTTTGGTAGACATGGATTTAAAGTGGGTGGTGAGTATTGCCATTTAGCCTATACTGGCATAGTGATTGCAAATATTCAGGGGCACTATTATTGGATATCCTGTACATTAAGCTGGCTTTTCTCAGATTCAGTCTTTAATAGGTATATTTTACTTACCAGCTAAATATTACTTGCTTTCTTTCTGGTATTAGCCAAAATACTCTTTTTTGAAGATGTGCCAGCTTTGCTGTTTTTATCGTTTGAATTACCCCAAACTGTATTACACAGTATTTTCTGTGCCTTTCAGGGAGAAAATGTCTTATACCTACTGAGCAGCCATAAACTTGAATAGACTTTTTTGTTTTTAAACTGATGTTTGATTTGTTTAGTCCATGATAGGTTATTACCTACTAAAACACCAAATAGTCTCTCATGACAGAACATTTGCAAAATTTTATCCTTCCATGTCAAACATAGTTCATCATTATCAAGATTTGTCCTTTTTTGCCGTCTTAAGAAAAGTACTATTTTAAATTTATACTAGTATTTCCATCCATGCCATTCAATGTGCACAGTTGTCCTGTTTGTTTTGGGCATTCTGTATAGAAATTTTGTGTTCATGCCTTGTGTGATGGATGTATGACAATGCTGTGTCATCTGCATAGAGATCTGTAGATGATAATATCGAGTCCCTTAGTAACAGTGGCACTCTTTTTTGTTTTTATTCATTATAGTTATAACAAAAAGACCAGTATTGTGAATTCAAAATTTTTATTCAACTCTCCACCATTAAATTCACTGATTGACTTTGATCATCTCCGTAACATCAGAGGTCATGATACATACAATTCAAAATAGTAAACAAAATTAATGAAAAGCATTGTAAATGCAAAACAACAATGTATTATAAGTGGTGTAAATGAAAAATCATACAAAACAAACTTTTTCTTAAACAAGATCCTACAAAATCTCTGCCAGATTAGATTATCTTTCCAAAAACTACGGATTTGCATTCCGGCTGAAAAACTGCGCAACCAAAATACATATCCAACTGTAAATAAAGTAGTCCCAGATCTGGCATCTTGTGAAGCACCAGCAGATTTGGGTCCTGTCTGTTCATTCCATGTGAAAATATCAACTGGCCATCTCAATGGCTCTTCTAGCTACGACAAGATGAGCTAAAAGCCCAGATGTTCTCTTCTTTATGAATGAATTAGATCCGCTGTATGAAAGCCTTTTTAGTTTCAAAATGCTTTCAGCAATCACTGCCTGACAAGTTCATTTTCAGTCCCACCAGTTTGATTTACATGAACGTTTTCTCTGTACAACATCTTCACTGAGAAAGGCCTGTACATGTTCAGAACAGTGTCCCATATTTAAAGGCAGTCTAGAATGTTCCAGATCTCAAATGGACCTACCCAAGATCTCTCCTGTGAAAGACTCTGGCAAGACACCTGTCACATCAGGTACAAACATGAGGTATTTGGTATCAAAAAGTGCAACTGATGCAGAAGACTTTCAAAAAGATATCACATGACATTGACAGTGTCAGAAATCACTGTTGCCACCAAAAATACCCATTTCACTTTTCACAGGCAAGACAGAAATTAATCTGTACTAGTCAAAAAGGCAGCCATCGACAAATCTACACTTTCCTAAGAGGCACTCTTTAACATACCTACACTCACCCCACCCCCCCACTCAATAAATCTACACTGATCCAAGAGGCAACCCTTAACAAATGCACATTTGTTCAAGAGGGAGCAGAAGACAATATTAATTTAATAAGCTAATATTAACTCAAGGTTGGCGCCAAAAAATGCTAATGCAAAATGCACACACAGCACAAAATCCTTAGTTTATCCAGGTGAAATATTTAGTAAGCATGTTGTACAGAAAAATATCAACATGTTAGCAGTAGTAATACATTACTTCCCCATTACAACACTGTCCATGGCAGACACAGAATATGCTACCCATTACAACACTATCCCTGACAGTGCCCAGGTACAATGTCACATAATAAAGTACTCACTTTACTACCAATCTGAAATGGGATCCATGACACTCTTATCATTATACCTGGAAATGTTATAATGAAGGGCATTATACTGAGCAATTCATGCATCTGCCACTTCAAAACAGTCTGCAAGACATTAATTTACTGTAAATACCAGTGGTTTAGTATATACCCATTCATTATAAACATGAAGGAACTTTTTATTTATGTACAGTTAATCATACCACGATACACCTCTACATTGTAGAATAAAAAAGAATCTCTATTTTACAATTTCAACCCATAAAGTGAAACGGGCACAAAACGGGGTTCATGAAGTGTGGTCTCCAGTCCCTACACAAAAGCAATCCTGCAACATGTGAAATATAATTACATGGTGATAGAAATGATAGCACCCCATTAGGCTAAAATTTTCCAATAAATTCAGCAAATTCATTCAAAATGTGATAGGAAGAAAAACAAAATAAATTCAAGATGTGAACAAGAAACAAAAATGTGAATGAAAACTAATACTGATGTAACTCAAATATAGTGAAACTCATGCGTAACAAACCCAGAAAAATCTCCAGGCTTAAAAATTAAATGCTTTTGATCAGACATGGTTATTATTGTTTAAAGAGTATTCAGTTTAAACAAAAATTCAAGTGACCTCAATGCTAATCCCAACTGATGGATGAATAGATGGACTGATAAGGACACAAATACACAACCCTACCATTGTCAGGTTTCTTTTTCTCTTCTTTAAAACACTTATGATAGGACAATATACTGAAATCTAATTTTAAAAAAGGCATCAAATATACAGAAACTATTGTGACAACCCAATTCCTAGTACAGGCATGTAAAAACTATCATGACAACCAAATCCCCATACACATTCATATGCAGTCATATAGAAACTATCATATTCACCAAATCTAAGTACCCCCACCATACAGTCCCACTGAAACTTGCAAGACATTCAGACCTAGTACCCTAGTGTTGTAGTCCGTTCAGCATTTTCAAAATTATGTTTTATATGCCAGGTGAGGTAAAAATACCCTTGAATTTATGAAGAATATCTGACAGGAAATCTGGATGTAACTGTAGGCAAACAGTATAAATATGATGAGCAACAGCTGTCTAGATTTACATTGCATTAGACAACTAAAAAGAAATCTTGAAAATTGGAATTTTCAGAAAGGTCTTTCTCATTTTAAGTCTTTGAAATTCTGCCTTATCTAAGAACCACATTGGTCATCTCTTGGCTGCTTTCTTTGCTTGCTGCAGTAGAGTGTCAAAATCTAGGTTTGCAGACTTCTGAGCTGGCAGTGTGTATTCCTCCTCAACCTCCATGTTTCCATCTGCAAATAGAATACATATTTAGAGATTATACTGCAGCTGACACTAAGTCTGTTGTACATCATTTCAACACAGTTAATATTACATCTATTCATTTAACACCACCTTTCAGCACATGAAAGGCTGGTCATGAAGGCAAGTACATTTGGAGAAGAAACGGGGAAAATCCAGAAACTGCCAACCCACGGGAATCTACTGGCATGCTTTTGCATACACTCACAATGGCAGAGCCAGAGACTTAAACCTATGTAGGCAGGTGATCTGTAAAGGACTGTCCTGGTCTTGGCATGATTTTAACCCATACTATTCTGTTCTCAAATCCAGCACCAAAGCGGCTTTAACCATAAAAGTTCCATAGACCTAAAATAGTGGCAAGCAGTGACCAGATCTCATCAATGATCACCTCTCATATCCAGCCAATATTAAATCTCACCAACTCTTATTCTCCTCTTGATCACCTTAAACACCCATACCTCTTTAACATTTAATTGTTTCTTTTCTTACCAGGTTTTGGAATGATGTGGAACTGTAAAAGACTCCAAGTGAAAATACCAAATGCCCCTGATTCCGAGAAAAAAAAAAAAAACCATGCCAAAAATGACAAAATGGATTTTATTCCATCAATGAAAAGTAAAAACATGTTAACTTGAACTGTGCTGCAGATCTCCACCTTTATTTCCCTTTGATATCCTCCTCCCAATCTCTTGCAGTAGCCAATCCCCTTGATACCCTCCCCATCAATCTCTTGCAGTAGCCAGTCTCACTTTCATGCAGAATCAATTTAAATAGATACTGTTTGGTTATCAACGATTTTTTAAAATAGCATTTTAAGCTTGGCCACTGTCTTTACCTATATTACACTGTTGTTGTGGAGTTACCACCATTTTCCAGCATATGATAGATTATGCATGGCGGCCAGTGTAACTGGTGAAGAACCTGGAAAAACTTGCGCAAAAATCCACTGACCTCTGGCAAAAGACTGGAAAGCTTTCTCACATACACTTTTTTGAGACTTTTTCTAAAATCTTTTACAGAATGATCAAACACACAACAGTGCAAGTACATCATCACCTTTTAAATTCGGTCATGAGCCTGAACAACTTGATGCTTGGGAATTTAATGCAATTTCTAAGAAACCAAATGCAGATTCTGTATGGTCATCCAACTGACACTATACAGTGACTCAGGACACTAAGATTTTAATTTTGATTACTGAGGAACTGAACATTCTACTTCTCCCATGGCCTCCTCAATACTGCATCACATTCTATGAAAACAAGTTTTAATTCTATTATCTATCAAGACAGTCTAATTCTACATGTCTCTTAAATCTGTTGTGAATTTAATGCCAAACTTGCACAAAACAAGTTTAAACACAATCTTGGTCCTGTACTCCAATCAATAAAAAGTTACTTTCTAAATCTTTGTGGCTCATACAATTTATATCAAGCATGGTTCTATTCACCGCACATTAAGTGCTCCCATAAGAGGTGTCAGTTTCGCCTGATAATCGTTGCCACTTTGGAGTGAAAAATATAAATACTGAATAAACTCTGTACATGGGTACCTTTCAGTTGGAATGGCATCCCAGACTACTTTATTGAGAATTTGGCAGTTATATATATTGAAACAATAAATTAAATATACCTTGGAATTATTAATAAAAATTTATTTTTTAAAAATATTAAGGAAGGAAATTTATATAGGAGAGGGAGAATTTATGTTGCACATTCTATTAAACTGTATTCTCTATCACTGTTAAAACTGTTATTAATGTATTCTTGTCAGCTACAATAGTCAGCACAAAACATATTCCCTTGTACAACTATGTGACAATAATCAATGTTTAACACATTACAGGTTAAAAATGGTTCGGAACAAAAAAGAACAATTTTACTTTAATAAGCATACCATCCATAACAGAATTTCTCCCCATTTTTGTAGACTGAATTCTTGCTTATTTTGCAATGATTTCTTTCTTAACTGTTTTCAAGTTTGGTACATTATTGTGAATATGCCATTAAAAACTGAAGCTCTTTCAGACAAGTATACTCAAATTTAAATTTCAACAGATTTATTTTACTGATTTTTTCTGAATACTGTACCCATCAAGATGGCTATAATAATTGGCACAAGTTTCATTCTGAATCATACATCACAATCTTTCAGACAAAATCCTATGCTGATGTGGCCACTCATACAGTAATAGTGACAACAAGATTTTCAAGATAGCCACCATGACTGCCATTTTAGAGGTGCGATTGGCACCATTTTCACCTAGGACCAACTTAACCTTGGGATGAACGTGCGTTTCAAGTTTCATGGCAATCCTGCAAATATTTTAAAAGTAACCTGTCATCTAATAAGCTCTTCTGATTTATTGTCAGTAGAGCTAAAAATGATACTTTCTCCCATTAAGTATTGCCTAGAACAAAGGCTGAAGTGAAATTGAACTTGATCACCTTAAAGTTTAGATTCAACAGAAATGCTATAATCCAAAAATTGTCAACTTTTCTTTTTTGCACAATGTAGACAGAAACCTACACGTTTATACTTGTTCTATCTAATATGGAAACATCCAACATGTTGACCATACTGAACCACAAAACCCTTAATACATATTGCCTAGGACAGGTATTCGCAACCTGTGGCAATGTGCCAATGGTGCCATATCAGATGCTTTGTAAAGGCATAGACCGTGAATTGTAGTCTTGTATTGTATGTACTAAAAATGATAATGGACAAAAACAACTTTGCACGCAGCACTAGACACCTGAGTAAACCTGGCACAGCAGTTCTAAATGGATACCAATGTCTGGCCTAGTATAAGACATGTCGATACCATCTTGGTACTGTACTATAAACAAAGCAAGTTGGCCAAATCCTTTGTGGCCCATAGTTCTATTCGCAGCACATCAAGTGCTCTCATTAGGCTTCAGTTTTGCCCGATAATCAATGCCATTCTGGGTTAACATTTTCTAAAAATATAAATATTTAATATACCCTGTACATGGGTAGCCATGGGTTCGGGTGTCATCCCCCCGTCTATTATACTGAGAATTTGAGTCACATGTTTAAACAAGTATGTTTGCATTATTGATGTCAATTTTTTTTAAAAAGTACAGGAAGATGGAAATTTATATGGGAGAAAGAGAGAATATTTATGTTATACAATCAATATAACTGTTGCATTCTATATCACTGTTAAAATAGTTACTCCCTTATTCTTATCAGGTATCATTAGTTGGCCAAAAAATAAAGACATTCCCTTGTGTATCTTCAGCACAAGAAGACTCTTTAAATGGTAACTTTTGTCCAAAAGGTCTCCAAATTGTCAGAACAAGGGTTTTATTTCTTTCATTCTTTCTGGACAGTTGAATTTCTTCATTTCTCTTAAAATTTTCATCAATTGAATGCCAAAGAGCACAAGACAAATAGAGACACCATCTTGGACATGTACTGTATGCAAAAGTAAGTTGTCTTTCCAATTCCTTTGTGGCTCATACAATTTATGTCAAGCATTATTCTATTCACTGCACATCAAGTACTCCCATGAGAGGTGTCAGTTTTGCTTGATAATCATTGCCACTTTGGTGTGTACATTTGTAAAAATATATTGATAATTAATAAATCTTGTACGTAAATAGCTGTGGTTTGTGTGGCATTCCCCAGAATACTTTAAAAGAAAATCTGTAAGTCTTGTATTTAAACAATAAGTTAAATATATGTCTGGATTATTTGTATCAATTTCTCATCGAAACAAAACGAAATTTACTGAAGTTTTATGTTCTATATAACTTTTGTATTCCATAATTCTATATTATTAAATAGTTACTCCCTTACTTGTCAGGTACAAAGATATTCTCTCATCTATCATACATGATAGTATGAACATTATATTGTTGCAAAAACACAAGTTTTAATTCTATAATCTATCAAGACAGCCTAATTCTACATTTCTCTTAAATTTGTTGTGAATTTAATGCCAAACTTGCACAAGTGTAACACAATCTTGGTCCTGTACTACAATCAATAAAAAGTTAACTGTCCAAATCTTTGTGGCTCATACAATTTATATCAAGCATGGTTCTATTCATCGCACATAAGTGCTCCCATAAGAGGTGTCAGTTTCGCCTGATAATCATTGCCACTTAGGAGTGAACATTAAATACTGAATAAACTCTGTACATGGGTACCTTTCAGTTGGGACAGCATCCCAGATTACTTTATTGAGAATTTGACAGTTATATATTGAAACGATAAATTAAATATACCTTGGAATTATTAATAAAAATTTATTTTTTAAAAACATTAAGGAAGGAAGGAAATTTATATAGGAGAGGGAGAATTTATGTTGCACATTCTATTAAATTGTATTCTATATCACTGTTAAAATTGTTATTAACTTAATTCTTGTCAGCTACAATAGTCAGCAGAAAACATATTCCATTGTACAACTATGTGACAATACACAATGTTTAACACATTACAGATTAAAAATGGTTCCGAACAAAAAAGGTACAGCAATTTTACTTTCATAAGCTTCCCATCCATAACAGAATTTTTCCGTTTTTGTAGACTGAATACTTGCTTATTTTGTACTGATATTTTTTTTCGTAACTGTTTTCAAGTTTGGTACATTATTTTGAATATGCCATTAAAAGCTGAAGTTATTTCAGACAAGTAAACTCAAATTCGAATTTCACCAGATTTATTTTACCAATTTATTCTGAATATTGTACCCATCAAGAGGACTATAGTAATTGGCACCATCTTCACCTAGGACCAACTTAACCTTGGGATGAATGTGAGTTTAAAGTTTCATGGCAATCCTGCAAATATTTTAAAAATAGTGATAACCTAATGCGTACAGACACATGATGGGCAACCTGCCATCTAACAAGCACTTCCGACTTATTGCCAGTAGAGCTAAAAATTATACTTTCTCCCATTAAGTATTGTCTAGAACAAAGGCTGAATTGAAATTGAACTTGACCACCTTAAAGTTTAGATTCAACAGAAATGCTATAATCCCAAAATTTTGTCAGCTCTTCTTTTTTTGCACAATGTAGACAGAAACCTACTTGTTTATAATGGTTCTATCTAATATGGAAACATCCAACACATTGACCATACTGGATCACAAAACCCTTGATACATATTGCCTAGGACAGGTATTCGCAACCTGTGGCAATGTGCCAAAGGTGCCACATCAGATACTTTGTAAAGGCATTGAGTGTGAATTGTAGTCTTGTATTGTATGTACTAAAAATGATAATGGACAAAAACAACTTTGCACGCAGCACTAGACACCTGAGTAAACCTGGCACAGCAGTTCTAAATGGATACCAATGTCTGGCCTAGTATAAGACATGTCGATATCATCTTGGTACTGTACTATAAACAAAGCAAGTTGGCCAAATCCTTTGTGGCCCATAGTTCTATTCGCAGCACATCAAGTGCTCTCATTAGGCTTCAGTTTTGCCCGATAATCAATGCCACTCCAGGTTAACATTTTCTAAAAATATAAATATCTAATATACCCTGTACATGGGTAGCCATGGGTTTGGGTGTCATCCCCCCCGTCTATTATACTGAGAATCTGAACAAATATGTTTGCATTATTGATGTAATTTTTTTAAAATTTTACAGAAAGAAGAAAATTTATGTAGAAGAGAATATTTACGTTATACAATTAATATAACTGTCGCATTCTATATCACTGTTAAAATAGTTACTCCCTTATTCTTCTCGGGTATCATTAGTTGGCCAAAAAATAAAGACATTCCCTTGTGTATCTTCAGCACAAGACTCTTTAAATGGTAACTTTTGTCCAAAAGGTCTCCAAATTGTCAGAACAAGGGTTTTATTTCTTTCATTCTTTCTGGACAGTTGAATTTCTTCATTTCTCTTAAAATTTTTATGAATTTAATGCCAAGGAGCACGAGACAAGTAGAGACACCATCTTGGACATGTACTGTATGCAAAGTAAGTTGTCTTTCCAATTCCTTTGTGGCTCATACAATTTATGTCAAGCATTATTCTATTCACTGCACATCAAGTGCTCCCATAAGAGGTGTCAGTTCTGCTTGATAATCATTGCCACTTTGGTGTGTACATTTGTAAAAATATTTGATAATTAATAAATCTTGTACGTAAATAGCTGTGGTTTGTGTGGCATTTCCCCAGACTACTTTAGAGAAAATCTGCAAGTCTTGTGTTTAAACAATAAATTAAATATATGTCTGGATTATTTGTATCAATTTCTAATCAAAACGAAAAGAAATTTATTGAAGTTTAATGTTCTATATAACTGTTGTATTCCATAATTCTATATTGTTTAATAGTTACTCCCTTACTTGTCAGGTACAAAGATATTCTCTCGTCTATCATGCATGATGGTATGAACATTATATTGTATACCTTGAAGCTTATAAAAGATCTGAAGTCAAAATGATTGATCAATTATAACTTACAAAAGCTTCCCATCTATAACTGAATTTCTCTCAAACAGTTTTCGCAGGCTGTATAGTTAATGAATTTATACAAATATTTTATTTCTTTCTTAAACATTTCTAGGTTTGGTACTTTATTGTGAATATTCAACTGCAATATGTAGTTCTTTCCTACACGTAGAATCAAGTTAAAATTGCGATCAGATTTGTTTTGTCGATATATTCTCAATGTTGTATCTACTGCCGTGAAGTTAAAATGTAAAAGATGCATGCATTCATCTTTCAACTACAGCACATTCAGGCAATAAATGAAAATGTGATTTTTCCACTTCTCTACATAGAGAATGCAACTTGTCTTTATTTAATTGTGAGTTTTTGTGATTGAACATCTGAGGGAGAATTCTCTGGAAAATTTTAAATGGAAACATGTGCATCCTTTGCACACATGGGTACCAACAATGTTTTTCCAGTTAAAACATCCAAGACCTCCACGTTTTGGCTAAAAACTGATAAATACTCCAACCATTCTTTTGTCAAATGAGTAAATGCAGCAGAAATGACAGATGGTCTGAAATAGAATTTGACATTACCTATAGTACTCTCATAATATTAAAGTTAATTTGACATGTATAAATTGTTAAAATATAAATGAAAACCAGTTAAATGATAGTTGCATGTGAAATCCTCAATTATAATTACTCCATAAAAAATACTGTGATATCAAACTAGTTTGTAACTGAGTAAAATATCCTTCTAAAAAAAATAGTTTATCAAACCTGTTTTGTAAATTCCATTCCAAAAGACAAAAATAGTCTTTGGACATGTTTGACGGAAAAGGTTTTTCCACTAAGCTCTTAATGCAGTCAATAATATTTTTATGTTGACCATTTTCAATCTTCTTTTAGAATATTCTTGAGTACAGACAAGGCATTTCTATCAACTCGTCCGATTTATGGGACCCAGTGAAGGCACTTTTAAAGTTGGGTACTCACTCGTAGATGCAATTTAGATTTTTCTGGTCATTTTAATATGAACTCTCTGAAATCAAAGTACCTCTTGTTAAACTGCCTTTCCTGGGTACCATGCATGTTTTAATGGAACAGCCCTCATTACAGCAAGACTAAAATAGCAATTTTCTAAAGTGTATCCAAATTCTCTTCAACCATTGCAAGAACACAAGGTTTAATTCTATAATCTCTGTAAAAATATTTTGATCCTATCATTTCTCTTAAATTTGTTGTGAATTTAATGCCAAGCAAAAGTGTAAACACCATCTTGGTCCTGTACTCCATGCAAAGCAAGTTATCTGTCTAAATCTTTGTGGCTCATACGATTTATTTCAAGCTCAGTTCTATTCACTGCACATCAAGTGCTCCCATAAGAGGTGTCAGTTAGGCTGATAATCATTGCCACTTTGGAGTGTACAACTATTGTTGAAACTAAATATATTTAAAAATCTAAAACTAATTAAAGTTTTGTTAATATAAAAACTGCATCACCAAAGACTGTTTACTTCTTATTTAAATCAACCCCCATATATATTTTGATATGTTGGAATGTGCCTACCTATCAGAGGTGCAAAAAAGTTGTGTTTGACAGAAGGATTAGTTTTTAGTTTCAAATGTCCTGTGCAGCTGAAATGTCCAATAATGCATCAATATTTCATGTGCTAGTAATATGCTTGTTTTGTGCAATCGTGTCTGCACAATGTTAAAGGAGTATATATTTTAAATTTCTTCAAATTCTGATGTATATTTGACAAAAGTGACAAACAGTGCATTTTTAAGTTATATTCAAAACAACTTCATCGGCATGGTACAGATTCTCACATTCACCATCAGACACCAGGGTCTTCTCTCCTCTACATGAGGACATAGAAGGCTCAAAACTGAACTCAGATGTCTTGATAGGCTATGCATGGCGGTTAGCATTAATGGTGGAGGAAGAACCTGGGAAGAACCACAAATTTCTTGACCTGACAAATGCAACTACTATAGGGCTCCATCAATGTCATTGAACAGGGCTCCTGATTAAAAAATTTGGCTGTTAGATCCACCGATTCATTATTCTAGGGTATTGTGCATTATTCTGATGTACACTTGTTGGAAAATACCTTTCTACAAGATGGACTCACTTACAACAATGGCCACATTCAAAAAGTGAGCACTGTAGTCTTAACAGCAACTTGAATTTCTAAATCCTTGTGGCTCATTCAATTTATATCAAGCACCATTCTATTCATTGCACATCAAGTGCTCCAATAAGAGGTGTCAGTTTAGCTTGATAATCATTGCCACACTTTGGGGAATACAGTTCTTAATGAAAATTGAGTTACCATAAAATAATTGTCAAACCCCATTATGCTATACTCCAATTGTGAAAATGGACATCTATTATTTCTTGTATACCTCCCTTTCGAATACAGCTACTGATGAAAGCTGAATACATCTACTTTTTGTCTAATACCTTAGTTTTTACAAATATGAAAATTTTTACCCTCAAAACACAAGAATTTAAGAGAAGTATTTTTTTTCAAGTGACAGGTCTTTCATTTTAACTCTTCCAAAGAAAAAAAAAGAAACTTGGTTCATCCAAGTTCCTTTTGTTACAATTAAGTCAAAAATGGAGTTTATGTTAAAGTACACGTTCCAACAAAGCATCCCATGGAATGCATGTGAATGGCATATGTACAAAGTAGTTTTATCATTATAAAGCACATCAAGGTATTTGAGAAGTATAGTATCACTTTCCCAGTCTTTCCACTTAAAGTGCCCATTACTTTAGAAAATCTTGCAAACATGGCACCTTACTGGACTACCTATTACTACATACTGACATAGTTTTGAGTAAAAACTTTTCAGCTTTGATGACAAACTTCTGAACTGTATAAGGGCTGATCAAGTTATGAACTTTCAGTGTTTGCTCTGACGGCACTCCAAACCAAATATTTCCACAGAGACCAATGCTCTACTGTCAGAAAAGACTTATTTCCTTTTTTTATAGTACCAAGTATTGAAAATATCTGATACTCTTGAATGACAAGATTTTCTAATCAGACACTGTGGCAGCCACATTGGATATAAATTCAGCATCATTTTCAGGTAAGACAAACTATACACCAGCATTAGACTGTTGTGAAAACCCCCAATTGATACAAATTTCCGTTTAGCAGAAGTAGTTTAAATATTTGTCATATGAACCTTATCAATATCAGATAAAGGTATATAAAACTGTACTGAGAGAACTAGATATATTATGGGTTTAAATAAAGGAATCTTCTACAATTACTGTCAGGTACTGAGTACATCTATTCACAGAATATGACAAGCAGCTATCAAAATGATTTTGTGTATCTAACTGATGTTTACAGATTAGCATAACCTACAACGGACTCGAGCAAAACTATGAGATATTTTCCAATACAGCTCACTTGCATTTTTGTCAGCTTACTTAATTTATGCGATACTATTATGATGTATTTAACATCAATCAAGGACAATTATAATTACAAGTATAGTGATACAAAATGGCCGGGGATACCCAGTTCTAGTTTCATTTTGTAATTTTTTGTCTTAACACTCTACAAATGACAACCTGAACATAAAACCATACCTCATTGCCGATGCCAGGCAGATTGATGGATGGATATAGAATTAATCAACACCCAACGAAGTATTGAGAATATTTATGGCTTGAAGGATCAAGTGATGCACACCGAGGCAATCAACTAATTTATCTAATTGTCAGTCATGTCTCTCAACATACAACATCAAACTGAAGTCCATAGGATGTATACTTTGTTACAAAGTTCAGTAAGACCATAAAGTTTGTTACTATTAGTAAAACAAATATTTAATTAATGGGAATGAACACAATGCCATCAATATGTACAGACTGAAATCCCTCCTAGGTGAAAATAAAACATTGGGATACAATAATAAAAAAAAAGTAGGTAAAGTTTGTAGTGCATGACAAGATTAATTTTTGCAGCTGGCTAGGTGTTATGTGGTAAATATAAAATGCATAAGTTTACAGGTCGATTGCAATTCATACCTAGATCAGCATAATCTGTTGCACAAAACTGTCTCCTGCCTCCAAAGCAGAGATCAAACACAGGCTCTCCAGGAATAGAATTTCCCTCTGGATAAAATAAAAATATATGAGAATCAGATACAAAGAAAATATTATGATAAATAATGTCATTTTCTTGATAATGCTATTAAAAGCAAAACTTTGATGCTGTAATCATTTTATGCAAGTCTACCCGACTGTCCCTTACTTCTCCTTGTTTTACCAGGATTGAGAAAAGACTTCTTCCTGTAATGAGATCTTAGGAAGGTCTTCAAGACTGAATTGCCAAAAAAGCAATCAAGAGTGGAGTCCAATCAATGATAGTTTGGTTTGTTTGGGTGTTTTACAGTAGAGCAACACAAGGTTGTTGTTGTGCTGTAGTGTTTTATGCCATTTTTCAGCACAAGATAGGCTAAACAGGCAGCCAGTATATATGGTGGAGGAAGAACCTCAGAAAGAACTACGGACCCACGAAAAGCTACTGGCAAGCTTTGTCACATATCCACATTGTCCCAAACCAGAGACTAGAACCCAAACAGACAGAGGTGAGATGGCAGACAAAGTCATTTATTACCCATGTAAATAAAGTAAACTGCCTTGCAAGGAACATGGATAGATTTAACGGAAGGATACTAAAAATGCCAGAAACCATTACTTTCTTGCTAGACCTAGATGACAAAATATATCAGTTTCATTGTTACCCAAATACATCCACAAAGATTTGTCCAGGTCTTCGATGTCAAACCAATGCTACTGTGCAAAACTTGTTTCTTCTTCTTTCAGTTAGTGATCTGACCTCTGATTTCAAAATTGACAAGGTTCTTTCTTATCTAAGTGCAAGTGACCCATCAAGTTTGGTAACTGTAGAGGGTGAAATATGCAGAAATGAAATTTGAAACAGAGCGACATCATAAAACAATATACTCTGTCTAATGGTGGAGGTATATGTAAAAAATCTTCAAAACTGGACATGGTTCCTTTCTACTTCAACATAAAATCTACACAATTATAAAAGTGCCACAACTTCTATCCATGAATATGCAAGTAAAAAGCAAATAACTTATGATGACCATCTTGTTTGCAACAAATCTCTAACAATGGGAATGATATTGATATAGATACAGGGTCCATTTGGAAATTTGATATAGTAACAATGTAATGCATACAATTATCAGGAAAACTTTGAAATAAGATAATTAATAACCCAACTACCTGTCATGTAATGAGCTAGCTAGACTTGTTCAGATCAGAAGTCAGCAAATTAGAATTAATGTACCACACTGTTAATTCAGAATGGGCTTTTTACATCATATCTGAACAGTATTTTACTTGTGCAAACTTGCACTTGTCAAGTATAATCAACCCCATCTATGAAGGCCATCTAAGAACTTGTGATGGTGTCCATATTATGCAACTAAATGCATTCATGAAATTCTGCCAAATATTCCAAACAACCAAGTCTCAATAAGGAACTCAGAAAACATCTATCCATAAGCTGCATTCAGAAGATTGTCTTAAATGAAAAACAGATTCATGATTCCATCATACACAATTCCAAGTACAAAAGAGCAAGAACACTTACAAAAATCACATGAGCATGAAGATTTGTTTAAATGTGCATAAAACAATAACCATAACAAGTATAAAGTTTCGGTGTGACCCATAAAAAAAAAAAGAAAAAGACTAGTTGTATTGACAAGATTTAATCATCCAGCTCCCAAACTAAAAATGCAACAAACACAGCAGTCCAGGGGTCATGCACACTACCAGGTGTAGTGGGCAACTAAGTTGCCTAAAAAAGGTAAACTTCGCCTTCTACTGTTAGAAAAGTGAAAATGACTTCGCCCTGCGACATTTTTTTAATTAGTACATTAGTATATATAGCGTTTTTTGCCTTGCGTCCACTTCTACCTGTTCTGTCTTTAAAAAAAAGTCACTTCTCCCTAAAATTCTAGTCTAGCTTGACCTCTGCAGTCATTTATACAACCAGTATTCTTTCCTGCATTTCTCCCTGACTCTACCATTTCATAAGTTAAAGAACATAGTGTTACATGGCATTTTATGGGTGTTGACCTGTAATATCAGCATGTATTCTTGTGTCTGTGTCCTCTGGAGGCTTAACCTTGAAAATAATGTAATCCCCATACAATGCAGCTCTGGTTAAAATGTTGAATGACAAAATATTTGCAGGTTTGATCGCCACTTGGATCTTGATTAATATTGCTCATAATCAAATAATCCAAGCTTCTATGGTACAAGCTTACCAAGTCTATGAAAAAATGTGGTCTCTTTGGTTTTCACATAGTCAAACAGAAGTAAAAACGTCTTTATTACGAGTGGACATCACTCATAACTCTTCCAACATCTCAACGTCCATCAGAAATATGGTTTATCCAGTGTTCTCAAGCTCAACCAATCAGATACATCATGTTAATTTTTCTCATTAATGAGTGAATATTTCTCATAATCGAACATATCAGAGGTCTTGATGATATAAACTGGGATCAGAAATATGGTTTCTTAAGAGTTCATCCATCATACACACAATCACCTCATCTGAATCTGCAGATGCTGCTCACGTCTGAACTCAGTCAAAATATTCATAATACAAACTTATATACCACATTGGATCAGATAAACTACCTCTAGAGCATCCAAAACCCTCAGACAATAAGATGCAAGATCATCTCAATATGTATGGCTGTTGCTCACGATCAACCTCTAGTGATCATCACGATATACCATCTGTTGGCCTGTTTTGCAGAACATGGAAATGAACCACTCATGTCCTGTTGACAAAGTGTTTATTATACTAAACTATTATCATCTAAACAGGTATTCAACTCCAGCAAAAAGAAATCCTACTCTCAGCTTACTCATTCACAAGGGTTCATATGGAGGGAGTAGAGGGACTGAAATGCAAGTTCATGCATACAAGTAATTTTTTAATTAAGGGAGCACAAGAACACAGTGAATTCAATGAATGCATAAAGCTTCTCAATCAGTATCTATCCTTAAATCAAACAGAAAATCTGCCTGTAATGTCTTTTTAAAAGTTGTTCAGATCAGCAGTCAGCAAATTAGAATTATAATACCACACTGTGGTTTCAGATTTTACTTTTTACATCATATCTGAACTACTTTTAAACATATTTATGATTCATATTTTACTTTGCACATACCAAACCATATACAAAATACATCCTCTAAAGTGTTCACACACTCACCCAATCAGATGCAATAACCCATCATTAACATGTGGTTGTTGTTCATAATTGAACTCGTCAAAGACATTTACACACTAGCAAAGGGTGTTTGCAAACTTGGCCTATCCGATATGAGCTTATAAAACAAATCTGCTCAAATACATGACCTCTGGTTTGTTCACATAATCAGCCAATCAGATCAGCTCTATTATGCATGGACGATGCTCATAAGTGAACCCATATATGGTCTTGACGATACAATGCAGCCAACACAGTAGTTCAAAGAATGTTAAATTTACCCATCATGAGCAGCCAAATAATGGTGTTTACAGATAGAAGTCTCTTACATTTTGATTTTTAAATTCACAATAATGACCTTTGTTCGAACATCCTGATAAAATGAAACATATAAACAAGTAATCTAATTACCCCATGCTGCTAAGTGTTCCTTTAATATAAGGTGTTATCATAATTACCATATATAATTATGAAGCTGGCAAAAGCCAACCACTGAAAAGCATAGTATTATTCAATTAAAAACAGCATATCATCCAGTCACCAAAGAACATATGTAGCCGTTGTGACTCAGCTTATGAAATGTACTTGGAAGGGTACCTAACATTAACTAGTCAATAACTTGATGAACTCACTACCTTTGCAAACAGATTATCTCTTATAATAACCATAATTTAACAATGAAAGAAAAAGTTGGCTAGAAGTGCACAATGTTATCAGACAGTAGAAAAGTGAAAGGAATTCACCTAATGAAAAAATCTACTAATATTCTTGTTTCAAGTTGTTCAGATCAGCAGTCAGCAAATTAGAATTACAATACCACACTGTGGTTTCAGATTTTACTTTACATCATATCTGAACAAAGTTAATTAATAGTTATAAACACACCTTTACAAGGCAGTTTAGAGCAATAAATTCCCACTGTTTTTCATCAGCATAAAAAAAACCATTTCATTCATGAATTTCCTTATTTATACTTACTTTCAATTGCTGCATATGCATCACAGGTGTAGCAAAAAGTGACAAACCCATAGTTATCTCTGAAAAATAAATATGTAAAATAAGTTACAAGAAGTTAGTAGGGGTAGAGTGTGATGGCAAATTATGATGCAACAAATTAATGGTATTTAATTCTTCATGGAGAAATAATTGAAAAAAAAATTGAATAAATCATGGCTTGTCAACATGGACACAGGTAACTATCAAATTTATTCTTAACCTCTGACTTGAAAGTCTTGATTCTTCAACATTGTTACTTGATGGAATTTTAAACACAATTTGTCTGCAGCTAACACCATGTGTACATCATAATCTGCAAATAGGCGATTGCTATTTTCAGGATAAACATTTGTTGAAGACAAGAAAAATATTACATGGCAGTCCTTGTGCAAGTTGTCTTTGGAACTTTATGGGGAACAAATATCCAACCAAAAGGCATTCATTGCTGGAAAAAGACAAAACAAAAAAAACCCCGATTAATCAGTCCCAAAATTTAAGCCCAATTCAATGATGCACTTGGGTTACCATGGTAAGAAGACACCACCCTCAAAATTTTGGGAACACAATATTTTAAACGAACGGAAAAGTGTAGTACATAATCCACTAGTAATGCTAAAAAAACAATAATAAAAAAGATAATCTTATTTTCTTGGACAGTTTTGCCACCTAAGCTGTTATCTGCATTATACTGCAACTGGGTCACAGAACTAGTACAAGAAATCAACCTTCCACAGCATCAAACAAGGTCATCAACAACATCAACTTGTACATTTTTATAACAGCTGGTTAAGCAAGAGTTTATGTCAAGTACTTACCTGATGGGGAAGTGGAATTTTAGATATTTTCAATTTCTGGTGGCTTAAATGGCTGCTTAATTTGTAAAACAAGGTACAATGAAAGTACTTTGTGCCACTTTTTAAAAGATCATCTGGTATGACCCTAATTGATTAGGATAAGCATTTATCAGACAGCAACCATTTTTTTTTACTAACCCATGTTCTCGCATATGAACTCGTGTGTCTTCTATTTCTCCAAACCTTTCAAATCGCCTGCGGAGCTGTCTTCGCGTATAGTCATTTGGCAAACGACCTATGTAAACTATTCTCCGCTCCTCCTGAAGCAAAGGACCAAAATGTATGGAATATCTGCATTTATTTAATTCTGAAAGTGCTGTTCTCGAAAATCTAATCAAAAAGTGTACAATGATTATTATGGCTACTTAATGTGAATTTATTAAATGAGAGAACTATTTGAATTTACTGCATTTACATTATAATTACTTATGCACCATTATATAAAATGTTTGGGAATCACACACCCCTTTTTAAAGCTGTAATCTTATTGAAGGTATCCCATCTTTCCAAGTGGTCTTGATGCACCACTGCATACATATTTATCTCATGAAAATCCCAAGCTTAAATATAAGCTCGCCCAAATTATATATATATATATATATATATATATATATATATATATATATATACACACACATACATATATACACACGTACATACACACACATACGCGCGCGTGTGTGTGTGTAAGTGTATATATTAAAATGAGCCCCAAGAGGGTGGACTTACAATGCATCTCTTTTTATAAGCTTCCTTCTCTTTGTGCCGAAGCTCCCTTTGTTGCTCTCTTTCTCTTTCTCTCGAAGAGCTCCTGCTGTAAACGAAAACAAACTTGACAATGGTATTCAAAAACATTTCTTTTCAAAGACGATCCTAGCAGCAACTAGTTAACTTGTTTTTTTATTCAAATTTATTAACTGTACGTGAACTTTATGACCTAATGTACCACTGGTCCCATCATGTTACTTCATTTTTATCTATAGCTGTACACATGCAGCTATACAAAAAACCAAGTGTGGTTGATGTTGCTGCTGTTGAGATAGGAACTTGAACTGTCAGCAAAACACAGGAAGATAATTAAAATAAAAAAAACTTTGCAACAATGTACAAGCTCAAACCTACAATCTTGCATTTATAGATTTCTGTTACACCACTGTCCTGGCTGTAACAGCCAAAAATTTACAGCATTTCAGTGAGAACTGGGTAACCAAAACACAAATGTTGATAAGGAAAAGACTGAAATCTGTGAAAAGCATCAATAGCATTTTGCTTACAGAGACATACAAATAAAAAGCACTGAGAATACTTGTAAAAAAAAATTCTGATCATATTGTTATGCCATTTGTCAGAACATTATACATGGCAGCCAGTATATCTGGTCTTGGAAGAAACCAGGAATACACCAGGAAATACAGTCGATGGGAATATACTAGCATGTTTTCTCATATACCCACACTGTGCAAGGCCAGACTACAACCCATGCAGATGGAGACGAGATGGCAGTCATCTGTAAAGGTGATTAAGATAAAACACTGGGGCCCTCTACACAGGTTAGACAATATGGTGCATTAAACAGGTTCAAATTGATAAATACAACTACGTTTCTTTATCATGATTATAACCAAGTACAAATATACTCCAAAAAAACAAGGAATCTGAATAAATACACAGAATTTGTCAAACAGTATCAAGGGATGTTACGACTCCCAGTATGATCATTCCCTTTTGGGAATAAAATTTGAATTATATCCCATTTACAAAGCTACTCATATTCTTCTCCATTCTTCTACAAGGCCAACAGAGCTAAATACAGAAAAGTGCCAATTATTTAAAATAGAACTTATTATTAACAAATAAGTAGACAGCATGCAAAAGGTTTCAGAATGCTAAATTTGAAAAGTAGCTTTTTAGAAAACCAGACTATTGGCCTTAATGGAGAGCACTGCCATTTCAAAATGGAATGCCAAAATTCCAAGACAAAAAGGGCGATGTGAACTATTGTTATCCCTTATTAACTTGAATTTCATTAAATATCATAGCTGTCAACACCTGAGTGCAAAAATACTGACTCTTTCTGATAAAATACAGATATTCTGGAACAAATAGTCATTTTTAAAATTTAATGCATACAGCATGTACAATCATCAGTAAAGTAGGACTGTATATAACTCAATTATTATCAAAGATGCATGTGTTGCAATCTTGCACCTTCTGAACAAGCACCCTGTTCCATTCGGCTGCCCATTCAACAGGTGCAAGAGTGCAACACACCCACTTTTTCAGGCTTTTTAAAGGAGCCTTTTCCATGCCTTGTTATTTTCCCCTCATCATTATTGATTCCAATGTACCATCTTTCATTGATGATCTGAATTCTGTGTGATTTTCTTACTAAACTGTTTTCGTTCTTAGCACACGAGTAATCCTTTGCAATTTAACTTTCTGAAAAATGTGCAAAATAAATCTTATAGCTGAAAGAGGAAGGTTAATTTCTAAATGAAATTTAATAGACTGAATTTTAATCAAATTACATCAAGGTAACCTCTGGTATTTATATACATCACAAGTTTGGGCAGAATCGTTGATGATGCAGCAAACAGAAGTTCATTAGCACTCTCATGCTCCTGTATGTCTTGGGCACCTCCATGCCCAATAACGAACTCATATTACACAATCTGCAAAATGTCAAGTTCTCTTTAACTAGATGGTTTCACAAATCTAAACAATTGCCCTTCCAGTTCTATTTTCTTGTTTTTCCTCAGGGAAAATTCTGTTTTCCTTTTGTACATTATTAGAAGCTGAATATTACACAGAGGAGATAAAGTGACAATGGCAACTATTTGTGCAATCCAACATAGCAGTTAATGACAAGCATGGTAGCCTCGATTTTGATTAAACCAATCATATTTTAGATCTCTATTTCTATATACATTTGATGCATTTCAATCATAATTGAACAGAGTGCATATACACAAAATTACAAGGAAATTATTATTATTAAAAAAAAAAAATTAAATGACTTATTTTTTAGCAAGAAAAAGGTACACATATTCAGGTCCAAAATACGGGAAAAACTGGAGACTTGGCAGCTATGTAATGTACATGGCATCAATATAGTTACTGTATCAAAATCTACTCCATCTGCCTTCTCTTGTAAAGTAATACATGTCTTATATCCAACTGGAAATATTTAGCACTGGATTGTTGGGGTTGTTTTGGGCAAAGATTTTTTTAGTGCAAAATTGTTAGGCCTTAGCTTAATTTTCTTTGCAAGAATATGTACATTTGGTTTTGTCATTTTTGTGATAGCTGAGGGGTCAAATACTCCCCCACCACCACCACCATCTGCACAGATATTGATGGATGATATGTGGGTCTGACGTCAACTGTTCATTAAAATTTGCAATTCTGCTGCATGCAAATCTTTCCAAACAAACCTGCATAGACTTTAGACACATACCATTAAGTGGTAAAAACCATATCGAGCATGAAATTCAAAATGGCCCCAGTACAGAGGGTTGTGCTATTACAAGTGGATTTCCAAGTCACCAAACAGGATTCGCTCCAGAAATAAAATGTACATGCCACAAAAGAACCCATCAACCATGAGAAAAACTGGCAAGTGTATAAAATGTAGGCCCAAAAGTGGCTGCAGATTTGTGCACATTATAATCAATTGGTGATAACAGTCCCTAAACCACCGATCAATATCTTCATGGGTGATGGGTTGATAGGATGATTACTAGTGAAATATCCATCTCCTGATTCTATTGTAACATCATTTACTGTAAAGAATATTCAAAACTTCACCCATGTTGCATCAAATTAAAGAATCATACTAAATGAAACTAAATACATCATGTTACCAAGTACAAATAACATATACAAATTTTTAAGTCATGAACAAGTAACAACTCAAACGGAACAAATGAACTGAAATTATTTGAAATCTGAAAGGCTCGTTAAATCCAATTTCAATCTGTACAGTCTTTCAACATCTGATGTTAAAGATATGGACAGCATTATATATCACTTCCACAGAATATCATGAGGCATGAAGTGCAGGAAGCTGTTGTTGTTGTTGTGGGGTTTAACGCCATTTTTCAGCACACGATAGGCTATACATGGCGGCCAGTATTAATGGTGGAGGAAGAACCCAGAAAACCCCGGAAAGAACCACCGACCCACGAGAAGCTACTAGCAAGCTTTCTCACATGCCCACATTGGCTGAATCTTAGATTCGAACCGCCGCAGACAGAGGTGAGATGGCAGTGATCCGTAACGAAGAGCGCTTTAGACCACTCGGGGCCCCGTGCAGGAAGCATGAAAACAACTAAATCTAGAAGGAAAATAAGGTGCCAAGCTAAAGCCTAGAAAAGAAAACTCTAGATACGTGTAAAATCACATTTGCTGACAAATCCCCCCCCAAATACAATAGGATCTCTTACCTAGTAGATCTACAATGGATTCCACATTTTTCTTTCCTCCTGCTTCTTGTTCTTGAACAGGAACGAGAGTATGATCGTGATCTCGAGCGAGAATATGAACGTGATGATGATCTGGACCTAGAACTATAACCTCTTGATCTTGACCTAGAACTGAAAAATTGCAGGAATTATACAAAAGGAACTGACAGATTTTTCAGGGGTAGTTTAGATAGATTTAAAGATACGCGGAGAATTTCATTTAATCACTATGATTTGAGTCAGGCTTCTTATAGTACAAGTTAATGCACCCATCACTTGTTTACATCCTTGATTGGTTTCAAAAACTTGATCTGATTTGTTGAATTGTAATCTGTACACTTTACAAGCACTGCAGTGTGTTTGCAAAATGATGTTCCAATCAAGCAGTTTGCAGCAGTGTCACCAACTAAATTAATGAACCAAAACAATTTCTGAAATGTTAAACCTGACAATTAATCTACTGAATATAGGACACAGTTGAAGTTTTCCTCTTTTTCTCTGTTCATACATAGTTTGTTCCTTCTCATTCATTGCCTCATTCTTTCAATGAATGTTGATAGGTCCACACAAGTACAATTTCAAGAGAATAGGTTTTTCCAATGCTGCCAAGTCAATATAACCCAAAATTTCAAGTGTAGTAAAACAAAAATCCCAGATGAAAATATGGATGAGTATGGACATTAATTCTGCCAACAACTAGATGACTAAGATGAAAGCTACACCTTTACAAGAAATGCACGTAAGATCAGAAATCAAGGATACATTATCCACTATCTTCCACATTTGTGATGCACAGAATATTGAAGAATTTAAATAAGAAATCATATCTGCACGAGTTATGCCACCAAACCTTTGTCAGATTTTCGTTGGACATTTGCATCATTGCAATAAACATTTTATATGATCAAGTAACTTGAGAAAACATTTAACATGTTTTAATACTGGTTACCTGAAAAGAGCTTTAAGGAAAATTTTGGCTTGTGACCTTGCTCTCATTTTATTTCAGTGCTCATTTGTATCTACTGGCATTATAACAAATAAAACACTGTACTCTTAATTAACTTTTTTTTTCAATTTAATAAATTGAAGGACAAAAATTTTGCGTTGTATATTTGCATAAAATGGGTCACATTTGATCATCCACTTGGCCTCACAATAAATCAACAGTAATGGCAATCAAACTTTATAGGTTATATAAGGCCAAGGCAATAGGAGTAGAGTGCCTCGTCTAAGAACTTGCCACAGTGAAGTACTTTACACAAATTGCCTCAGCATTAAAAAAAATTCTGTCCTTCATTCGGTCCCTATGACATTGACATTTCAACCCAAAATCATTAGTTGTATTCCTTGCCCTTCTAGAAAGCAGCTGGTGGAGAACTCTAGCTACTGTGTGGAAATGAACAGAAGCATGGAAGAACATACAACAGCATAATTCGACTAGCCCATCCATAAATCACAATGGCACATTAATGCAAACAAACCTGGATGATGAAGAACAAGATCTGGAGCGCGAACAGGAAGAACTTTGTGAGGAGCTTGAACTTCTTGAAGCCGAATGAGATGAATATGATGACTGACGACTTCTCTTCCGTTTCCTTTCCTGAGAATATCCTGAGCGTGATCGTGAACATCTTGACCTTGAACATGATCGTGAGTCATGTTCAGAATCTCCTACAGAGATGGGTGTATGACTGCGACTAGAATAACCACTTGACAGCACTTTGCCATCATACTTTGTGCTATTTGTAAAGCACTTGTAATAATCTGGAAGTTTATCATACAGTGATGAATCTCTGGTGGGTGAAGGATCACGGTCAAAATCGTCCTTTCTAATTGCTTCACCCACATACTTTTTTGTTGGTTTCTTCGGTATGGATAGAGCAGTGTAATAGGAAGGTAATTTATCAAAGTAAACTTCAGAATCCTGTTCAACAGGTTCTCCTCTTTTTCTGTAATTCCTCTTGGCAAATGACTTCTGTGAATCCCCCTTATCGACTTTAATGCAGGTTCCATCCTTCACGGTTTCCTCTTCTTCAATTATCTCCCCTTCCTCAGGGTCGCCATTCAAACTAGATTCCTTATTGCACCCCTCTTGAGCACAACATTCGGCCTGCTCCTGCTGGTCTGAATCAAATATTGGCACATTTTTAGAATAATCATGGTCCCTTATTTGATAAAAATAATTCTCATTCACATCTTGAAGCTTCTTCTCCTCTGCAGTTGTTTGTACTTTCTCTTCCTTGCCAGCATCAACTTTGTCTAGTGCATCTTTACTTTCCTCTATCACACTGGTATGAGTATCAACAGGCAAGTCTATGGACAGGCTCAAATCTCTTAAATCTGTATTCTGCATCATAATTCTTTGAAGTTTTAGGGGCGTACAACTTGCAGGCAGAGCAACAGCACGACCTCTAGCCATTGCCCTACCACGCCCCCTTTTTGCCGGCACACCCATTGGCAATAAAACAGCAGACTTTCTCTTGTTACAAGCCTTTAGTTTTTCAATCATCTCGACAGTCAGTTCAACCTTGTTGTTGCCACTACCTGTAACAAAATTAATCAACAAAATGTCTTAAATTAATACAAGTTTATATATTCTTCTCTAGGCCTTATTTTCTGAAATTGACATTGTATTATATATGCATCTTTCATATTGCTTGCTCTGGAGTGGGAGTATTTTGCTTTACATTAAATGCCCAGTTATAAGTAAAGTTGAAGCAGTATAGACCTTGATCTGCCATCTCACAATGCACTAAAAATCTGATTCTACATGTTTTACTCATTAAACCAAAAGGACATCTGGGTATATGCTGGAAGGACTGATAAGAATGTATATACATGGCATCATGGGCTGACAAATAGTTCTCATACCCTGCATCTTCCTTAAATTGTTTAAACGGAAAACTCTCAACTCATGTATTAATTATAGTACTTCCAGGTTTAAAAAAATTAGAATAGTTATTTTTTTTATATTTAGTTTTATCCCTTGCTGAGTATATAGCTCACATAAAAATCCCAATATTTTATCAAATACTGTAAGGAAGATGTAGCAAAACAAAAATTGCAAGAAATGTTAGAAAATGGTACTTGATCTGTCACTTTTCTAGAAGAACGATCTTATCAATTAACTGTACCTAAAGATGTGAACAAAATATGGCTTTAAAGATTTGAGTCATAAACCTCTATTTCGAGAAAATATTTTTCATTTGGTGCGAATATGGACACCAGAAGTTTGGGTCTTTAACAGAGAAGACCGCTAAAAAAATTAACAATAATCAAAGTAACTCACTATTATAGCAAGCTTGCCATCCATAATCTCAACTACTATACATCAAGTCCAACTGCAAACTATCATTCTAGATCTACCCTTGCATAAATGTGCCACATTTTTTGGGTCTGTAGTTGTGTTAGGAGTAATAAGTAGAATAAACAACATAGACCATTGCTTGTAGTTGGACTAGACCGGTAAGCAATTATGTATGGTATGCTTGCTGCACAATTTATTATCTGCAATGCATTGTATTGCAATGCCAATGTAAGTAATTATATATGGTAGACTTCCTGCACAATTTTGTGCATATAATGCATTGAAGTATTGCAATGCCAATGTAATGAATGTAAGTAATTATACATGATGGGCTTCCTGCACAATTTATTATCTGTAATGCATTAAAGTACTGCATTGACAATGTAATGCATAAATGTAAGTAATTATATGTGGCAGACTTTCTGTACAATTTAGTGTCTGTAATGCATCATGGTATTGCAATGCCAATGTAACGCATAAATGTACTTGATTAATGCCAGTTTTATGTGAATGTGCAACAATTGAAAAGTCAGAGTAACAATTTTTTATTAATCATACTTACTTTGTTTATTTTCATTTTCTTCGCTTTCCATACTTTCAGGTCTATGGATAGAAAATATTAATCAAATGTATGCCTTCCAGATTTTCAAAATATACCACAATATCTACTGCAGACTCCAAAAAAAGTTTTAAATTTCATGATCAATCATCACATTTCTGCACAAATTCTCTAACACTGAAAGGACAAACATCAAATTATAAAGAGAATCAAATGTTCATCCATACTGATAAAGACATCTATTTGCCAATGGTAATGACATGGTTAAAAAGATTGTTTCAAAGTTCACAATGCACAAGCAACATACCTAGAACAATGGACTGGTGAGAACTGAACTATGTTCAGCTTTAATGTTTACAATTTCAGGAAATCTCGAAGAACATGAACATCAAGACATTGCTAAACATTTTTACCAGCGTGAGTGATTTGGGGTTTAACAACAAAGAAAATACAATAAGTTTATTTAATGTTGAGGCAACTGGAGTAAAATGCCATGCACAAGGATGCAACTGATGGGTGACCCAGACTGATAAAATGGTAGGAGTCTAACTCGCACATGTTCAGTCTCAAGTCTGGCATCCTCACCACTGCCACATTTCCTGGCTCGGTTACTTGACCCTGGTATTTGCAGGGGGGACTCATTGGGCTTCTAAATCCCCAAGCAATGCCCACCCACCAAAGAATATGTGGAACCAGAACAAGAGCTTATGAAAGCTTAATAATGAACACCTATGATCAGCATGGGTTTATCATCAGTGAAGTTCGGGACGTTTACTTTGATTATAACATCATTTCAAAGGGTTCATTATGAATTTTTGTCATGACATTTGCAATAGGAGCGTCATGGCATTAAAAGCTGTGATATTTCGGTACTTTGAACATCCAACTTGTAATCAAGGGGTCAAAGGTTAAATATCTCCCAGTATTACTTGGATATTCTGCCTCAATATATACTTTGTAAAGGCACTTGGAAGTGCTAAAATGCACCCAAAGAAAGCTTTGTGTTGTTGCATGCTCATTTTTAGATTTTTATGTTCTGTAAGCATTTACAAAAAAAGACTAAACATGCACAAAAATAAATTGGACAAGGAAATCTGAAATTACATTTGTGAATCAAGATTCATATTGAAAGACATTTTTATTATCTTTATGCAGCAATGCAAAGTTCCAAATTTTTATTGCCCAATTTACATTATTAGCTGTAAATTTTGGAATTAAAGAATACGTTTGACTGTTAAAAAAAAATAAATAATTCCATACAATTTATTTATTCAGTCAGTAATTTACCCTTTTACTAATATATCAAGCAGAGTCAACAGGCCAGATACCTGATACTTGCCAAAATGTGCCAACAACATAATTACAAACTTTGCTAAATACATTTCAAAAACTATATTTGAATACACAGTAATAAGTAATGCTTACTAGATGAACAAAGCACGCAACTCACCCATTCTGGTTCCAGTCAAATGTGAGGGATGGCTGAAGGGTATCACAGTTTCCAAATGTCTGTGATGCTGCCACAATCAAAGGATATTGTCAATGAGAGCAAATATAATCAAACAGTTTACTTACAAACAGGTACATATGACAGGCACTGATACAAGGTCAGGTAGTGGGTAAAAAACCAAAAAACAAACAAACAGCTGGAGTATGGTCCCCAACAGAAAGTATCTGAAAGGCTATGGAAAACTGGTTGGCAGAATATGAACTCTTATCATTGCCTATCGTATCCCCATCATGTCTGACATTGCAATTTTAATCTCATAGGCATGTAGATAGCAATGGCTATGGCACAAGAATTTTTTCTTCATTAATGGTAACTGATATTTCATCAAAAATGACAATTCTACATTTGTTAAACACTCACTATATTTTGGCAAATATATATTCCATGCCAATACTAAATAAATTTTAACATTTCATCAGGAACAATTAACAAATAAACCAGTCTACAAAATTATAAATGATAATGAACACCACTGATCAAAAAAATCTTTTGCTAATGTGGACCTGGTTTTACTGTGATAATTTCTAAGGGTTCACAACTTTTATTTTTATTTCTTTTGAAGGACTTGAATTCAGGTTTAAAACTTCCTACTTACCTTCTTCAAACTGTTCTAGCAATCCATTTACATCAAATGCTTCAATACCTGTAGATAAAAATTGTGTTTGTGAGAAGTAGGTGCAAAAATTTCCATCAGAAACTGTATGGTGATATAATGGAATATAAACGAGAAAACTTGAGCCTAACCAGTACACTAACAAGCCAGTAATGATCAATATCACACATCAATACAATATACTCAAATACAATAATCATTTGCAACAGATAAATTTGAATTTTCTTTGTTAACAAGGGTCTCTGAAAGGAATGGATGCTTATTTGTCCTGAAAGAATTTCCCAGATTAAAGACAAGACCATGTTACACTCAAAATAGAATGTATTCAAAAGATCTCTGGCATGTTTGGATAACAAGATTGTCAAAGTATATGCATGGCTGAATTACTAGTTCCAAGACTGGCTATGTATTTTGTATTAAAGGACAAAGGTAGACTAGTGGTGAAGTTTTGTATATTGCATAGGGTTAGATTTTCAAAAATATAATTTCCCCGTTTTCCCCCTCTGGTTATCCTGGCTACATCTTATGGTGAACTTACAATTCCCATTATTTTGGTGTATGATTAGCTTTACTTCCAATGTGCACCTATCTAAAAATTGACAGCTCCAGTTTCATTTTCACTTCCTCCAATTCAAAGGTAAATTGCAAATTATTTTTTTTTACTTTGAATAAATTTTTTAAATTCATCATTGCACATTTAGATTCTGGACTTCTGCCTAATCTGGTCTAATTCAGCTTCCTTGCTACTTGAGACTGATTTTTAAACACTGGAGCAGCCATCTTTGTTAACCACATGCAACGATTGGCATGATTTTCATTTAGTAGATACACCATATGAAATCTTACAGTCCAAACAGATTTTGACTTTTCCAACTGATGGCAGTTATAAAAAGACAGGTTCTCAATATTCTTTTTCAACTCTTAAATTAACTACCACTGCATTATTCTTTGTAGCTGTCACTTACATTATTCCTTGTAGGTTTTGAAGAAAATGACAACAAAAAAATTCCCATTAGTTCTTAACCCATTCCTCCAGAAGACCAAGATGTCTCAATAGCATACATCAGCTGCAAACCACAGACCTGCCAACCATGACAAGTCCGTCTCAGTAAGGCAGCTGGGTTTTTTCTCTCTGTAAGTTTGACCAGTTTTCAGTAATGTGTATCAAAATAACAAACGGCTATCATAAAGCTAGAGAACGTAATTAAAAGTTTGGTATGCGGAATGTGCAGTGACGATAAACATTATGTTCAACTGAAAAGTTTATAAAGTACGCGTAGACTTTCTTTACCACTAGTACAGTGCACAAATTTTAGTTCCAAACCCCATGCAACTCAAAGGCTTGTTCCTGTTTCTCAACCAGACTTAATTCCTGGAAATGTTTTCCATTTCAAACGACGACGGGAAGTCATATTTCAGTCCTACTCAAATTGCCAGGTGATGTCCAATAAACATAATTGTGTCCCCTTCCTGCTTTTATTCACAAGAATCTGAATATTATTATTTTTCCCCCGCATTGATTATTAACACTTTTCAAGAGGTGAAAAGCAGATATAAAAATCAGTCATTCTATGAATACTCGAAAATTACAAGGAATAAATTTAGAAGAATGAGGACAGGAACATTATAATCATTAAATGCCCCATATCAGTTTGTAAATATGTAAGTACATGTGAGGCATGTCAGACTTTTCAAGGAATTTACTCTTAACAAATGCTGTTCAAGATTTTTTTGTTCAGTCAGTGCCCTAACCAAAATCAGCAGGCTTATTTCATAACATCCTTGGTTTCAGCCATCCAAAAACTTTAGTGAAGCAATATGGTTGTAAATTAAATTAGTGTGCAAAAGTTTTAAAAGGTACTCTTCAGCAAGTGACTTTTTTTATGCTATTGTGTTAGCTTTTATTCACGATTATGTAATTCATTTGTACTGAGTGACTGATCTTCATCTACAACCGATGGCCTACAGGTCTGATGTCACACAAGATAACATGTTTACCAAGATTATTAGAACTTTTGAACCTCATCCTGGTTCTCAAATTGTGTCCTAGGTTTTTATATTAAGGTTGATCATATTGGTATTACACATTCCTACCATAACTTCTGTAGTAGAATTTACATTTCAATTTTAATGATTAATTTGTTTGAATTATTTCTTGGAATGTCAACTGACATATCAGCACAGAATATTGGAATTTATTCTGACCACCACTGGAATTCAGTTGGTACTTTTGGACGTCTGATAAAACTTTTAAGATTATTTGGAATTCAATTCAAATGCTGTCAAGTTCTTTTTAAAATGTTCACTTTGTATTCAATGTTATTACTTGCTTTAATTTTACAAAAGTTCTTGGGTTTCTTTTTTGGGTGTGTGTGTGTGTGTGTGTGCTCTTTTTGTTACTTTGTAAATAAACAAAAGACCTTCACACAAGCTCTTCTGGTCTATGTCAAGTACAGCTAACCAGTCCTAACACTACCCTCTTAATGCTGAGCGCCAAGCGAGGAAGCTGTTAGTACCATTTTTGTAAGTCTTTGGTATGACCTGGCTGGGGATCAAACCCATGACCTCCCGCATCCGAGGCAGATGCTCTAACCACTAGGTCACCAGAGCAGCAATTTAATTTGTAGCAAACGCAATGAAACACAAATTCATTTTATAATTCTTTTCTTAGTGCGTAATTATAAACATAATCTCTATTCACACAACCGTGCTGGAGCTAGATATTAACCATTAATTCCAGGCAAGCCTGAGTGGTCGGCGGCCAGGTCTAGCAGTCCATCTTCCTGCAATTGTACTATGTCCTCATCAAAAGAATTTGGAAAGATTTCTGACATCAGGCTTGTCATCACCATCTCATCTGCTGTATTAAGCTCCTGAAAGGAAAACGACATTGAACAAGAATAATTTGCATATATGTTTCACCAAGTTAAGAGAACAAAATGTCCTTCAATGTTGAAAATGTATGTGGTCTTGGGATTCAAAGCAGTCAGAAATGAATATGAATCCAGAATCAATTCAAACCCCTCCAGGTGAACCTTTTATAAATCCAATCCTTACTGTGAGTCCTTCAATGAGGCTTTGTAGGCCATAAAAGAATGTTGTTGTTCTTGAATATTTGGAAATTAATTTTCAATCTGCAGTTACAAAAAAAACATTTCCTCTTTGAACTGCCTGGTGTTAAAACCATCTCTGATACTCTTGAGAACTAACAAGAGTTTTAACAAAGATGCCATGGTGGACACATCTGAAGCAGTTTCCCTTGGAGCTCAAATGACACGTCTTTTTGGTCAAAAACCAATATCAATATGACCATCAATTCAGGAGTAAGTGTAACAAGATCAACACCAATTTCATTTAGGATATCATAAAAGTCTCTTGGTGACACATCATGATGATATAACCATCAATCAAAGGGCAAATAGAGACAAGATCATCAACATTTTCATTTAAGACCAACCAGACGATGTGAGTAATCTTCTGGTGAAAACTCTTACTCTGCACCTGTTTAAGAGGAGTAGCAAGATGACCATTGTGGCAGACATATTGGATGATACACCAGCTCCATTTCCGTTCAGGACCAACTTAGACATCACTAGGCAAACCCAATTTTGATAAAACATCCACACCATGGCAGCCATATTAGAGTCACTATACATCAACATTTTAGTGAAAACCCAATGCAAATAGGAGCATCCATCCAGGAGACTGTGTTACCATCAATACTCACAAGTTGACACAAACTACAAACGACAAAGATCCTGATCTGCCATAGCATAATGTGGGTGTAGATCTGGGAACATGGAGTTTGTTTTACCAGCTACTCACAAAATGCACACCCAGATCTGCCTGCGCAATATTCAATGGCATATCTGGGTCTGTGCAGTCTGCTTCAACTTACAGGTGACAACCTCAGGTCGATATAACTTCCATTCAGAAGTAGGAATTACCAAATTTGAAAGACAGATGCTGTTGGAGTTGTACTGGTTGTCTCTGGCAAATTTGTATTTGGAATCAAATGAAATCACAAACAGTCTTCTGGTGTAAATTTCAAGTCTATGACTATACATTCAATATTAATAACTACTGCAATTGCAAAAATCAAAAGCATTTTCGCTTTGGACCAAAAAGACAGTCATTTAGTCTAAACCCCATGCTGATATGACCATTATTTCAGGGGGAATAGCAACAAAAAGATTTCCCAGATGGCTGCTGATGAAAACAAAAATAATGTATTAATAAACTTTCTATGGTCCAAAACTTTAAATAACCTTACATATTTACTTTAACGGCTCATGATCAATTACCACCAACAAACACTTGCCCTGGTGGCCCAATATCAATTAACAATTCCAAACAATACTCTATATATTTACCACCACCAAAACCTGCCCATTATCAATCACCACCACCAAAAACTTCTTATAAAGGAACTTGATACGACCAGGTATTTCATTTTTTTTTCTGCATTGCTAGTTAAAGGATACATGTACGTCCATAGCAGAAAAATTATATGGTCAGCTAGTTGTCTCCTTCAAATGATGCATCATGTAATTTAGTTTAAACTCATCATAATCATTTACTTGAGAACTAAATGTATAGTAAAGGGTTTCTGCAATTTTAAAACTGTTACTTACCAAAGGTCCAAATGATCCAAGCCCCAGGTAATCCACCTGGGTTCCAAACAAACCCTCCATCTCCTCCATCCTTTAAAGACAATAATGAAAATATTAACTCAACATGTGCAATGTCAAACAAAGGGTCACCCATTCTGATCACTAGTACCAAAAATGCTGATGACACCTTGACAGGAAATTACAGCAATAAACCTCGTGTCAACATCCATCCACAAATCAGTGTAGATCTGTCAAAATGAAAGTGCTAATGAGAAAGACCTCAAATATCTTGTTTACACCTACTTAAGCATAATGGGACAGTATGACATGAAATAAACAGATCGAGACATCACAGGTAACAAGTTGTGGTTATCAGGGCCTTATGTTGTGTACAATTGTTAGTGTTCTCCATTTACACGTACCCTCGGTTTTTATGATTGTTATTTAATGTGGTCCATTTTTGATCTGGGAAACTCCAACATGTTTATTTTTATGTTCTACACCAATTTTGAGCCAGAACACCAGTCTAATAATTCTCAATTAACTTCTGTCATTTCACACAGAATGTGCATCGTCCCTAACAAATTACTGAAGGTACAAGTGAATAACATTTTCTAGACTACTGTTTACACATTATCAACAAATATAACATCTATGTAAAGTCAGTATCAATTGAAAAGAGCTACATCATACTTGGCTGGGCATAACTGAATCATGGTTAGATTGTTTTCAGATGATCTTCGCATGTTTATGACTGAGGAAGAGGGAATCAGTTATTTCTCAATTGGATTAACTTGTGATCCACTACAGACATTTGTTTGATAACCCATCAAATTACAATCAGAATGATAGAAATTATGGCAGCTCAAAACAAGCAGTGCTTTATTGGCAATCAATTCAGTTGGTGAAGTGTTAAAAAATTTGACTTTTCAAATTATTAAATCATCCAGTAAGAATTACCAGACATCATGCCACGTCATTTATTTCATGCTTTTGAATTACTCAAGTTATTGTCATTCTGTTAACCCCCTCTCAGACAGGAGTCTGGTTGTTAATTTTTTTAAAAACAAATAAAATGATAATATGGGGGTAATAGGGTCCTACAACAGCAGTCACAAGGTGTGGTGTTCCTAATCATAGGTCGAGTGACCTAAAGGTCCTGGCCATAAAATGCATCTTAGATTCTGACCACATACAAAACTGTTTATGGTGGTCATTATTATCACACTGTGAAACAAATACTTATCTTCATTTCAAAAGCATCACTTCAAGAAAAAAAACACACACCAAGCTTAACCAACATTAAACAAATCATCAAGAATTTCAGTGTTACTTTAACATTGACTTGCTCACCAATAATATCAGTGACAAAGTTGCAACAACTCTGCCCATTAATGAGTTCGTTTTTGTACCAGGTTCCATTCTATTTAAAGTGCCAAAAGTAGGCAGGTGATGTTGGTGCGTCTCCTCGAAGGTAATTTGCAGTTTCACTGCCATTTCATTGCTCATAAATGTCATAGTAATGCCTGCATCATTATGCCACGTGCCTTTAAAAAACCACATGGAGGAAAAAGACCGTGTGTAGATAAGTTAAAAATTTCCATCTTACTAAAAAGCAGGTGTAAAGTAAAAGTTGCCAAGTAAATCACCCAGAACCCAACTGATAAAGTATGGTTAATTATAATATACTATTGTTTTCATAGCAAATCTGTATAACTAAAATGCGCTTCAATAATATACATTTATTCGCATAAATTTGTTTCTTTCACCACTGGACACCACCTATTTATACTGCTAGTATTTTGGTTAAAGATTTCTTGTTCTTCCCTTTCTGTAACCACTTTTTTTCCCCTCAATTTTCAGACTTGTTCTTTTTCAGTCTCAAAATTTGTTATTCCTTTCAAGCCCCTCTTGGTACTGTCGACATGCAATTCGCGTCTTATGACACGTGGTTATATTATCATCCAACGTAAAAATTCTACGCAAGAATTGTCTTGATCATAAAAAACTGCTTTCTCTGCGAACAATAAAGTATAATTAATACATACCACCAAGCCTACATTTCGTGCTTCTAAGATTCAAGCATTCTGTATAAATCTTGTGAATGCCGCTCGAATTTCTTATACTCGCGCTTGTAACAACTCAAATCATTCTGACCAAGATCGCAAAATGCCAATTCTCTGGCATTTAATGTTCTTACAAATTGACCAACTACGCTCCCATCGACTATGCGTTCAAGCTATTCTCGTTTCCACACATTTATCAAACCTTTATCCAAACCTTTCGTGTTCGCATTTCCATCCATAAATCGAGACGCCATTTTATTTAAGTATGCACGCTTCTTTCCATTTCCGTCTGTTTCCGTCACGCGAACATTCATTGGATGATTAGAAACTTTAGGCCAATCAGAATGCTCTTTAGAACGACCACCTATTCTATAATATACGAAACTAATACTAATACTGATGTCATACATTCAGATCGCAATGAAATAAATAGTACCTCGATCTGACGGCCTAATTAATAAGCGTACTATGAATACAGAATAACATTGGGGATGCGGCTCTCCTTCTTTCCCCCAGAAGTAATAATAACAAGCACGCTGTGCGTGCATAAAACAGTCGCAGATGTCCGACAGGACGAAAGCGACTTTAATCCAACTAAGTAAGTACTGATGGCAAGGATCGTTGTGGAATGGGATCCGAGACGACATATAACAAAAAAAGACAAAAACATTCATTGCTTTCAGTCTCGAAAATACGGTCTCACTTTCTTCTTAATTGTTCTTTACAAACCACGACATACGCGCTTCTCTTTGGCAAACACATGGCAGTAAGTTTTAAACTTTAGTTTGTCTTTGTGTTGCAAAACTTCAAGATCAATATGTAAATCTTAATTTGTTTAGCAAGAATAAAATCAATGAAAAGCAGGTTTAATTTTGTTATTTTAGACTTTAATTCGTTTTTGCACTATTAAAAAATCAGTTTGAAACCGCAAGTGAACCTGTCTAGATGTAATAATGGCAGAAATTGCAGTGTCTAGGAAATACCTCTTCATTACATTGCTTTTGTAAATAATTGGGCAAATAAATCAAGGAAACAAGATGTTACATAGAAAGCAGTCTAAATAAAATGTGACATGCACTTTAAGGTCCAAGTTGTTTTCCAACATCACTTATTTTCATGTAAATATGGAAAAAGTAGTGAAGCAAAAATATGCAACCAGCGACATTAATACAAGCAGACAACTATTAAATAAATACATTTGCAATCCTTTTTTATTGATTAGTGTTTATGTGAGGAAAATCCCTCTTTTTAAAATAGATACATGCCCTGTGTGGCACCATATTTCTTCTGTACTGGTTTAGTTGCAAATGGGGAGGGGAGAGTCTAGTTCTCTCACATATTAACTTTAATGATTTAATTTGTCATCTATGAATAGTTTATCAGAAAAAAACTTAAAGTGAACAGTAAAGTTTGAAGACATTTGTACATTTGTGCTCTCATGCACATGTTATATTGGTGTTTTGCGACTGCAATTTTGAGTGAATTTTTTTATAAAGTTAAAAAATATGGTCTTGTTTAAGCAGTAGTTGGGAGGGTTGGGCGTGGGGCTAGCAACCCAACCCTGTAAAACCCAAACTTGCTACAAAAACGCCAACAGGAGAGAGATTTGCAGACCTTTGTGCACTGAACAAAATGGTCATTGGGGGTACCATCTTCCCCTACAAGAGAATCCACAAGAACACATGGACATCACCAGACCATGTGACAGAAAATCAGATTGACCACATCTGCATAGCCAAGAAGTTCAGAAGATCCATGCAAGATGTGAGGGTGAAGAGGGGAGCAGATGTGGCATCTGACCACCACTTAGTTGTCGCAAGGCTGAAACTTAAGCTGAAGAAGAACTGGATAGTCACCAAAGAGAAGAAAACAAAGTATAACATCAGCCTGTTGAAAGATGCAAAAACTAAAGAAGAATACAGACTGACGCTTAACAACAAGTACCAAGTGCTACAAGAGCTTTTTGAAGATGAGGAAGACAATGCAAGCAACAGATGGCATAAAGTTAAAGAGGCAATAAAATCATGCCAAGAAGTGCTAGGCCCCATGAAGCACCAACAGAAAGAATGGATTTCAGCTGAAACATATGCGTAAAATCCAGAAGCGTAAACAGAAAAAAGCAGCAGTAAATAGCAGCAGGACAAGAACTACAAAAGTAAAGGTACAAAAAAAAGAGTACACTGATGCCCACAGAGAAGTGAAAAGAAGCATCAAGATAGACAAGAGAAACAATGTTGAAGGAATGGCAGCAGAGGCAGAAGAAGCGACAAGTGGAAACATGAAGCTGTACGACATCACCAAAAGCTGTCTGGCAAGTACAGCAAAACAGAGACCCATAAAGGACAAGCAGGGAAAGACCATAGCAAGTACAGAACACCAAATTAAGAGATGGACAGAACATTTTGAAGAACTGTTGAACAGGCCAGCCCCATTAAATCCTCCAGAAATCCACCCAGCCAATGCAGATCTCCCCATAAGCTGTGACAATCCTACCAGAGATGAGAAAGCCATCACCCAGCCGAAGAACGGCAAGGCAGCTGGACCTGATGGCACCACAGCAGAAGCCCTCAGAGCAGACTTAGATGCTTTAGTGGAAATGCTATACCACTTCTTTGAGAAGATCTGGGAGGAAGAAGAAATACCGACTGACCAGAAGGAGGGACACCTCATCAAGATCCCAAAAAAAGGCGATCTCAACAAATGCTCCAACTACAGAGGAATTACACTTTTATCAGTACCAAGGAAAGTCTTCAGCTGGGTCCTCTTAGAGAGGATGAAGGAGGCCATTGACCCAGTTATGAGATGAGCAAGCAGGCTTCCGGCAGAACAGATCGTGTACGGACCAAATAGCTACTCTTCGCACCATAGTTGAGCAATCGTTGGAGTGGAATTCTTCACTCTACATCAACTTTGTCGATTATGAGAAGGCATTCGACAGCGTGGACCGAGAGACGCTCTGGAAATTTCTTCACCACTATGGCATCCCAACAAAGCTGGTGAACATGATCAAGAACACTTACAACGGAACGTCCTGCAGAGTCATTCATGCAGGACAGCACAGACAGCTTCCTAGTGCAGACTGGCATGAGGCAAGGCTGCTTGCTGTTGCCATTTCTCTTCCTTCTCGCCATTGATTGGATTATGAAGATGTCCACCAATGGGCGGAGAAATGGGATCCAGTGGACATTGTGGAGTCAACTTGAGGACCTGGATTTTGCCGATGACTTAGCACTCTTATCCCATAGTCAGCAGCAAATGCAGGACAAGACCGACATACTGGCAGACACATCAGCACAGATTGGTCTCAACATCTACAATGACAAGACCAAGATCCTCAAGATCAATTATGCCAGTAACAACCCAGTCATGCTGCAGGTAAGTCCCCTGGAAGAGGCGGAGTCCTTCACGTACCTGGGCATTATTATCAACCAGCAGGCAGCAGGGTGGCACAGATGCAGATGTCAAGGCAAGGATTGGAAAGGCGAGAGCAGCTCTCATTCAGCTCAACAACATCTGGAGCTCCAATGAAATTTCCTTAACTACCAAGATCAGACTGTTCAATTCCAATGTGAAGTTAGTCCTACCGTATGGAGCAGAGACCTGGAGAACCACTAAGTCGACCGTAAAGAGAGTTTAGACCTTCATCAACAGCTGCCTCGGAAGAATTTTTCAGATCCGCTGGCCAGACACCATCAGCAACACCAACCTGTGGCAGAGAACCTCCCAGCTTCCAGTTGAGGACGAGATCAAGTAGAGAAGGTTCGGTTGGATAGGACACACCCTACGTAAGCGGCAAACCAACACTGCCAGACAGGCATTGAAATGGAACCCTCAAGGCAAGTGTAGAAGGGGACGACCAAGAAACACCTGACAATGCGACCTTGAGGCAGACATCACTAAGATGGGTCACACCTGGAGTCAGCTTGAAGGGATGGCACAGGAGAGAAGCCTCTGGCGATTTTTTGTGGGCGGCCTATACCCCAGCAGGGGTGGCGGGCAAAACTAAAGTAGTAGTTGACCATATTTAGCAATCTGCAATTCCAAAACTATAATCAAGGTATCTGCATATATTAAAATTAATTGTAATGCATAGAATCAAGATGGCTCAACATTTTAAAAATTATTTGTCTACATTTTTTATGAAGGTGGCAAAAAAGTTAAGGTCTGGCAAGTAAAAATATAAGAACCAATTTCCTTCTAGGCCCTAACACATTAGACAAGTACAGTAAGCAGAATTAGTAAACTCTTAATTATAATCATATTAAAGCATCAAATCAGCAAAATGTTAACTAGAAAATATATTCTACTGTTTTTGCTTTATGGTGGGTCACTCAGACCAAAAAGAAGTTCATGGGCAGTACATATTTATTACATCAATTATACTATAATTCTAGAACTTACTTTTTGTACAATTTGTTCAGATTTCTAGGTCACCAGAGTGGTTAAACAAGGCTAAGACAATGTTTGTTATTTATTACTTGAGACTTTTGTTATAACTGGTATTTTTTAAAAATATTGATTACATGAAATGGTATCTTAACAATTGTACAGTATTCATAAAGTTGAGAAATAATTTCACACTTGCAATGATGCCATTCATGTAGCATTTAACTCAGGCATCCAAGCTTGGGGGTGGGTGGGGCAAAACAATAATATGAAACTGCAAGCTTATAGACTTCATTAATTTTGCCAGTTTCAACGCTATTTATTATCTACATGGAAAAATATTTGGTCCCCTTTAGAAATTCAAAGAACTGGAACTAGTTCATTATGGGCGCATTGCAACAATCTCTGCTCTCTACAACTGATAAGCAGATCTTTAAACAAGAGTCCAGTTGAAAAAAAAAACAATTTTTTAAAAAAAGTCTGAACCAGACTGGCATTCGGGGACCTCAAATCTTTTCCAACGAAGACCTGGAATGAAGTAAATCCATCGCATTCAATGTCTCCACAATGTAAATGTGCACAATAAAGAGAAACCCCAAGGCTTTTGACGGAGTTTCAGTTCACTAGATTTATTCTTTAAAACTGATATATTAAAAGCATGTGGTGTCAATGTCACAATTAACCACATTTGTGGACACTTCCATCCTATTCACCTATTCCTTACAGGATTGGACATCCATTTTCTGTTAATTTGGACTATCATAATCTTTAAGTGTAACCAAGGATCACTACAGCAAGCACTTTTGCTAAAGGTGTGATCACATTCTACCGTCAGGAGTCACGAAGTATATTATTTTCACTGTACAAAATGAAATGTCAGTCGGTAAACAAACTGGCCACTTTTGACTATTTCATTTCTTCTATTATTTTACTAGTACATCCACCAAGCTGTGTTTAAAATGAGAAAACTGATGAAGAATTTTTCACTTGTTAGAATGTCTTTTAATTTAAAGTATAGATAAAACAAAGTAAATTTTAATATGAGCTAATGTATTTAAAGTCAAATTTGAAATTTTCAAATTCAAAAGAATTAACTACATCATCTAATACAGAACATGAATTTGTAGATAGTGTGTGGTGGGAGTAGGTGCCACAAGCAATTTTGAAATTCATGCTGACCCCTGACAAGGAAAAAGTGTAATCCAAGTGGACAAAGAGAGTAATCTGAGCAGAAAAAGAGTAATTAACATACATGATAAATATTCAACGAGCATATGTACAAAATGATTTATTTATCCCCAATTACTGCTTAAAGTTTTCATATACATGTATAACACTTTGAACTTTAAAAAGTAACAGACTTTCATATTGCATTTCAAAACACTTTGTACCAGCTGAGACTATGAACGTTTTGCACACCAGCAGAGCACAAAGTGCTGAGTCACATAGCCTGGGTCTGAATTCACTTTTATTTTTTGTAACAATACTGAACAATCTCTCAGTCAGCATTAGAATGGTAAAGAACCAGTATTCCTTTCATAACCTGAAAAGGAAGAGGTAATTTATATCTTAGTTATTGGGTGTTTAAGCTGGGAAATAAGATGGAGAAAAAAAAATCAACTCTGTCCGCATGAAGTACATTGTCAGGTAGAGCGTCAATTTGATACTTCAAGAGTTCTCCTTCTAATTTATCAGAAGCCTTTCCTGCAGCATGGTGCATCTTATGACAGAGACAACCTGATAGTACAAAGATGGAGATATTTTTCAAAAACAGAACGCAATTCCTTTATGAATTCCAGTCATCACTGATGCATCAGCTGAAAATCCCCTACAGTGGAATCTCCTGTTTAATTCTGGTAATGAAAGAAGAGCACTCAAACTTTGCTTTTTGTTGTCAAAGTCTCTTACACAGACTGGATACAACTTTGTGTCATAATCACTACCCCTGTCTGTTGCAATACTGAATGGCCCAATTTTCATGCAATTTTAAGTGAAGTATCCTCTCCTAAACACCTAAGAATATTAGATGATTTTGTTCATGCACATGCATATTTTCAGCAATTCTGAAATCAGGAAACATCCGTTTGAACAAAGGACCAGTGTAGTCTTCTACCACTAAGGGTAGTCCATTTTCTATTAAGAACTCAGTAGATCATGCCTCTGCATTTATAAAATTTATTTCTGATGCAAATAAGAAATTACCTTAGTACTGAGTTAGTAAAACATGATAATTCAAGGTTTCTTTGTTTTACCACCATGACCAATATTAAAATCCTTTCCACGCAGCCTGCAAGGGACATGAAGCTGCCCTATAATGGAACTTGAGTATTGTGTAATTCATGTTTTCAATTCTGAATCTGTTTTTCGTCTTTTTTTATCCATCTGGGAAATTATTTGAAAAATATTTTTGCTTTAACACACTCATCAATTAGAATAAATCTAACTTTACTTTTAGCGCCAAATACCTACAGACTGGTTCTGTATCAGATATAATTAGAACAAAGAATCTGCGAGCAAAGATTAAAAGTTAGAAAACCAGTCTGTTCTCTTCCAACTAAGGCAAGCCATACAGCTGCTATAAATAGAAACAGAGGGCAAAAGTTGAAAGTATAAACCAGCATGTTTCTTGGAAATAGGGCAACTGCTATAAACATAATACTGTTGGGAAAGTGCACGCAAGTCTTCGGACAAGTGTACTTATTATGTGGAAGTTACATAGAAGCCGTCTGTTCTAGAATATGGTCTGTGGGATTAGTGATATGTTAATAAAACTGAGAAAACAAATTATTTTTCTTGGGATGGGGAGATGCAGCAATGCTACCATAACAGAACAAGAAATAGCATATTGTGACAAGTACATGTATATGGTTCAGGTGGGGTGCTCCCACTACTTTATTTAAACTATTATAGAAGTCCCACCTAGGCTATATTTTGTTGGCAATTCCGACAGATGGTTAAATATACAAAAAAGGTGGAAATTCATTGAATAAAAATTCAATAATCGAATGACTCAAATTTCCAATTACACTCCTTCTGTTTGACCCTTTAATAAGCCTATTACATCACTTGATTAGCTGTGTGAGATTGATTTCCACCCGTTCTTGTATTTCTGCTCATTAGTTCTATCCCTTCTCTCTCCCATTTCTTCCAATTCCTTCTCCTCTCCCTCCTGTACCTTTCTAAGATGGAGTTCTTGACTTTCTCTAAGGCTCCTCCACTTTCTTCCCATGACTACTCTTCTGTCGACTTCGACTGTCTCGGTTATAGTCTCAATTCCATCTCCAACTCTTGAAGACTTGGGATCCCATGGAACCAGAAGTTTTCTGTCCCCTAAAAAGATTGCTTTTCAAAGCTTTGTCATTCCTTAGAAACTATCTCTACGTTCTGCCATCAGATTATGAGTGACTTCTTTCCCAGAGTAAACCATTATTAATCTGCAATACTTTCAGGCGAATACTTGATTATGAGTTCGAAAGGTATCATCTGGGTCTGAACTGTAATCACGCCCTCTATCTCAATTTTTGATGGGATATTGCTGTGGATTGATCCATCAAACACAGTGGACAATGTCACTCTTGATGTCTGGCAATGTGGGGGTGGATAAGAACATGCCTCATTCACTCCGTGGACTTCCTTTTGATCCTTGAAACAACTTTTAACATACAGGTACGACAAAGGCAAGCTTTTGTTAGTGATGCAATGGGTTGCCTTGGCGATCTCAAGTTTCTGTTCTCTTACTGGTCATGGTAACCTTGCGTAACTGTTCAACACTAACCCTGCAGCAATGTTTTGAGATCAAATACAAGGCCTTGGTAATATTCCCAAGACAGGTAGATTGTAAATAATACATCACTCAGGCTCAGCAATCCGACACCCATACAGGACACAATGACAATAAGCAAACATAACATGCTTGTCTTTTGAAGAAATAAATGTTGTTTCTTTTGTTTTTAAAATGGATTGAAATGCACACATCTGGGCTTTTTGTATTATAAAATGAAGGACAGCTGAGGAGTAAATTCAAAATCACGTGAATCATTTGGACCGTCAGTGTTTGGTGAAGTTTTGAAAAGTAAAAGAAATTAAGTTACAATACATACATAGATTCTTGTCATGCATATTTAATTTGTATTGTGTGATCAAGTTTTGTTCATAATTGAGAGTAGGAGCTTGGGCCTACCAGTCTCTTTTCTGCAAACTTGACGTAATTTTTGCTTTCTGACTAGTTTATATATCAAGGTTACTATTTGTAAGTTAATGTTACTCAGGTTCAAAACATTGCTTATCCCCACATGAATTACTGGTGTGCCTGATTTTTGTCATGTTCTTTAGTAAACTTTTATCAATAGACCTAATCTTTTTGACAACTTAAGTTATAGAAATGAACTTTTGCCCCTCATCCTGCTCATTTTTATTGGGTCTTAAGTTTTTATACAAAGGCTGCTTATATTAGAATTACTCCTTGGATTTACAAAGTGCTCTTCAACTTTACAAATAAATTCAATAGTTTGGGGTTAATGTGAATTCATTTAGAGACATTTTGGATTATATCACTGTGATACATCATGACTTAGCACATCAAAGCCAGTAGCTTCCTTATCAGTCTCAAGCCAAGTGATTTACCCATCAGACTATTTTAAAATCTTTTGATGATCAAATTTATGGATTACTTAAGCCTACACTGGTCTTCATACTTCAAGTTGCACCGTTTGTGATCTTCAAGGCACATGGGGCGATCATGCAAGCGTTTGGTTGACTACCATATCAATGAGCAATGAAATGTCTGTGAAACTGCAAATTACGAACCTTTTTCGTCAGGAAGGTAAATATTTTATATTAAAAAAAATATTACAAATCAATGAACATGGACTACCTATAAATTTTTTAAACATTGGCAATGACTAACCAACATGATAGCTAACTAATATCATTTAGATTATCTGCGTCTTTTGACACTAAAAAAGACAGAGTTCCCCTAACAAACCCACCACCACTGCCTACATTGGCAACTTGCACCTTAAGTCTAATGGAAGGACCTGTGGCACTATACAAGACTACTGGTATATCGCCATATTCAACGCTGTAAATCAATCTGAATATCACTGGAATCCATTCCAAGTCCATTATACTCTTAGTATTGTGAAAGAACTTATAAGACTATTTGGGATTTGATTCACAATACTACAAGTTCTATTTGAATTTTCGACGTATTCTAGGGAAAGTGGGAAAAAAAGATGGTGCGGAGATCAAGAATCACATAAACCTCATGTAATAACACAACACTGACATTTATTACTGTTGTTGCATACAAGACCTGACCATGGCTATTCAACTATGATGAAGTGAGCGTTAAAGGTAGATATATGAACTAAATTCACCCTTCCTTGCAAATGTAATGGCATACAGAAAAGAACAATTATGTCAACACATGCTAAGGTTGTATGCAATAGATTTTGCATGGCACTTACGACTGTAACCAAGCCTGCCAACCCAAATACCATCTCAGTAAGGCAGTTGATACTTTTTCTTAAGTTGGACCAATTGTCAGTAAAGTGTAACAAAATATCATCTACCGCTATTGTCAAGCTCAAAAACATGCATTTAAAAGTAAAGAAGTGTGATTTAATACCAATGCAGCAATGGTAAACATCACATTCAACTAAGAAGTTGTAAAGTTTACTTGAACCTTGATTACCTCCAGTACAATTTCACAAACTTCAGTTTCAAACCCTGCAGCGCTCTTTATATCTCTCTACTTCATGTAAGCCTTTTAAAAAAATCTTTCCTGCCTCATGAAATTCTAAAATCAACGCAATATCCATTCAACATATTTGTTGCCTTCTGCCTTTTCAACCAAGAATCTTAATATTTTCTTTTATTCAAACTTTGGAAGAGGTTTACATTATCTTTCTTTGTGACCTGTCAATGTTTTGAAAAAAAAGCATGATCATGCAGACATTTTACATCACACAGTATGTGCAGTTGAAGCATCCAAGGTACTCTGGTAAAGTTAGTCTAGTTCACTGACCTATACCACTGAACCTAATAAGAAACCTGGATCAGAGTTTTACAACAATTGTATTTCCATACTTTGTGCTTTTATCTAGCAAGTCTGTATTTTAAGCATCACTTCCATAAGGCTAAAAGCAAAACTGAACGAGTTGGCAGGTCTGCTGGGTCTACCGAGAATTTCAAAAAATCGAAACTGCTATGCCTCAGTTTACATCTAAAAAACCATGGGGTGGAGTAACTTTTGTTTTCTTGACAGAAGACAGCTAAGTTTTACATTTGTTAGTAACTTGGTCACCAATCTCATGACCTTTGCGCTCCAACTGTGACAATGACAATCTTCTAATTTGCAACCGCTCAGCAGAACAGCTGACTGAAAATTGTGATAAATTCTGAAACTAGTCTACCTTTTCAGAGATGGACATGGGAAAGCATGGAATGGGCAGTTAGAATGACAATGGCAATATTTTCTCTGGCTTTTGTAAGGAAAAAATCTTGGGTCATTAGCAGCACTCTTTGCACACAAATATTCACACTGGCCTAGAGATCACCACATGGGAAGATGCAGTTTTATCAATCTCATAAACGGCATATGGAGAACTCTGCAGGATTAAGGTTGATAAGACATGCTGATGTTGGCAGTGATCACAATTACATTATGACAAAGGTGGCACTTAAAACTGAAGAATATCATGACCGGAGAGGCGGTCAAAAACTGTCTCAATGCCTCTCCAAAAAAATCTAACACATTTCCATAAAACCAAAGTATCCAACAGCACAAGAAACCTTCTATGCAGTTTGAAGCACACATGGTTTAGTTTAGTTTTTATGTGTACACATTTATTTGGACTAAACATCATTGTTAAAGTCTTCACATTAATTTGCTGTATGTAATTAATACATCACCATCTTCAACAGATGCACATGTAATATCACGGGCTAAAACATAACCTAATTAACTGGTTAAGACAGATAAAATGAGCTTATTTTCATCAGAAAGAGCCGAGGTTACTGCCTGTATTAACAGGGTTATCTTGGATTGTAAAAAAAAAAGACAATCTTTTTATTTGAAAAAAAAAAACAGCAACAAAGATGATAGAGTAATAAGATCCATGTTGTCTTCATGACCCATTAAAAGTAGCTGGTAAACGTCATTGCATGTCCTGGCCATGCGGACAATTTTCATCTCTAATTAATGCCTGATTTGAACTAGCCACGAAGCCATCTTGGTCCTATCTAGTCCTACAATGCAAGACACAGCACATGTTTTTGGATTTGTGCTGTCTTACTATCCAAATAACAGTCTTGTATAGCGTGTTCCAATGTCTGTTGACATCGGAACAAGTAGTCAAAGTTTCAGGAATATCTCAAACATTTGGCAACCTATATATACACATATCCATTAATTTATGTGTAATTAATACACTTACTGTGCAGTCTTTATTATCCTGACAGAATGGAAATATGACACTAGCAAATGGACGCAATTTCATGTTCCTTTGACATGTATATGAAGTTGCTGCAGTGCGACGGTAGTCAAGGTATGCCGAAGTATGTTTTAAGTAGGTACATGGGGATGTTTCTTGAACGAAACAAAACGTTGCTTACAGTTCCAAAAGACATAATATATTTGTATTCATGCCGTTAATGAACAATATTTCAACTGAACCCGATTTCATCATTCCTAGCTTTAATCACTTTCCAGCCAAATGAAATGTAGGCCAACGAAACTTGAAAATAGGTCCATTTCTGTTGGGAGAATTTGAATTTATTAGAGAAATGAGACATCAGGGTAAGTAATGTCTGACAAAAACATCATAACTTTGTAGGAAAGCGTCGTTATTGGTTGCCATTTGTGTGTGATATTTCTGAAAATCTGACTTCGTCGACGTCAAATCACGCTACACAGCGCCGTTAGTTAGGCGGCAAGACCAATCACCTGCCCCAGAACAAAACTAACGGGCGATGTGTATTACGTTGTAGGACTTGGTCCTATCTAGATAACTTGCAAATACTGGTAGGCTAAAACGAAAGCAAGGAGGACAAACTCGGCACGTTTTCATTACATGGACCGGATATTACTGCCTTTATTAATATGGTTATCAAACATTTCTTAAAAGAAATATATAAATATATATATAAACATAGATGTTGCAACCTTTGTTTTTCTTAAACACAGAATAAGCATGAAAATATAGACTGTAAGCTTAGGTCCATGTAGTTTTGATTACCTAGTACCAAGCAGGTGCACGTGGTCATAGCATGACCACACCATGTGGACAATTATCTGCGCAAATTTCTACCCTATACAAATGAGGACTTGTGATCCTCTTGTTTCTGTTTCAATAAGTTATAAAACAGTGCATCAAACTATCGTGAAGACAAGCCAAAGTAACAACAAATTAAACAAGACAAATCAAAAAAGTATGACGAAATCCAACACCTCTTACCCTCACGAACCTGTCTAGTGGTGGTGTGTTTACGTCACATATCACGCGAGATTTCGCAAACTCTTGCGAGAGTGTCCGTAGCAACCAATCCCATTTAAAGACGCTTTGTACATGTGGAATATCCCGTCCTGTTTTTATGGCATCAAGTTTGTAAGCAGAAATATTAAGAATAACGAATTCAAATCAAAGGTAATCAAACAAGGTATGTGTATTATAAATAAAAAATTTCATGCGTGAAACTTTCGCTTAAATTATCGGCTAGTTGCATTACGTGTTAATACTTCCTTAAGTAAAATGTTAACATCGAATGTTCAATCAAGTTCGAATTAACAGTCATGACAGGAAATCTACTAATGATATAAAGCAATTTTTCTATGCATTTTTGTTCGCTCACAAATACATACTAACTATCCTATATGAATACCTTGAACAGTATTATTATCAGCAGACTTGAGATCGATTCCAACAATTGATTAGCAGCTATGCCAAATCAATACCACCATGTCGGCCAATTCTGCGCGTCGGTTAATTCTTCTCAACGAAAGTCACTTCTGTAAACACTGGATTACGTGTCATTTTGGGTCAAAAATCCATTTCTTATCAAGAAAGAGCGATCGTACTTTAATTAAGAAAAGTGATAGTCATAAAGTGTACAAAAAGATCCCACATTTCGACTCGAAATGCAAATGAAAATGTGATTTCCAAATGTCAACATGTAGACCCACTCCATGACCGTCCTGAACTTGTAACCCATAAAATCCTATTTATTATTTATCTTTTAGAAACATGCAAATCAATACAGTATATAAAAGATGGAAATGTATACCTTAAGAAGGTTCTGCATCTTAATCCAAGTTTCCAGTTTTCAAGAAGTTGTTCCACACGTACAAAATCGTCTGCTACCCAAAGTATCAACTTCCCGCATGAACGGGATTATACAACAATTCCCGTATAGTCTGTTTCTAAATTCTTTAGTAATTTTGCCCCATAAACAAGACATTTTAACACATTACATCCTATTCATTGTTGTTTCTCTTCCACATAATAGCTTATTTTTTTATAAAATGTTGAACTTTACTAAATAAAATTACAAGATTGGTTTAGTTTGCTTAATATCTCTTGCCATTTATTGGCATTGTTACATTAAATTTTGTAAACCTAGCTATAAACCTGACCTAATTACTTGACTGAACTGCTGACAGAAACATTCCAAAGTAATGTATTTCATTTCTGTAGCCCGATGGATAAACATTACATCTTTTCAAAGCTGTGCACAGAATAGGCCGACATATAAACACGGGGGTAGTATCCCGTGTGTCCAAAATTAACATTATTTAGAACAGAATATTTTGGTGACAATTGCATCTCTTCAAATGGTAAGCATTGCAGTATTTTATTTTCGTCAATTGGTCGAATTCGGTATGCGTTTTGCTTCAATATTGGAGGCAGAAACTTTAGGTGTGCAGAAATGCCAGACAGCATTGTATATTATAATTGTTCACTCTATCATGTTCTCAAAATATGACATTCTGGATTCAATACTGGAACATCTTCCTTCATATTTTCAATTGTTTTTCTTAAAATTATTATGGACCAGTCTGGAAACATATAGTTTTGATTTCTTCACAATCAAAATGAGATGCCAGAAAAGTAATTTTTGGGTGGTGGTGGTGAGGTCTGGTTAAACATCTTTACTGCTGATAGCAAATTGAAAATCAGTTTTTATTTTTGCTCACATCTATTTAATACTGAACTTTTCTGGTTGTGTTTGTTTATTGCCAGACTGATTAAGATTTTTATTCTTAGGCAAATGGTAGACTAACTGGATTAACTAAGATGGCACAGACCAGCAATCCTCCTACTTTGTCAGTGGATATGACAAGATATAACACTGTCCCTCGTCGGTATGATGATACACGGCCAGTCATTATTCAAGGATTTGCTCACAAGAAAATACTTGGTAAAACTTACTCTCATAACCTAAATTTGCGATTTCTTCAACATCAATTTAATATAACAATAATATCTATTTGCAGACATATGGTTTTATTACCAAATTTTTAACTTGATGACAAAACTTAGATAGTACATATAATTAACTTAAAAAGTTTGCATTATGTCTTTAATATGCTGCTGTATATGTAGTTGTTTATCTTCATCAGTAGTAGTTTTTCTACTTTTACTTTTATTGCCAATACTAGTAATTGTTGATGTTTTTGTTGTTATTTATTTATTATTATTAGTATTATTATTATTATTATTATTAGGAATCGGCCATGAACTTCACCAGAGGTCAATGGAAAAAGCTGAGGAAGAGAAGCTGCAGGCCATAAGTGAGGCTGAGAGGGCTGTATGGGAACAAGCAGAGCAAATTAAAGTGGAAGCATTAGAAAAAGCAAAAGCTGAGGCTGCAAAAGAACATGAAAAAGAAATTAAAAAGTTGAAAAGAGCATATGAAAAAAAACTAAAGGTGAAATAAAGAAAACATTTTCTAAATGTAGAATGATTAACTTACACTATATTCTAAGGATGTACCAGAAAGAAACACTGTACAACACACAAATTGTAAACTTAATTAAGTATGCATTAAATATTATATGTGATCATACTCTATGTTAACAGAGTTCATATTTCAGTCATTGCTGATTACTCCTTGTTCGGGCTACATAACAGCAGTTTGATGTAAAGAGAGATCAGCATGAACCATGTTGCAATGTATTTCTGATTTCTTCCCCTGTATCCTTTTATTTATTTGGATGTTACTGTTGACTTAATTTATGTGTTGTATTCATGCTCATTTTTGTAAATACCAAAACCATAGGGAACATACATCAATAGGAATACATTTATCACATTGGAGACTAACAGCACTGATGTCATTAAATACTTTCATAATAAGAATAATTTTGCTATTCAATTCAGTAATGATTAGGGGACACTAGAGCAGAGATCTCAAACACATGCGACCCGCCAAGTTGTATCCTGTGGCCCGCAAAATGATTGGCGTCACAAGGTGTCATAAGAGAAAACAAATGTGGTGCATCCCTTGGGTCATTGAAAATGCCCTCATACGGCCCTGATGGTGGTTTGACTTTGAGACCCCTGTACTAGAGTATCATAAATTTACTGTAGATCAGGGAGTAGGGGGATTCAATGCACTTAATAGATCTGACTGAAGAAATAAATAAAAAAATTGTCTGACAGTGGAGCAAAGGCAGGTGCATACTTTTGCCACGACTATGTTATTGCTGTACAGTATTATCTATAATTTTTCATACCCTTTAACTTTGTGTTCATCTTAATTGATACAAATCATATTTATTTTTGTCATCTAATATTTGTACAGAGACATTTTTAATGTGAAAATTATGCATACCTAGGAAAACTACTACTGATATTTTACTTGTAATTATTTACACAACTGAATAAGGTTGTATGAACAAAATACAGATAATACAGTAATCATTTTTGTCACAGGTTTTCTTCATTTATATTCCTTAGTTTAGTTTAAGCATAGTTTACTGCCAGAAGTGAATATAAATATAATTAGTAAATGAACTGGAAGTAACTTCTTGTTACCTGACTGTTTCTCTCTAGTATATGTATTATTATTGGCAAAATTTACTAGAATGTGTTACAAAGGCATTTAAAAGAAAGTAAGAAGGAGCAAGAGAAAGAACAGTTGCAAGTGAAGTAATTTAATGGTACTTGATGGATTATTCATCTCAAAGAGTACTTTTTTTGTGCCATGAAAAGGAGGCCTTAGTAATCTACTGTGTGGGTTAAAACTTGAGGTAGGGTTTGAGTTAAGAAATAATGCCTTGGAAAGAGGTCTCTGTTTCAATAAATACCTTTTTTAATATTGAATTTGACTATGTACCAGACTGCAACATTGAAAACAAATTTTTATATTTTGAAAAACCTGGAGGTATATCTGTCTAATTTATTATTTTGATCTTAAAATAACAACATTCAGCTTGTGCACATTGATTGCACTCTGTGGACTTAATCTTCAAGCATTTGAGTGCCTTGTTCAGCCATGGTCTGTCTACTCCAGAAGAGGTATCTACTATCCAATACAAGTTGATTTAATGTTAGAATTGGCAATTTTGTCTGTTGCAGGAGGAGGCATTGCAAGTTGAGATGCAGATGCAGAAGCTGGCAGCAGAGCAGGTGAAAGAAGAAAGAGAACAGGGTGAGAAGCATCTAAAGGAGGTTGTTCATAAAACTGAACTCCGTTGTGAGGAGGAACAAAAGAAGGCTATTGCTCAAACACGATCTGATGAAAGACAGAAGGCTGCAGAAGAGGCTGCAAGAGTTGCAAAGTAATTATGTTTTTCATCAGTGAGGGGTCAGCATGGTTAGACTGTCTGTCTTTATGTTTGCATTGGTTTCTTCCAGAATTTTAAGGGTTGACTATGCATATATATATATATATATATATATATATATATATATATATATATATATATATATATATATATATATATATATATAGATATATAGATAGATAGATAAGTGTGTGTGTGTATGTGTGTGTACATACAAACATACTTAATCAAAATGAAATCTACAAGTTTATTGGAAGATGTCCTACAAAGAGCAACATAAGTATTTTACAATTATCTGCATGTTTTCCCACTCTGAACAAAAAGTTGACAATATCATTTTGAAAACAGGCTAAAACATTTTGAATTATTCTGGAGCTATCACAAACCATTATGCAGGATCCCTATATCTCTTTTACCTATGATGTTTGCTGGGCCTACACCAGTCTGAATGATGATCTGTGTTAGCTACATTTTGCAAACAGATGCATACCTAAGCCTTGAACTATATGATTCCTGCCATATCTGGGCAAATACAACACTGAGAAAAAAAAATATGATTACCACAGAACATCCTAGAGCTACTGTGATCTCTACCATTTCCAGTAATCACAACTCCATTAATAAACCTGTGAACATAGTCACAGAACAACAATATTTATAGTCCTCTAGATTAAAATTGTTTAGGTATCCATCTGGTATTTATACCAAACCGTCCTAGCTTAACTTCTCTCCTGATGTTTCTGCCTATGCAGCCAATGTTGGAAATAACTAAATAAAACCACTTATATACTCAGCTATTCAAATTTTTTTGACTTAATATACCCATATTTTGAGTGGTTGATGAGATACCATATTAAGGTGAAGAATAGTTGGCTCAGATCTATGTGTTCTGATTTCTGAATGGCTAACAGCAGTGAACAGTCTCAGTCCAAGTTCCACGATATCAGATGAAGACAGACTAAAATGAGTTATGAAACTTAACTACAACTAATACTCTCACCCAAAAATAATTGCACATCATTCCTTTTCAACCATGTTATTTGATATCGGCTGTTAAAAACAATTCAAAGTGTAATTAAGCTCAGATGTTGGCACTGGGTAGTTTTTCAAGTGGATGGAATAATAACCTAGGGGAAAACCCATTGTGATTTGATGTACTTACCCTTCCACATCTTGGAATTGTGTAAACTACAGACTGAAGTAGGGCATGGTAGTGCTTTTTTCCTGTACTAGAAATGATGAAGGCAACTGCACTCATTTTCAAGGACAGAAGGACATAAGTACAGAAGATCACAGTATCTAATATCTTTGTAATAAAGCATTGGCTGTGATACAAGACATAGGAAAACTGAAAAATTAGCTTTTTTTAAGAAAAAGATAACAGTCATGCACCAGTTCATATAATCACTATCAATTTTATATGATAAGCTTAGTTTTGAATGATAAAGTCCATCTCCTATTTGAAGAACATTTTAGGAAATGTTAATTGTTTAGGATGAATTATGCTTTAATAAAACCCACCCCCAATCTAGTTACATATGTTTGTCAGGTGGGAATCCTGAACATATGCAAAAAATGCTAAATAAATTGGAAATCTTTAGATCTGCACAGATGGCATACCATATATGCTCATATAAATGGCAGGTTTAAACTCAAATATTAGAACTTGTGAATGGCTAAAATGAATGGTATTAAAGTTAATCAAATTACATACTTTTCAATGAAAATTAAAGGCAGTGAATCCAAACATTTTGAGGTACATGTTTTAGGGTTATGAGACCACTGTTGGCAATTGAACTATCACATAAGCCAGAGGTTTACTGTATATTGTTTGCAGCTGAAAATCATATATACAAGTAATCATATACTGTAATTAGTTTGTCATCATGACCTTTACTTTAAATAAAATTTTGGCATTCATAATTTTCTTTATCAATACAAAGACTTATGAATTTGTTTCAGGATTGAAGGCAATTTTGTAAATAAAAAACTCCTTTACAAATGTTTCAACAAAGATAAATGTGGTAAAGGAAATGATTGTATATAAATGAAATTTTGGCAACTGATTTAATGTGCTGCATGTATGTAATTTACTTGGGACCAAATGTTCATGTTCTTAATGTGGTACATTGACTAGAAATGTCAACAGTATAAAAGGTGAATTTAATTTGAAACATGAATATATACACTGATTGATGCCATGAATAAGTAAATAATCTACTTGTGAATTTACTACTTTTCATTGGGTATCAATTGTTGTGAACTTGGTGGTTGTTCTAGGCCATGAATTTTTCCAATCAATGAATTTAAATATTTAGCAAAGAATGATTCTTCTATGGACCCTTTGTCCCATCCATTAATTTAAATATTTAGCAAAGAATGATTCTTTTATGGACCCTTGGTCCCATCCATGAATTTAAATATTCAATATAGAATGATTCTTCTATGGTCCCTTTGTCCCATCCATGAATTTTCAACAAAGAATGATTCTTCTATGGACCCTTTGTCCCATCCATTAATTTAAATATTTAACAAAGAATGATTCTTTTATGGACCCTTTCTCCCATCAATGAATTTTCAACAAAGAATGATTCTTCTATGGACCCTTTGTCCTATCCATGAATTTTCAACAAAGAATGATTCATTTATGGACCCTTTCTCCCATCCATGAATTTAAATATTCAACAAAGAATGATTCTTCTATGGACCCTTTAATTGTCCCATCCATGAATTTAAATATTCAACAAAGAATGATTCTTTTATGGACCCTTTCTCCGATCCATGAATTTTCAACAAAGAATGTTTCTTTTATGGACCCTTTGTCCCATCCATGATATTAAATATTAAAAAAGAACGATTCTTCTATGGACCCTTTAATTGTCCCATCCATGAATTTAAATATTCAACAAAGAATGAGTTTTCTATGGACCCTTTGTCCCATCCATAAATTTAAATATTCAACAAACAATGATTCTTCTATGACTCTTTGTCCCATCCATGAAATTAAGTACCTATAAAACTGTGATGTTTCACCTAAAAATGAACACTGGGACCCATAAAAATATATTAATTTAAATTATGTTCCTTTTTCTCTGATGATGTATGATTTTAATAATTAACTCATGATTTTCTGTCTCTTAAAATGTAAAGTACAGTATCCTTTCATAACCATGTTTGACAGTCTGGATCAGGTGGTGATCATTTGTAATATGTCTTCAATCCATGTTGTAGGGAAGGATTGTAAGTAATGACAGCTTTTTTATGTTATTAAAAACTACAGGTGGAAGGGAACTTTTTCCATTCTGAACAACAAATTTCATTAACAGCTGTTAGAGAAAGTGCAATGATTAATGAATAACACTTACAGCAGATATGCATCTAATAAGAGGATATATATATATATATATATATATATATATATATATATATATATATATATATATATATATATATATATATATATATATAAATATGCACATGAAAATTAAACTAGTTGCTTTTTTAACTCCTAATTAATACCTCTTAACTGACTAATGTCATAACTATGTTTACTTAGCATCCTGGTTAATCAAATTTTATATAATAAATACATGTTTATATAATCAATTCAAAAGTAACTATTATATATATATTACCAGTATCAATTAACAATCATCATCATCATCATATTTGACATTTATTATCTAACAAAACTATTTTTATACTGCAATAATCAACATATCTTTGATGTTTTAGCAATGCTCAAATGAAATGCATCAAGTTCTTATAATCCTCAGATTTTACGTCTGCAGAATGTAACATGGTGCAATATATGTCTGTGTCTATCAGTAATCCATCTGTTTGCCTATAATCATTGTTGTTTCCAGAGCATAACTCTTCAACTATTAAAGGCATCTGTATTAAATCTCCTACACACATAGAACAAGTGGTCTAGACACAAATTTGCTATTTACAGTATTAAAGGCATCTGTATGAAATGTGCTAATCTTTTAGGACCAATGGTCTAGATATTCATTTGCTATTTACAATATTAAAGGCATCTGTATGAAATGTGCTAATCGTATAGGACCAATGGTCTAGACATTCATTTGCTATTTAAAATATTAAAAGCATCTGTATGAAATGTGCTAATCGTATAGGACCAATGGTCTAGACATTCATTTGCTATTTAAAATATTAAAAGCATCTGTATGAAATGTGCTAATCGTATAGGACCAATGGTCTAGACATTAATTTGCTATTTACCTTTCACTATTCACAATTCAAGGCATCTCAATGAAACTTGCTACACATATTGGACTTAAGGTCTAGATGAGTACTTTGCTACACCACATAGCCAAATGAATTATCTACCTGTTTCAACAATGAGTCAATGAGATGAAGCTCACAATTTAGTTACTTCTATACTAAAATTGTTAATAGTAGTCCAAAAGTAAGAAAGTCTTTATATGTAAAGCTATTTGCAAGTCTTACTCTACTACAAAATTCAGGACTAGAATTCCAATTTTCAAAAAAAAAACATTCTTTCAGCATTGGTGAAAAAGTGTTCTTTCAAGTGTTGCTTAACTACTTGTGGAAACACATCAAAATAGCCTACACCTTGCTGCAACTGGATGGGTCCAAAACTAAGTGTTTCTAAATGTTCTCAATTCCCATAGGGTTACTATCGATTCTGCATTTAAACAATGTCACACACAATTTGCATATATTATCTACGGCTAGAATTTAAAATGTTTAACCAATATTTAATAATCATAAATAATCAAAGTATTCTGAGATGAATGTCCCCCCCCCACTTCACGATATAAAAATGTCTAACACCTAAATTGGCTATACAGAAAGGAAAATAAACTCATTCAACAACATTACTTTACATAAATCCAGACACTTCTATAACATATGATAGAACTGGAGCAATAAGAATAGCATACTAATTTACATAAAATGTATGGTGGTATATCACAAAATTTATACAGTTACTGTACTTTTTCATGTCAATAAAGATCGTACTGCTTGTCCAGCTTAAGTTTTTCAGCTTCTGCAGATAAGCCAGCCTTCAAGGGAGTAATTCCTAAGTAAACAATTTACTAACAACTTCAATTTCATTTGTATCATAATAACATAATTAACCATTGTCAAATCTGCCTCTTTCTGAAAAATTATGACCTTATCTTGAATATATTTATTATTAATCTCCATTTTAAACAATAGGCTTTCAATGTATATAATCCCTTTTGCAAACCTCTATTAATTGTTGAAATAGTTTCATTAGCATATAATATTAAGAATATTAGTATCATACCAATGTCATTACCATCAATACACTTTTAATGATAGTACTCTCATTAATAAACACTGAAAATAAAGATGGTGATGAACATTCCCCTTGTCGTACACAATTGTACAACAAGACTAAGACGAAATATCATTCAATGTTGATATCCATTGTAGTTTATATGGATGTAATTTTATTGAATATTCTACTCCTAATGCCAATTAAACACGCTTAAACCTGAACATTTCTATTACAATATAATTAAATGCCATTTTTAAAATCAATAAATGCACTAAATAATTTTTTACCTGAATTAATTAAATATGTAATTACTCCATGAAGTGCCACTATATTACCACTTGTAAACAATCTGACATGAATTCTGCTTGAACATTAATATAAGAAATTGAATTTTGCAACAAGCATATATGACAATTCTGAAGTTTAAGTTTATGTTAATTTCTATAATATCATAGTGTTTGAATAATTCATGCAACTCTATTAATTCCAGTTTACTGGTAGATTTAACAGAAAATCTTTCAAAGTTATATAAAGCTAGCTTCAGTACTATCAAGAGTATCTTCTCTACATCTTCTGAGACCCAAACAACATTAGCACCTTCACTGATCCCACTTCTTGCAACCTACCCTGCTGATCATGCATTATTCTTGTCATTTGAATATTTCTGATCTTTTAAAGCAGCTTGAATACAGTAGTAGTAAGATAAGCAATTTTCAGATATTTCACACCAATTCTATGTAATCATGCATCATGGAAGCTTTCCTTCTTTCCTGTGGTCTAGATGTCTCATGTTTTACTACTGATGTTTCTGTTTATTCCAGAGGGTATAATTTTCTGTGGTGTTCCATTTATACTTGTATTTGTGATCCTGTTTCAACTTCAAAGCTATGTGCAGTACCATCATCTCTACTTCTGTTCTCCAGATTCATCTTTCCTTCTCACTAATATTCTCATGGTAACTGGACAATCAAATCCATCTTCCTGATGCTGACCCTGAATCTGGCTGTATTCATCAGAATCAGAATTATGCATGTGAAAATCAACTTGCCTGGCTATTGTTTTCCATGCAATTAATTACATTTCAGTTGACATCTTGACCCAGTTCTTCATCTTGTGCATTGTACCTTAATCCATTTAATACTGTGTGCCTTAATCCATTTAATACCGTGTACCTTAATCCATTTAATACCGTGTGCCAATCCGGAAACATCTCAACAGTGATTCTCCCATTCACAAAAAGTTGTACACATATTAGACTATGGATGTTGCTGTACCATTTTTCATGCAGAATTCTTTAGTTTCAATACTTGTAATGTTTTTATCCATTTGTATGTTCATCATCCATCTACAATTCACATTTCTCTTCTGTAGGAAAACTCATTATGCCTGGAAACTGGAAATAAAACTTCCTGTTGATAAAATCTAACAAATCATTTTGACTCCTAGCAAACATCTTGGATTTTCTATATCCCCTCACCATTTGTAATACAGGGGTATATAGCTATCATTATGTCCATCTTTCTGTCCATCTGTCCATCAGATTTTCCTTTCAGGGGCATGATTATTAACCATTTAAGATATTTCAACCAAACTTGGTAGAAATGTCAAGCATGTTGTACACATGTGCCATTTGATACTTAAAATTTTCTACATTCAATACTTCTGTATCTAACTGAGAAAACAATGTATTGCATTTAGTTTCTTATACAATCGATCATAGGTTGACATTGCAGCATAGATTACTAGTTCCATATACATTTGAGAGTATTCCACCAGAGAGCACTATCTCTACATACATTGAGAGTATTGCAGCACAGGGCACTTTCTCGATGTACATTGAGAGTATTGCAGCTCAGGGCATTAGCTCCATATACACTGTGACTGTTGCAGCATAGAGCATTAGTTCCCAATTCATTGAGAGTAAATATTGCAGTAATGGACACTAGTTCCACATATATTGTGACTATTGCTGCACAGGGCACTAGCTCCATATACATAAAGAATATTGCAGCATAGAGCATTAGTTCCCATGTCATTGAGAGCATTGCAGCAAAATTTAAAAGTCTAAACAATTGAAAACTTTAAAACAATTATCTATTGTGATTTAATCAGTATGTATGTCTCAAATACAAAAAAATGAGTTTAAGTTTAGGAAAATTATGAATACAGGACCTAACAATCAGGAAAAACAGGAAAGATAACAATTATTTGAATGTAATGGCATAAACTTTAAACCTATAGGTGGTTCTCTACAGTTTCATATTTTGCATAGGGTTAGACATTTAAAGAAAAATAATTTCTCAAGTTTTCCTCAATAGTTATACTGGTTATTTAAAAAAGACCTTATATATCTTAAGTATCATTAAAAGAACTTTTAATTGCCTTTATTTTGGTGTATGACTGATGGGTGAAATTGGGGTATAGAGTGTACAGCTTGGCCTTACTTCAGATGTACACCTTTAAAAACCTGCTAGCTCTTCTTGGACATTTTCACTTCCTGGACTTCAAAACTAAATTGTAAAAGAGGGAGCCATAACTTTGTTTACATTTCATATATTTGATAATTCATCCATTGCACTGTTAGAAACTGGTATTGTCTGGGCTGGCAAAATTTGTTTCTCCATTTTAATAACTTCTAAAGATAGTGTACTTTTAGACTAATTCAAGCTGTTGTTTTTTAAGCACAATGAGAGCAGTTAGCTTGGTTAGCTGTGTGCTTAGAACATGTACAATTTCCACAAGTATAAAATCAAGTAAATTTAAGATGCAGTAAATAATAATAATAATAATAATACCAATAATAATAATAATAACAACAATGATGATGACTTTATTTAAAAGAGGGTAACACAATTAGTTGAAGAACTAATCTACCTTGAGGTCGTCATACAAAGGAAATTTATTTATTTGAACTGCATCTCTGAAGCCACTGGATACATTGGGTTTGGAAGAAGAAAATAAGTGGGCATGTCTAATCTCAACTGGAATACTATTCCAGAGCAAAATTACAGAGTATTGGAAACTTTTTTTTAAATCATTCCTTATTTGGTTTGGGAATTTTATTCTGTTTGGTATACATTGATCACATGTGGGGAATATTACCAGGTAACCTATACTGGAATAGTGGTTGTAAATATTCAGGAGTACTATTATTGGATATCCTGTATATTAATTTGGCTTTTCTCAACCAAATTCAGTTTTTAATAGGTAATATTTTAACTTACTAGCTAAATGAAAGTAACACAGAGGTATGCCAACATTCTCTCCACTGTGCATGTTGCAAATGCAAACAATTTGTCCTCACACCTGTTACTCTCTCAGAAGTACATAATATCTGTAGAGTGCCCCCATAACAATATTATCAAAAGAGTTTAACTTAAATGTAGCAATTCATGTAGAAGCTATTTCACTTTTTTTGAAAAACTCAAATGCAAAACTTTTACATTGCTGATGCCACTACTATAGTTAACACGACTACTATGACCATGTTTGTTCAGGTGGGACAAAAATGTGTACAAAAAATGTTAAATATTTCTCTATTGCCTTGGAAATGTAAGGTCATATACATATAGATACAAACATCCCTATTAAATTTCATTTGACCACCTCAACCTGCTTTTACTTAATCAATCAAGATTATTTTTGTTTCAAAAAGATTTTTAAAAATGTGTGTAAATATCTAAAATGCCTTGTAATGGCCAGCACATATAATCAGGCCATCTACATGTTAGATTTCATTTGTATATGTTGAGTGGTTTTTGTGTTATCATTCTAACAAGCTTCTTGGCTTAGGTTGATAGGACCAAATGAAAAAGTCCCTTGTACATGTAGTGTGGACATAAATATTGAGAGTGCTAAACCATAGAACACTTAGTATGAGTTCTTACATAAGTGGGGGACCTGGTGGGTATCTCATCTCTAGGTGACAAATCATCTAAATATAGCCTAATTATTGTACTTCAGTGAATTTGCTATTAATTTTATTGATAGTTTTATTGTGTAATTGAGTTAATGTTGTGCACCATACAGTCTTTTTATCTCCACATGGCAAAATTATATTAGTACATTTAAACTGGACTTAAAAGGATACTGTTATTGGACACCATCTGTCTTAAAAGACCAGGCTTGTACTGATACTTTTTTTGGCATATGAGAAGACCTGTCTTGATAGGCATTGATTTTCTGTTGGCAGATTGGGTGCTTTCTCAAGACTAGTTTACTGTATTAGACTTATAGAATTCCTGGTAAAGGTGGCACCTGCCTCTTTTACTTTCATCTTTTATTGCAACATTTAAGAAACCATCTACAGTTAAGTTTCATTTCTTCTCATACATACTGTAATTCACTATTTTTAGTAGTGTACCATTTATAGTCAATTACAAGTGAATCCAAATGTAAACGACACAGACCATGATTTGCAATTGTATAATGTGTTGGCAGATCAGGGTCTATGTTGTTTTGTTCTACTGATTAGTCCTAACAAACTGCATAGATCCATTTCTGCTGGTACATTACATGCCATTAGATCTGGGTCTATGGAGTTTGCAGATGGACTCAACATATAAGCAAGCATATATTGTACCCATTTCCTTGGTAGCTACAAACCAAGACTTTCAAAGCCAATGAATAATGACTCTTCTATGGTATAAGTATTGATAAAAATAGCATTTTTCACAAAACCACCAAAACATTCATGTAAAAAAGTGAAATCACAGTATATAAAAAAAAATATTCAGTGAAGTCTTTAACATTTAAGTCCAGAAAAAAGCTATTATTTTCAGAGTAACTGTAAAAGAAATCTATTTCTCTATGCAAATTACTGTTTTTTTTCAATGACATTGAGGGAATATTGTACAGATAGATTTTGCTTTTCAAATATTGATACTGATATTCCTTCACTGCAATCTATTAAGTTCTCTTTCAGAGCAAATGCAGAAAAACTTGAAAAAGCTTTGAAGAAAGCAGAAGAAGACAAACAGAATGCATTAAAGATGCTTGCAGACAAAAAAGACCTTGAGAAGATACAAGCTGTGTCTGAGGCTGAAACTCGAGAACGAAACATTTTCAAAGAAAAACAGGCAGCATTAATGAGACAGAATGAAGCTGTGGTTGAAAAACTGAGATGTAAAATAAGTGATGAAGAGCTTGAGAAAGAAAATTTGTTGAAAACAATTGATGGATTGGAAAAGAATAAGGAAGTTTTAGAGAGATGTCTTGAAGATACAAGACATGAGTTTCAAGACTTCATCAACAGATTAAGATCTTTTGATAAAGGTCAAGCAGAATTTATGCTAAAACCAATTTATCTGGATGAACTGGAGAAAAAAGGAATTTATGTAAAGGATAAACATTTTTCTGAGCAGAAAAAGGGAGCAAAGAAGTAACAAGAGACTGTTGTCCTTGGACTGTAACTTGAAGTGGTTAAACAAAATTCAAGTTACACACAAAATGGCTATATTGCCTGAGTACAGATTAATTTTCTGTGTCTTTAATACTTTTCTATATAAAATAGATTGGGTATTTTGGAAAACTCAAGCTTGGCTCAGGTAAAAGTCACTTTGTAGATCTGTGCTTGTCTTCTTTTTCAAATAATTTAAGGGATTAAATTTGATACCCGTCCTAAAGACTGAAATTAGCAGCTTGATAACTGAGTAAATTTTTGTCTGCCGAAAAATTCCATTTATGATTTGTAAGTAAAAAGGCACATTTTGATCTAAGACTCGAAAGTATGTTTCCAGTGTAGAATACGTGGAACTTAAAAAAAAGGAGACAATTCTGACTTTAAATCAAGCTGACTTTAAAATCAACCTGAATAGAGTATGAGAAGAGTACTAAAGTCTATCGCCTATTTTTTTTTTTTTGCTTTTTATCCAGAAAAATAAATTACAAAAACATATTAAATTTGAATGATTTACAAATAAATCTCCCTACATCTGCTGTATATAGATTTTTTCTCACATATACATTATGCTAAGTAAGAATTAATCTGTCAAGGACAATGATTTTAGCTGCTTTTTTTAATCAATGACATGATACGGAGATCAAGATTTTCTCAGTACATAATAGCATGAATGGTTAAGGACCACACTAATAGAAATATGGGAGGTGGTAGAAAGTTTGATCATAACTGCAAACCATGACTACAGTTGTAATTGTCAGTGCTAATCATGGCTAAAGTTGTCTGCCATCTTCTGATCAGTCTTACTACTGCTATTAATGAAAATAGTGATTCCTTATATGTTATAAAATTATGCTGAAGGAATATATGTTGCATATACCTTTGATTACTAACATCATTATGTTCTTGTTTTGTCAAGATATACAAGTTTCTCTAAATCACTCTACTTTAACAGAATCAGTTTCAGTCATTTAAGTTCTGCTCTGGGGTTTTTGGAGCACCACTAAGGGGTTAAAGCACAGGGCGAGGTTGTATACTCTTCAATTCTCACAATGTAGAGAAGGTTAACATGAACTTTGTCTTGCACCTACTTGGAGTGACATTTACTTTTGATCACAGCTGATGAAGATGACTGTGTGTGCTGGGGAAGTGTACTAACAACTGCAGAAAGAACACACTAACATTAATACAGAAACAAATTTTCATAGTGCAGACATTACCATTTTCCGAGTTGTGCACCCATGAAATTGGAAAATGTCCAAAAGACTACAAATGTTTATTGGATAATTTAGTTATAATTTACTTCTAAGTTCAAGAAGAGAAAATAGCTAGCAGTCTTCCATGATATCTGGCTGGTACTATCACACACAAATTACCCCTCATCATTCTGATATCAAAAGAAAAAATACTGTAGTTCCTTTAAACCTAGCATGTGATATACACATTTCTTTTTATATAACAAGGATCAAAAATGGGTAAAGTAAAGGGAAATATTTTTTTAAAGATCTTTTAATTTTGTGCAAAAATGTGAAACTGTAGAGCAGAACTATATTTGTCATGAGCTGGTTACTTAAATGATTGCAAACAGGGGAGGTAATTCCTAGTCTCTTTATAAATGTAGTTAGTTAAGTGATACCCCTTTTTTTTTTTAGCAACCTGTGCAATTGATTGACAAGCTTTTTACTTGGATGTGTGAAAATATTCATGCAATATAACTTATATGTGTATCTACTTCCAGAACGACTTGATTATTATCCATTTTACAAATTGTTTAAAAACCAATATTAATCAAACCAACATTTATGTACATAATAGACTTAAAAAACTTATTTCAGTTTAAAATTTATAAAAAGATTTATCAAGTCATTTCAAGAGAAGACTTTCTTTTGTATTCAAGATGATATAATCACTTGTACATCAATTAGCATTTTGCTATATCTTAATGTGTATTATAAATAGATTTTATATTTTTTAACTTAACTTTCAATTGGCACCATATAGCCATTATTGTGCTGCCATGCTGCTAAACCCTAATACATACCATATATACTCACTTATGAATATGCTATATTTACTTGCTTATAAACATACCATATATACTTGCTTATAAGCCAGGTCTGACTGCAAGCTGCACAGGCCCAGATCTACCAGTGCATAATGCACTGGCAGATCTGAATCAATTCAGTTTTGTTAGGGCTAATTATTAGAACAAACAAATAGACCTTGATCTGCCAGTGCAATATAATAAACACAAATACAGGAAAAAATAGTGAATAAATTGCCTGCTAAACTGAACAATATTATGTTTAGAACTTTAATTTAAAGGGAAGAACTAAAAGGAAGTTGATGAAAAAGATGAAAAAGAAGAATAGAGTGTGTGTGTGTGATCTGGATTTGTAACGCTTTTTTTTAAAAATCAGTCATATCACTATGATGTCTGCAATGTGGAAGTTTATAGTGGTCTTGTACTGGGGCACCATGCCACAGACATGTAGCATGATGTCCCACCCAGTCACATTATCCTGACACCAGGCCAACCAGTCTTAACACTAACATCTTAATGATTAGTGCCTAGTGAGTCAGCTGTTAGCACCATTTTTATAAGCCTTTGGTATGACTTGGATGGGGTTTGAACCCAAGACCTCCTGCATCCAAGACGGATGCTCTAACCACTAGGCCACCAGTGCAGTCAGAAGAAGAAGAAATGGAGGAAAAAGAATTAGGAAACAAACTAGTTCTCCATATAAGAAACGTTTAGTTATGGTTGATTATCTTGCAGCCAGTTTGGCACTGGAATCTGTATTGGTTCGTTCTGTTGTTTGAATCTAAATCTGTACTGATGAATGTCTGAAGCCAAGTATAGACACTTTATATTGAGTTTATAAATCTGTACTGATGAATCAGTCTGAAGCTAAGTATAGACACTTTATATTGAGTTTATATATCTGTACTGATGAATCACTCTGAAGCTAAGTAGAGACACTTTATATTAAGTTTATAAATCTGTACTGATGATTCAGTCTGAAGCTAAGTATAGACACTTTATACTGAGTTTATATATCTGTACTGATGAATCAGTCAGAAGCTAAGTAGAGACACTTTATATTGAGTTTATAAATCTGTACTGATGAATCAGTCTGAAGCTAAGTATAGTCACTTTATATTGAGTTTATTGCTGATGAGCTTGTATTAAAATCAAAATCTGACATTGTAATTGATGTAATAATGATGTTGGTTTTTTTTAAAGTCTAAAGTATATTTTGTATACCTGTGACAATAACTGCTAACTGCATGTCTGTGCAGTGCATATACATAATACTCAATCTTCTTTTCATTATAAAACTTCTTAATAGGTTAATCTTGTTAGAAGATTCATAGCTTGTACAACTAAAAATCACATATTCCGGTGACTTATAGCAACTTTTATATTACCATCTTTCATTGCTTATTTTTACTCATATGCATAAATTTAGTATGGCTTAGCTCAAAATGTTTTTTCTTAATTGCAAGACCACTATAAAATAATGCCTACTGGGAGATTTACAATATTATACCATATATACTCATTATGAGTCGAGTCAAACTGCAAACAACAAAGATCCTGATAAGCCATAGCATAATGAGCCTGCAGATCAGGGTCTGTGCTGTTTGTTCTACTGATTATTCCTAACAAACTGCACAGACCCAACCTACTGGTGCATTATGAGATGGCAGATCTTGGTCTGTGCAGTTTTCAGTTGGGCTCATCTTATAAGCAAGTATATATGGTATACACAGCTTCGGAGGAAATATATAATACCTAGGACACTTTAGGGATAGGATTATAGGTCTGGAATCAGTAATGATTGAGCTGCTAATAAGTTGTACTGCATGTAAAAACAGCTGCTCTGCAGTGTGAAAATTATTTAAGAGCAAGAAAGCAAAAATCTGAACACTGATAAAATTATATTACTCTTTTGGATCATCATGGTAGGATTTTTTCCTTCTTTTTGGTGTTAAATGGATTATTACAACAAATAAATTTATAAGCAAACTTTCATCAAAACATAAAAAGGGTAGAATTATAGCCATGGCTGTGGAAAAGGAACTGTGGCTTGAGACAGTAATAGTACAAGGAATATTAAAGGGAAAATCCAGTTTATAAACATGTGATCACTATATCAATTATCCAGTGGCATAGCAACCGCCAAAGCATGTAACAACAACCCCAATCACAAACAGTGGCTGGGTGCCTAAAATATCCTTTAACCTATTATTTGCATAGGAAGAGGGCCCCAGAATAAAGAGCAGCCATATTTGATGCCTATGTGGCAACATTTTCACAAAGGACTATGTTGATATGACTTCCTGTTCAGGAGGAGCGGTGATAAAAAGATCTTTTAGATGGCTGCCAAGATGGCCATATTGGACAGCAGATCTGCACAATTTTCAATTAGGACCAACCAGATATCATATAAAGTCTGTTAGTTAAAAGGCAATTTTGATATGACCATCCATTTGGGGAGTATAAATAATAAGATTTTCAAGTGGCCACACTGGATGACCAATCAACATCATTTTCATTTAGATCCAACAAAACCACCGGATGAATGCATTTTTAAAGTTTCATAGCAATCCTCCAAATTGCGCTGACAAAAAGCAACAGGCCATTCCATAATATCTTCTGGCTTATGACCAGTAGAGGCAAAAATTGCTTCCACAAAATAACATGAATTCTCCATCACTTGCCTGGACCAAATTCGGTGGGTAGCTTGCACTTGGGGTAAGCAAGAAGCATCTTGATATTGGGTTTAAAAAGTCACAGGTCAAAGTCATTTTGACTGAAAGAAGGTAAATGGTTTCCACAAAGTAACATTGGTTCTACATCACATAATTAGATCACACTTTATTAATATATTGCATTCTGCTTAAAAAAAGTTTATTTATTTTGGAATCTAAGTTCAATGTCACTAGGACTAAAAAAATAAAAAGTTTATTTACACAATAACATTAGTGCTATATCACAAATCAGGACCAAATGGAAATGATGGCTTACATTTTGGGTAAAGAAGATGCCTATAAATTTAAGGGTTAAAACATCAAAGGTCAAGGATACTAACAATAAGAAGGACAAGAGTCCCTTAAACAAACACATGCTTTACTAGCCACAAATAATTTCCAAAAGTCTAAGGTAAGACCATTTCTTGTATGCCAAGTGCTAAATCAGTGTTTGATATTTTAGAATGACAACAAAGAGTTTTAAATTGACTGCTGTGGTGTCCATGCTGGATGTTAGATCAGCACCAATTTCAAACAGGACCAACAAGACATCATTAATGTCTTTTGGTGAAACTATGTCAATATGGTCATTCATTCAGGAGTAGTGATAAAACATTTTTCAATATGGCCATTTTGGCAGATATACTGGATATCAGATCAGAAGAATTTTCACTTAGGACCAACTATATACCAATAATAAGTCTTCTGGTGAAAACCTCATAGTAATAAGACTTTCCATTCAGGCGGAGTAGTGATGGGTGCCACTTCTTCCATTTTGGATGTCAGATCAGCACAATTTTCATTTAGGGTCAACTAGACATCACAAGAAGTCCTTTAGTGAAAAACCTATTCCTTTAGTGAAAACCTATGTTGATAGACCATTCATTCTGAAGTAGTCATAAAAAGATTTTCAAGATAGCCACTATGGCAGCTGTATTGAATATTTGATTGGCATGATTTTGATTTAGGATCACTTAAAGATTTCAATTTGTCTGTGAAAACACAATGTTGATATGTCCATTCTTTTTGGAGTAGTGATAGCAAGATTTTCAAGATGGCTGCTGTCAAGCCATCTTGCATGTTCAAGTGTCACCATTTTCATTTAGGACCAGTTGGACCTTGGAATAAATGTGTGTATAGTAGTTTTATGATAATCTTCCAAGTGGGTTAGGGGTAGTAACCAAAAAAGAATGACAGATGTCATGACATTGGGCATGAAGACATCCTATAAGCTCCTCAAGTTTATGACCAGTAGAGCTAAAAATGGTTTCTACACAAAAATTTCAGTTATCATCCACATGCCTTCACTTGAGATTTACACAATAGGTAAGAAAAAAGCTTACCGAGTTTGAGGTTCAATGTTAAAGGTCAAGGTCACTGTGGCTGAAAGACAAAAAATGGTTCTACAAAACAACATTTCCTCATTACAGACTTGGACCAAAGTTTATTGATGGCTTGCACATGTAGTAAAAAGGAAGCATATTGAATTTAAGGTCAAAGGTCAGAGTCCCAGTGACTGAGACAAGAAAAATGTTCTTGCATATTCATTTTAGTTTTAAACAATGTGCCTTGACAAAAATACATATGGGTTTTGCAGAATAACTTTTGTTCAATAGTTCCTTGACCAGACTGTGTTGATGGTTTGCAGTCTGGTAGTACAGAAAGCTATAGCTTCTAGACTCTGGATGGCAGAGGTCAGTCACTGAAACTTTGATAAGAAAGTAATGGTCTCTGTGCAGTAGCTGTCATTCAAGATCGCATACCCTGACCAAAGGCCCAAGTCATTAAGACCTGCTTGTCAATAATACATACAGTCCATTTCTTGTGTTAAAAAAATATTAGAAATTAAAGGACAATTTCTTCTAAAGTTGTGTTCAAACTGTATGTACATAATAAAGTGAAGTATGTTGAAGGAGTACAAAAATTATACCTTTGCCTGGATTTTCCCTTTAAATTAAGAATGTAGAGACCTGATTTATACCTATTTAAATCTAATAATTCTTATTTCAGGAAAGAAAACATCATCATTCCACTGTAGTCTGCCATTACTTGTATACAGATATTAAAATGCTGCCAGTTTAAGGGTCTCAGGATTTGGCCTGTGAAATCTTATCATGAGCTACATAAAGTTTACTGCTGTGGTTCCTGAAATGATTTATCTAGTATCTAGTGTGCATTTTTTCAATGACATGTACATTGTTGTGCTGTTGAAACAATAAATGTCAATATACAGAGAGATTATTTTATTCAGAGAATTGTGACAATACTGGAAAGCAAATGTATTCAGATATGGTGGACAATTTTGTTTATATTTTTCTATCCACTATGTAATTTTTTAAAATGTTTTTGGGTGTGGTTGTTTCAAGACTAATTTCACTAACAGTATTTTATGATTGCTCATTCACCCCTGTACACATGTTATCATTCCAGGAAAGAACATAATAAGAGATTTTTAAAAAGACAAACTATTTTGGGCAGGACTGAAACACTTGTACAAGTCTTCAGTGCCACTTCCCATACTGTTACACTGACTTCACTAGTCTTTAGTGCCACTTCCTATACTGTTACAGTGACTTACACTAGTCTTCAGTGCCACTTCCTATACTGTTACAGTGACTTACACTAGTCTTTAGTAATACTTCCTATACTGTTATGGTGACTTACACTAGTCTTCAGTGCCACTTCCTATACTGTTATGGTGACTTACACTAGTCCTAACTAACACAACCTATGTTGCTATGGTGACTTACACTAGTCTTTAGTGCCACCTCCTATACTGTTACAGTGACTTACACTGGTTTTTAGTAATACTTCCTATACTGTTAAGGTGACTTACATTAGTCTTTAGTAATATTTTTTATACTGTTATGGTGATTTACATGAGTCTTTAGAGCCCCTTCCTGTGCTGTTATGGTAACTAATCTTCAAACAAATACACCCTGGTTTACTGTTTCAGGAAGCTAACAATTTTGCAATAAATATTCTAAAATACTAAACACTGAAATGCTTCTTGTTATCATTAAACAATTCACAACAGAAAACAAACTTATTAAACACAAAAATTTAATTAATAATTCAAGGTTATGTTCCAGAGTATTGGATAAATTGAGGTTGAACTTTAGCCACTTTTCTGAATTCCTCGGCTAAGGTTTTTGGACACTGCATCTTGCACCAGCTTATAGGTACCATTGTTGAGCCTAAAAAAAAAAACAACCCAAAAAACAAAACATTTAATACATGTTCAACAAGACATGTTCAGCAAAATTTTACAATTACATAGCTGCACTTTTAAAAATTATCATGACAACTTAAGGGTTCCAAAGAACTTGATGTCTAGACCTGCTTATTATGCTATGAAGTACCATAATATATCCATTGGCCACAACTGTAACACAAAACTTAAAGGTATCAACATGCTTAAGATGCTATGATGTATCCTAATACCTGCCAGAACTAAACATAAAAATGAAGAAAGAAAAAAAATCAATCTTACAGCTGATGATGATGCCTATCTTGCCTTGCAATTTACTCTAAAAGATGATGATGATGCCTGTCTTGCCTTGCAATTTACTCTAAAAGATGATGATGATGCCTGTCTTGCCTTGCAATTTACTCTAAAAGATGATGATGATGCCTGTCTTGCCTTGCAATTTACTCTAAAAGCTGATGATGATGCCTATCTTGCCATGCAATTTACTCTAAAAGATGATGATGATGCCTGTCTTGCCTTGCAATTTACTCTAAAAGATGATGATGATGCCTGTCTTGCCTTGCAATTTACTCTAAAAGCTGATGATGATGCCTGTCTTGCCTTGTAATTTACTCTAAAAGATGACGATGATGCCTGTCTTGTCTTGCAATTTACTCTAAAAGATGATGATGCCTGTCTTGCCTTGCAATTTACTCTAAAAGCTGATGATGATGCCTGTCTTGCCTTGCAATTTACTCTAAAAGATGATGATGCCTGTCTTGCCTTGCAATTTACTCTAAAAGATGATGATGATGCCTGTCTTGCCTTGCAATTTACTCTAAAAGATGATGATGATGCCTGTCTTGCCTTGCAATTTACTCTAAAAGATGATGATGATGCCTGTCTTGCCTTGCAATTTACTCTAAAAGCTGATGATGATGCCTGTCTTGCCTTGTAATTTACACTAAAAGATGACAATGATGCCTGTCTTGCCTTGCAATTTACTCTAAAAGCTGATGATGATGCCTGTCTTGCCTTGTAATTTACTCTAAAAGATGACGATGATGCCTGTCTTGCCTTGCAATTTACTCTAAAAGATGATGATGATGCCTGTCTTGCCTTGCAATTTACTCTAAAAGCTAATGATGATGCCTGTCTTGCCTTGCAATTTACTCTAAAAGATGACGATGATGCCTGTCTTGCCTTGCAATTTACTCTAAAAGCTGATGATGCCTGTCTTGCCTTGCAATTTACTCTAAAAGCTGATGATGATGCCTGTCTTGCCTTGCAATTTACTCTAAAAGATGATGATGATGCCTGTCTTGCCTTGCAATTTACTCTAAAAGCTGATGATGATGCCTGTCTTGCCTTGCAATTTACTCTAAAAGCTGATGATGATGCCTGTCTTGCCTTGCAATTTACTCTAAAAGATGATGATGCCTGTCTTGCCTTGCAATTTACTCTAAAAGCTGATGATGCCTGTCTTGCCTTGCAATTTACTCTAAAAGCTGATGATGATGCCTGTCTTGCCTTGCAATTTACTCTAAAAGATGATGATGATGCCTGTCTTGCCTTGCAATTTACTCTAAAAGCTGATGATGATGCCTGTCTTGCCTTGTAATTTACTCTAAAAGATGATGATGATGCCTGTCTTGCCTTGCAATTTACTCTAAAAGATGATGATGATGCCTGTCTTGCCTTGCAATTTACTCTAAAAGATGATGATGATGCCTGTCTTGCCTTGCAATTTACTCTAAAAGCTGATGATGCCTATGCCTTACTATATGCTAACACAAATAAGATGAAAGGTAGTAGTCATCTGACTCTATAAAGAACTAGATGTCTGCAGCAAAGCAGTATCATCCCCTCCACACACACACACATATATATGCGCAAGTCCAACTCTTCCCCAAAGCACCAGTAAAACGAGGGACCAAAATTTTAAAACAACTGTGCTCATTCATTGACCAACCTTAATCCTATTCCAAAGTTTAAATATCTCTGTCAAATTGAGATGGGAGGATTTGCATGATATTACAAATGCATGTATGGAAAGGGTAACATAATTCTGGCCCTTTCTGCAAGAATTCTGTTTATAACACACGATGACTGTAAATCAATGAATGTAAGCTCTGTAAAATGTATCTCACTTTCAGTGTATTTGCCAAATGGTTCAGTGCATACAGTAAAACAGATATGTGCATTGCTATCATCAAGACGATAGCACACAAAAAACTTTTTATTGCTGTCACGGTCTTTCACAAGCCAAAATATATGAGGAAAGTAATACAAATATTGGGTTCAAACTAGATCAGTAAAAGGGAAAACTTTAGTCTTTCCTATGGAAAACAATAAAAAATATTTTTGCATGATCTAAAGCATATCATGCTCTAAATATGTCTGAAATTAAAGATTGGAAGTGCTGCATATTTTTTTCCATAATGAATTATTAGCTGAAGGACAATCTTTATAAGACAAGAGTCCCTTGAAGGGACTGACGCTATACTGTCAGAATTTCCTTGAATTCAAGACAAAAAAATTCTTCTTTTTAACTGCTGTATGCTGAAACCATCTTTGATATTTCTGAGTGATAACATTTTCAAATCAGCCACTGTGGCAGCCATATCAGATGCAAAATCTGCACCATTTTTATTCAGGACCAACCAGCCACCATTAGAAGACTTTTAGTGAAAACCCTATGCTGATATAACTTTCTGTACTAGATGGCGGCTGTGGTGGCCATGCTTAAAGTCAGGTCGGCCCCATTCTCATCTAGGAGTCTTATTAGATGTCTGGATGGCACGATTTTCATACAGGAGCAACCTGATATCATAAGAAATTTTCTGGTGAAACCCCATGCTAAAATTACCTCCATTCCAGAAGAGCAGCACTAACAGGATTTTCAAGGTGACTGCCCTGGTGACCATGCTGGTAAAATGAGCACTTCTTTTATTTAGGTCCAACTAGACATCTTAAGTCTTTTAATGAAAAAAAAAACCTGTTGATGTGTCCATCCATTTAAGAGGAGCAGCAATAAGATTTTCAAGATTGTTGATGTGGCAGCCATATTAGATGTATGAGTGGGACCACAATCACAACTCTGAGGTCAATTCTTTGGATCATACCTTAAATGTATGCTGATAGCTGCCATGAGAACCACCTTGGCTATTTACAAAACAAGGACTGACTGAGAAGTCATGAATGAGTCAAACTATTTTTTCATTCATAACTTCTGTCATTCCTTGAGTCAATCCAAGCATTGAAATAGCCAAGGTGGTCCAATTTGATTCGATGTTTCCTTGTTGTAGAGTAATTTCCGGCAAACAAATAGTATGACTCTTCTGTAAAGTACTGCACCAACCTACATCCATGGCATATTTTTGTCTCACAGCAATATCAAACTGTAAATTACTTCAACAACATACATCAAGGGCATATTTTTGTCTCACAGCAATATCAAGCTAATGCACCTTGGATGAGTACACTGAATAAGCAACAGACAACAGGCCATACATTAAGCTTTTCTGGTCTACAAGCATTCAAGCTATAAATTTTTTTTAGAGCTTAAATAACATGAAAACCAAATCAGGTCATCTAATATGCATATACACATGCAAGCACAATTTCATGTGTCTACATTAAATGATTTATGTGCAACAAGATAGCCAGTAATGTATGGACATAAAGGATTAGCAAAGGTATGGCAGACAGTACTATACCAAAATGCTCAATGTGAGTGGTGCCAGGGGACTAATTAAAGAATAAAATGAGCCTTCAATTATAACAGAGAAATTAAACCTTACCAGCCTCACTTGTTGCTATGACAACACCAAGTTCATTTTCTGCTGTACTGAGAACATAGGACTGGGCATCACCAAGTGAGATGTGTTGTGGTTAAGGAAACAAACAATTTAGCTTCATACAGTAAGTCATGGACTCAAAGCTTCTGATCCCCATGATAATGAAAATGAAATCTCAGACACAAAGTAAATATTCTGACATATGACTGGTCAGTTATCTGATGCTATCTAACCTAACATAAAAATTCTGAGTTTGAAAGATTTTATGGTAAGTTTTGGATCTCATGCCAAGTGCTGTGAAGACATAAAGCTCTCAAAAGATCATGAAGCTTGCCTGCACATACTCATTCAGAAATATGTAAATTTCTGAAGGGAAAAAAACTAATCTTAATTATGTAAAATTTAGCAGCTTTGCTTTTTGGGAACAAAGCTCCTCACCCAAGCAAGTACTGGAAGTTTAAAAACCAACTTCTCACTCCTGTGTCACACCCACATATAGATATAGACTACTGTGTCACACTCCACATACAGATATAGACTCCTGTGTCACACCCCACATATAGATATGACTCCTGTGTCACACCCACATATAGATATAGACTCCTGTGTCACACCCAACATATAGAACATCCTCCTCTTCTCATTTGGACAAGCACTACAAGATATCAGAACTGACAGAGGGTCTTGGCAACAGTAGCAGGTAGGTATTAATTAAAATTAGTTTTAGCCCCCTAAATATGTTTTTATAAAGTAATACATGAATTGAATTGCATGTTTGAATTTACTAGTCAGGAGGTAGGCTGATGGCCTGAACAACTCTGGTATAAAACACTTTGAGCTTACCTTCACAGAACACGGGACAAATTTTGTGCCATTACTATTGGGCCAAATGCAATAATGTCTTCACTCTATTGTGACAAAGATCAAAGAGTACAATGAAACAGTTGTGTTTGAGACTGCCAGAAAGCAGCTATCATAACATCTTCTAACGTGTAGTAATTCAAAGCAGACCCAAGATGAAGCTATTACCCTAACTTTATAGGCCTTAATTCTCATGATAGAATGGCCCTTCCCAGTTAACGACTGATAAGCCCTCTTGATAGCAAGGACATTCTGCAAAGAAAAAGTGGATGCTGAAATATAAGAGGAACCCCTAAGGATGAGAGGCTGCAATAATTTCTTTTCACTTCAAAGAAGCCACACAGAACTAGAAAGCCCTAACTGGACCAAGGAGCCTATCTTGATCATCCCCAGTGCAGATATAACTGAGATTTGTGATCTCGATAAGAAGTCAGGCTATGGAAGGTAGTTGACTGTTAGCCAAAAAACCAGCTTAGCAAAGAAAACACTGACTCATGATTACCACTGAACCATAAACAACCCTATTCCACAGACAAGACATGATGATCAATCCTTCTCACAGAAACCAAGAACAGCAGGAAAATGGTCTTAAGGGTATGGAAGCTTCGCTCAAAGGTTCACAAAGGGGTTTGTGCAAGGCCAAAGAATACACAAGAGATTCCATCTAGTCAATGGTGAATGAAATATCATTCTCTTAAGCTCAAAATATCTAATGAGATCAGAAAGGTGAGGGTCTGACCCAATGACAAGATCTTTCAAAATTAAGTGTATTGTAAATAGTTAATAATGGGTTTTTAATATTTTCTTCCTTTCAAAGGAAGAGAAAATCAGCAACTGTGCTTAAAGTTAGGTACAAGCGAGTGGACAAGATCTTGTCCAGATGAGCTGTTAAGATGAATCCTCCCTATGCTTGTGAGTAAATTCATCCCCTAGGGATACAAAGTCCTGAGAAGGGACAAGATCTGACTTCTTGTGGTTGGGTATAAGACTGAGATGGATCAGTCACAAACAGAGGGTCTATGTACTTCAGAGGTGAATCTCGAGGATATTTTGTATCAACCAGTCATCAAAATACTGAAGGACAGGGATCTCTAATGAGCTCAATTGGGCTGCAACTACCCCTATCATGCTGTTAAATGCTCCACAAGTGGAGGCAAGGCTGAACAGAAGAGGTCAAAATTGAAATGTAAATAGCTCCAAACTGAAATAAAACCCGAGGTATTTTCTGGGTGGGATGTAATGGTCATGGTTCACACCCTTTTCTAAATATAAATTTCCAGGTCTTTTCCAGGATGAAATTCATATTTTCAAGGTTAACATATGACCATTACTGAATGAAATTAAAGAACATTTTGGATTATAAAACATGCATTTTCCAAATCTGAAGATGTTTCTCATTCAAGACTCTTCAAAACATACATGTCAGAAAAGATGATCATGCACAAAACCACAAAATGAATCACACAAAATAAAGCTGACTATATTCCTATAAAATGGCATTTAAAGCCATTTCAATATACAGAATACAAATCCTAACTTTACTTTGCTTGTTGGCATTATGTTGCTACGCGGAAACAACATAATGAGCATAAATTATTTTGTTTCCTTTCAAACCTTTAATTCTAAAGAATTCTAGAGCAATATATGTGCATGTTATACAAAATAAACACTTCCTATCACAGTATAAAAAACCCCAATAAATATAAAGTATTAGAATCTTTCTTGTAACAAAAAAAGTTTAACCCTGAATTTATGTGTACCAATAAAATCTCAATAAGAATTTTCAACCAACATAAACTCCTTAAGACGATTTGGTTATAATAATTCCATCATTTAAAGACATTTACAAAAGGGCCGATTTAAATTTTGACAAAAGACCTTCAAAATTATATATTGTTGTATAAACAAGAGCTGAATTTTCTGTAAAATCAACTTGTCTTCTTGTAGTTCAATAAACCAGTCTCAAAACCTGTATTGATACATGGGCTCTTAACGTTTCTTAATAAATAATTAAAGGGACGACAATTCCCCATTTATCCTGCATTCTTTTTAAGATCGGTGTAATAGTTTCGCACCAAAGTTCAGCTCAGAGATTCAAAATTTTCTAATCCGAATATTCCAACCCCATTTTTCACATCTGGACATTTAGGATGGAGTGTGGGTTCAGAGCAATCATATATAAAATATTTGAAATCTGCTGCCACCATAAGATAGCTTACCACTGGGACTAGCAAATTTAAACTATGTTATATCGACTTATACCTGCATGAAATCGATAGGAAAATTATTTATTTTCTCAAAAATGGGAAGCATTATAATCATTATGTCTTTAATCTGCTGACAGACTAGACGAAACTCGGCATAGATGAAAATGTACCTGGTATTCGCCAGTTGCGTTAATAGTCACATGACTTCACAACTCTCACACAATGACATTGGAAGTCCAATAGTCATGTGATATCAACAACCAACTCCTTTTTAATATCGTTGTACAAAATTTCCAATTATATTAAATTAAAGTCTGATACCTTTTGTAAAAACCAGGAAGAAATATCATTCTCAACATATTTATTTCGAGCACAACTACAAGAAACTTGGTCAGCCTGATTCATCAAGCAGAGTAGTCTGGTTCCCTGCATCGTATGCTCCCTGCGTGAGAAAGTATATGTCAACATGGTAGTCACGTGTTACAACAAATCTCCAGAAGTTGGTCTCGGAATAAATATAGAAAATGTTGTACTCTTTCGTTTTTGTACAGAACCAATGTTTAAATGCATCCCTTATCCATGTTTATTTGAATCCATGTGTTTAACTCTATTCCTTATCCATGTTCACTTGAACCCATGTGTTTAACCGAATCCTTTATCCATGTTCACTTGAAGCCATGTGTTTATTGTTGTTGTTGTTGGGTTTAACGCCATATTTCAGCACACGATAGGCTATGCATGGCGGCCAGTATTAATGGTGGAGGAAGAACCCGGGAAAACCCGGGGAAGAACCACCGACCCACGAGAAGCTACTGGCAAGCTTTCTCACATACCCACATTGGCTGAATCCTAGACTCGAACCCACGCAGACAGAGGTGAGATGGCAGTGATCCGTAACGGAGAGCGCTTTAGACCACTCGGCCACTCGGGGCCCCAAGCCATGTGTTTAACTGTATCCCATATCCATATTCACTTGAATCCAGTGTTTATCTGTATCCCTTATCAATGTTCACTTATGCAAAGTTTGTTTTAAAAATTTTACTGGTGAATAAAATTTTATGCAAGGTTTTGCAAAATCTTTCATTAGCAAACCAATTTCATTCTGTTTAAAAATTTCAGTTATCTTTGGGGAAATACAAAATACAATGAAATTCTTCAAAACAGTACATCAGAATCCTCTTGAATTTGTCCTTCTTTAATATCAATGATCATCTTTTTTCCACCCAGTAAACTGAAATCCATCAATTTTGATGACTAAAAAAACTTTGATCCCAAATTTTACGCTAAAAAAGACTCCCACAAAACCAAAACTCACTTCAAACTTGAAAATGTATTTTAGCTGTTAAATTCCTGCCTGACATATACTGAACCAGATTAATTATGATTAGCAAGAACTGTGAAACAAAGACCTGAAAAATAATCCCAAGAATTCACACAGTTTAAACAATATTTGATATATGAACCAATGGAGATTCAGGCTTACAGCAGCCCAATCTGAAGTCAGTTCACAATAAAAATGATCCAAATTTTAAGGTAAATTATTAATAATTAAATCTTTGTAAGTATGTTCTGACATCTATTTACTATTTAACTGTGATAGATGCTATGCACCTGTCAACAGAATATTGATTTTTGTAAAAATTAAATTATCAGGGCTTTATTAACTGGCCACATTACTTTTGATGATATGCCGGTAGAAACTAACAAAACAGTATTCTAAAGGACAGATTCACTCAACTGAGTCTCAATGGAGACAAATCATTACATACATGCACTTAAGGAGCCATAACTGTCATTTGTCTACATTCACATGTCATGATGGCAGAATAACCAACTTTGCATTGTAGGACTGAACTATCCATAAAGAGTAAAATAAGTCTGATCAATGGTGTGAATCTGTACCAAAACCTACATTAAAAAACTAGGGGGAAATTTGTCATTGGAACATTACTGTCTCAGACATTCTGAAAAAAATGCAATTCTACAAAAATGAATTTGAAAACAAGAGTGATGGAAACAAGCACCGTTTCAGCAATGTCAGCAAATCTGACAAACTGAATGATCTTTCATGGCAACGGCTAGAACTAAAAAATTTCAAATCTTAGGTGTTTTAACACATAATCTCTCTCTCATCACATATGCTAAGGAAAAGACATTTTTTTTACATCTGCGTAAACCAGAGTAAAACAAAAACCAAAATCTTTTGTTGGGGTGGGTGTGTCCCAAGGGTTTTGATTTTACCGGATTCAACTTTGCTTAAGAGGGAACTGATAAATTAGATGTCAGCTTCCATCAATAAATTTTACCCATGTTTTTGCTTTTGCCACATATACTGTAAGCAAGAGTACTACAATAAGTGGTGCTAGATATAATGCAAGTATACGACAATAAGTGGTATTTGACATGAATATCAAGAACAGGCCTGAATTGTTTTTTCTAAAGTACCATACACAAATGCAAACTGTCCACACCCAAATCTTTTGTTGCATAATTCATCAGCAGATCTGGGTCTCTACAGTTTGTTAGAAGTAACCAGTAGAACAAGAAACAAAGATCATGGTCTATGTTGTTGGACTTGACTTGTACACAAGCATATACAGTATTTATGCAAAAAGTAATGATATTTTATTACATTTCTAAGTCAGATATGCAAGAACATGGTGATAAAAGCAACTGTGTCACAGCTGATCAAACATTCTGTATGAAATACTATAGATAAGTTTGTTGTTGTTGTTGTGTGGTTTAATGCCATTTTTCAGCACACGATAGGCTGTGCATTGCGGCCAGTATTTAATGGTGGACAAAGAACCCGGGAAAACCCCGTGAAGAACCACCGACGCATGAGAAGCTACTGGTAAGCTTTCTCACATATCCACATTAGCCGAATCCTAGACTTGAATCCATGCAGACAGAGGTGAGATGGCAGTGATCCGCAATGGAGAGCGCTTTTGACTACTCGGCCACTCGGGGCCCCAGATAAGTTCATACAACTGCAAATAACCTAGACCCTTATCTGCAATTGCACAATGTACTGGCAAATCAGGATTAATGATGTTTGTTCTTCTTGTTAGTCTTAACAAACTGCATAGTTCCAGATCTGCCTGAACGTTATTATTCTTTATTATGCACTGGCAGATCTAGGTTTATGCAGTTTACAGTTTGATCCAACTAATCAGTGAATATACATTGTATGTAAATTTCAGACAAAATAAAAGGATATAACTCTTGCAACCACAATATCACCTGGTCGGAAACATTTGAACATCTCCACCTGAAATGTAAAATAAATGTTCGTACTTGTTACTAGCAGTTATGCAATCTTTCTGATTTACTAATCAGTAATTGAATTCCTTGAATTCTGATGTTTTCTCTCTTTCTGATGAATTTTTGTTTAGACAAGAATTATGCGAAATGCTGTCTCACCTACTCTGCATTCACAGAATCCATAAACCTTGCAAAGTCACCAAAACATGTGACCTTTCTGCAGCGAAGAGTATTCTCCATAATGAATCCAACCATGAAGTTTCATTACAGAACCTTCAACAATGTCAGAGAAAATGAGCAAAATGCAATCATCTATGCCAACAACAACGATGAAAATGCAATCAGATTAGTGATATCAAAATGTTGCCTATGCTTACAAGTGATACAAAAATGGAAACATATATAGATATTTTTTAATAAGAGAAACATTCCACAATTTGCACATCTGGGCAGGTCTGAATCTCGGTAGACAACATGCCAGCTTGTGAATGCAAATTAACAAAGGTATTGAAAATGTAGAGGGGAAAGCTTGAAGCACATAGCTCTTATTGTCAACTAAAATAGGATAATTTTCTTTGCATAAAAAGGACAAGTTATTTATACAATCAGATCTGGTTCTTATTCGTAACCAAAAAAACTGTTCATAGCCCCATACCTTGAGAATGTACACTTACTTGGCATTACAAGGGGAGTTAATCTGTGCAATCATCACAAATTCTTAAGTCTGCACTTAGTAATCTGAGGTCTTGGTGTAATGTGACAACTTGGAAACCATTAAAATCTGCACTTGGGAGCTGCAGTGACTCAATGGTCAAGGCAATGAATACCTCATCAGAAGGTACAGGTCTGAGTTCCACAATTTGATCAGCCTGGATTATCTACCAAATTTTTCAAGATTTTAAGGTGGTTTTTTTTTTTTGTTTCTTTCTAATTAATAAAACAGAGGCGTAGCTATGATATTTTGCACCCAGGGACGAACTATAAAATTGGCGCCCCAGCCCCCTCCCCGTTCAATCACATTTTTGAATATTACCCTTGTTTACTTATTATAATGTAACGTTGTAAGCCTCATTTTGGCACCCCTGTACCTTGGCGCCCGGGGACATATGTACCCCCCTGCTACGCCTCTGTAATAAAATCACAAAGTGTTTCAGGAGTTATTGTCATATTGGGTTATTATATATTTTGTCTATTAAAAGCTAACAAATACAAAATATGCATTAAAAATAATCTATGAGCAATGGCAATGAATCTGAAAAAATAACATACATTACATATAAAATATAAACAACAAAATTAATCAGGTACTTGATTGTGACAATACTAGTAACTGTTAAACTCTATTTAACACCTTGTCATTTTGCTTTAAAATTATTTAAAGAATAACAAATGCTGTCAACTTTAAACAATAAATCTCAGCAAAGAAATTTCTGAAGCTAAATTTGTAAATCTGGCCATGGCTTTTATCAGAAGTGTATTCGTGTACAAAAGACTATTATTAATAGGTAAACTAATTCTGACACTTAAATACTTGAATTCATTCACTGGTGTGCATAAATGACAACTTAAGTTCTTCAGTCTAGTGGGCACACTACATTATCAGTAAATTCATTTATACATTCCAGTTATTTTCATATAAAAAAAAACAATCACTGCTGTGTATCTGGTGTTTTACAAAAAAATTAATTTTTATTTGTCTTCAGTTTAAATTATAAACCATTCAATATAATATCTTATGTGGCTGACTTAAAGATTTTTATGATTTGTTCTATTGAATTGTATTTTATGACTTGTTCTATTGAAATATATGCATCTTGTATTCCAGCAATAACTTTATACCTGATTTAAACTTTTTCCAGCAATTCAGTGATTTAAAGTCTTTATCATGGGCCACTTCCACTGCTTTACTCTAAACTAAAATCTTTGTCAGTAGGATGCTTTTATGCTGTTTTACGATTTTTCTAGTGTTATGTATATTTAATTTAATTGTTTGTTAGTTAGTTTTTACAAATGTTATTTCATTACATGCTATTGTAATGTAACATTGTATGCTGGACTAGACCTTGTCCAAAACTGAGTTCATTTCTGCTTGACTTGATTGATTTTTTTTATATCATTTCATGTCAACAAGTAAAACATAGCTAAATTATTCTCTATGTGCATGGGCTTAATATCAGGACCTTTATTAACTGAAGAAGCAAATATGTTTATTTGGGTCAGGGTTTTGGAATTTCCTAAGTGAATTTTATAAGTTATGGTTTTGATTTTGTAAACATCAGAATCATTCTAGGTTATTTTCCATTAGGCAATTTTTTTATATAGAAAATGCTAATTGTGACCCAAGGTCAAGTAGAGAAATATATAATCTTGTAACTGTGAGGACTTGGTCATTCCTGCTTTAACATCTAGCACTTTAAAGTTGCATTATGTTGTGACCAGTTGGGCTGAATTTTATTTTCTTCAAACTATTGAATTCAAGTAATTATTTTCTCTGGAAACACAAAAGTGCCCTCATAAAATTCTTGGATAGAGACATTCACTGGAATTTATACTGAATTCAAACCTGGAATTATATTACTGTGATTCAACAAAAGACCGTTGACACATCAACACTTCGTAAGCTATCACAGACACGTCATCAACTTCAGTTTTCGATTTCTTTGGGACTTGTACCAAGTTTTATTCAGGACTTTAAATTACTAGGACTTATGTCTGTAATTCTTGGATTCTTTTGGGATTTAATTCACAATAATATAAGTTCTTTTTTCTCATTTTCACTTTGTATTCAAGGAAAATAAATATATTTGTTAAATTTTACAAAGCTTGTTGTCTTTCACTCTTTTCTGTTACTTATATCAAGAGCATAGACTCGTTTTTGTCTCTTCATCAATATACAATGGCACACCAACATCATTTGTCCAATAATGAATGAGACTTCATTGCAATGGTGGTTTTTGCTAAAAATCTGGTCAGTAATAGCTTTGCTTTTCTTGGATAAACCATACATAAATGTGTTTCCACTTTACTAACAGGAGCTATATTTGATGGCAGAACAGCATCATTTGCATCCATCTGAATGACACTCAAGCCAGGACATTTTCTGTCAAATTTAATCAATTAAGTAGTGTTTTAGAAGAAGTCATTAAGCTGTTTCTATTTTTAGTAACAATAGGCATATATTAGATATCAAATTAGCGTCATTTGTAAATACTTGAAAGCCATTCATGCCAGAAGGATTCTTGTCAAATTTGGTCAAAGTCTGTTGAGCAGTTTTGTTTTGCATTTTAATCATATTTCATTGTGAATTGGCATCATATGAATAAATTCTCAAGCATAGCTGCCAACCTTCCAGGCTCACAATTAGTGAAAATAGGGATAAAAAGTCGTGAATTTGGACATGAATTAGTGAAAAATACCATGACAATATCTCCATCCACTCTGACCGTCAAAACTACACTATATCAAGTTCGCAATATAAAACTAAAACCCTACATATATGCAGAAATATTTATTTATCAAGACATGATACTGTGGCAGACTTCCTCAACTGCTTGATCATAAATTTGTTTTCTAAACAGTTCAGACTTCTTGCCTGCTGGTTGATCTTGGTGACTAAAATTGCTGACAAATTTTCTGCAGCTAAGGAGGCCCTAAAGTCTGTCTTATTTTTCCTAACTAGAGAAAATACTCTTTCGCTGTCACTGTTGACTGTTGCTGTGAGGAATGCACAGGAGCTGCAGCACTTTTGGTTCTTCCAAAGGAAAATTTGGAAGCGATTTTCGAGTCCGGGAACATTTGTCAGAACAAATGTTTAGCATGGTCTCTAGCTGATAAAGGTAGATTGTGTTCAACAAGAAAACTCACAAATAATGCTTCAGCGTTAGTAGCCTGCAGGTCTTCTGCCCATGGCTTAAAATATTCCAAAGATGAAATCTGAGAATTCTTAATTTTCCCAACTTCTACGTGTTTTTTGCAACTGACATGCTTCCTCACATCGTCTCTGCGATGGCACACTGAGTGCAAAATGCATAATGAATAACAATGTTTAATGGCAGAATGCATGGCCAATTTTTGATATATTCCAAATTAAACTTCACTTTTTGAGTAATACATTTCTTTTCCTTGGTGGGGAAGACATTTTCAACATCTTACATGCGATGCTGAACGGTAACTCAAATCAGTGTTGGTGACGCATGCGAGGAGCATAATTCCGGTTAGGCCCCAGTTTCTCTCAAAAGCATTTGTAAAACTACTCTTATACATATGGATTAAAATAGGATAAAATGCTTGCTACCGGGCCAACTGTACTAATCGGCTGTAGATCTACTAATATCGCGACCAGCAGTACCGGACCGTTTCGGCAACTGCGAATATCACAACTAGCGCTTAACGGGAAATCATTTATTTTATTAAAGATTTAAAATAATTGAGGATTGGAGAATTCGTGAATTTTGGGCTTGTGGCGTGAATCCGTGAATCGCTGAAAAAGTCGTGAAATTCACACCAAATTCGTGAGGGTTGGCAGCTATGGATCAGAATGCTTTCTAACAAATTTTATTAATTTCTGCCCAGCAGTTTCAGAGAATAGGTCATCTGAGGTTGTGTTTATTTTCAGTGATGACAGTGACATGTCATCATGGATTGGCATCATCTGCATAAATCTGAAAGCTTTGTATGTCCAGTTACTTTCTGTCAAATTTGGTCAAATTCTGTTGTGTGATTTTTGAGAAAGAAACCCTTCAAACATTTCAATATTTTTAGTAATGGTAGTAATATCTGATGGTGAACAAATCTAAATGAGCATCATGCCAGAATATGCTATGCAGATCTGTTAGAAAAAACATAAACAGCAATTGTGAACCAGCAGTGCACAACACAGATGACACACAAAGGACCATACCATAAGTTCACTCTGCCTTTTGGTCATGCAAACTAGCTGATTATATGTAAAAATCTCTTTCTGAAAGCAAAATTACACATAAAATTTAAATTTACTGGTCGCATGGAAATTGTTTTTGAAACATTTTCTTTTATATTTCTAAAGTATAAATTAAACATGTGAAAATACCTTATCTTTCTCTGTGGCTCTGACATCTTCTTTCCTAGAAATGAGACAATATGAGAATGAGACACAATGAATATTAAATTTTCTGTTTCTGTCACTGCATTTTCTTGTTCTCACCATCATGTAGCTGCTCCAGCTGTAACTTTATGATAAATTTAACTTTTCCGTATGTAATATAAATCCAGATAAATGACCATATTACACTCATATTTTCTTATTTTATCTTAAGCAACACTACATACAACATTCACTTTATGTCTTAAGCTTTAACAAAGTTCTGTAGCGCAGTTTAGAACACATGGTACTAATGGTATGGAAAAATGGGAACCAGCCTGGAAATGGGTGAACATAAAATAGAGTATATATGGGTTAGGCTGACCAGGATTGGTTAATAATGTAAGTTATGTTGTAGGAAAAAGAATCTTTTGAGAACTTATCCTAGTTGTAAGTGAAAAAAAATAGAGACACTATTTTACTGATGGAATTTCAGTCCTTTAACAGTCTTGAGTTTGGAACACTCATTACTAAAATTAGCACCTGACTCTTTGGTGCGGAATTGAAAGTGCATGTTTCAAACACATGCAGGTCCAGAAAATGCAGTGGCTCATATCCTTTCTTCCACACAGAAGCTGACATCCAGGTTTCATCTATACTGATAAATATAGGTTTGATCATGAGCACTTAAAAATTTTAAATTACTGAATTTTTAATATCATGGTGTTTGCATAGGTTAACTATGGGAACTGAATTAGTACCACGAGTCCTTTAGGATCAATATCCTTGAAGATTAAGGTCTTCCTCCATCACTCATGCTATTTGTTACAGTTTCTTGTCTAAAATGCAGTGGTCTCCCCTCCACCGTGGTCCTGATAAGCCATCCAATCAACCAATGACATTTCAGAACTTGCCTATACACTATTACTTGCCTGTACACTATTACTTGCCTGTACACTATTACTTGCCTGTACACTATTTACCAATGATTTCTGTAAAATAAACATCCTGTCACCTAGCCCATCATTCAAATGACTCATGTTCACTTCTTCTTTGATATGTAATTAAAATCATCCAAGGTAATTACTCACTCGCTGGGTCATTATCTTTTGTATCAGCCTTGGCCCTACTGCTGGTACATAACCTTTGATGCTTGATTTGTAACTGCACTGATATAGCCAAGCAATTGGCCAGAGATAATGGATTCTACCAGCAGTGTGTGTTACATGTATTTCATTTTCTCTGCCAGCTTGAAAGGTTACACATACTGCTTTTAAGTTATGCTAATTCTTAAAGCTCATCCAAAAAAATGAATGCACTGCCCTTGAAGAAAAATTTAAAATTACCCTGCATCCAGCTAGCCCCATATTGGCTTCAGCCTTGGCTATGAAGATCAGAGATCAAAGTCTCCAATGTTGATTCCAATTCTGACAGTGGGATTTCCCAAAAGAAAGAACTTAGGTAAGGAAGGACAGGTTTCAACATTAAATGGAAGACTTTATATCCTTGGTTGAAATCAATCGATTGGATGCTAAGTTTTCCATACTGTTAAATTCATGTTCATATATACTTAGTTAATAATGGGTGAAATGGGGCTGTGGTAGGATGGCATACAATGGGTGAAATGGGGCTGTGGTAGGATGGCATACAATGGGTGAAATGGGGCTGTGGTAGCATGGCATACAATGGGTGAAATGGGGCTGTGGGAGGATGGCATACAATGGGTGAAATGGGGCTGTGGGAGGATGGCAAACAATGGGTGAAATGGGGCTGTGGGAGGATGGCATACAGTGGGTGAAATGGGGCTGTGGTATGGCATACAATGGGTGAAATGGGGCTTTGGTAGGATGGCATACAATGGTGAAATGGGGTTGTGGGAAGATAGCATACAATTGGTGAAATGGGGCTATGGGAGGATGACATACAATTCCTTGGGCACTTTTGCAACCTATTATTTTTGTTTTTACGGTAGCTGAAGTAGTTGTTGCTGCAGTTGTGATTATTGGCATTTTCCTTATTTAGGAACATGTGATGAGGAAACATTTTGTGAATGAAACTTGCATTTTACAACTGAGATTAGATTTACATAGTATACTCTGAGCATGAGAATGAAATACTTTGATTCACTAAACTTAGGTGCACTGTGGCATACTCTCTTCTACCTATCCAAGTAAAGAAAAGGATCATGTCTGTGTGTGTGTGTGTGATTTGAATTTTTTAATGTAGCTTTAACAATTTTTCAGTCATCTTGCTATGATGTCTGCAGTGTGGCAGTTTATAGTGATGTCTAGCACTGGACATCATGCCGCAGACATGTAGCATCATGTCCCACTCAGTCCCATTTTCCTGACACCAGAATGACCAGTCCTAAGAACCTCTTAACGTTGAGTGCCAAGCATGACACCTGTTAGTACCATTTGTAATAGTCTTTGGTATGACTCAGCCAGGGTTCAAACCCACGACCTCCTGCATCCAAGGCGGACACTCGAACCACTAGGCCAATGAAGTGGTCCAAAAAAGGGAGAAATCTGTATCTTTCTGATATCATTTACTGGAATTAAAACATTAATTACTTCTGATATTAAAACATGTTATATATATATATATATATATATATATATATATATATATATATATATATATATATATATATATATATATATATATACACACACAGATAGTACTATCATATAGGTTAGAGAATTTTTAATTCATACTCTACGGAGATTCGAACCCAGGTCCACAGGTAAATGGCATCCAATGCCATGCCTGCACACACATTTGCCTTTATTTCCTCACGACTAAGCACGTATCACCAAAAAATGATGTTACTCAATTGGTGTTATATGCTCTCGTGTGTAGCAGACACACTTGCATGATGACCTAGTAGGAATCCGGAATGTCTGTGTAGATACATGAGAATTACTAGGTCATCATGCGACTCATCCATGCAATTGATTTTACTACCACCTTGATCTGCAAGATGTCATGGTCCAATCTTTCACCTTTAACTATACCTAATTCATCACCACAATATTCTCTGATGGCATCTATTTAAAATTAGGCTCACATGCAGCCTTGCACTTGGCACCAGAATAAGTGTGGAGTTGCCATCAGAAAAGCATTATAATCATGAAATAATGAAGTACATCTGCACATGACATAAAAAACTGCTGATTTTATTATGATTTATAATAATTAACATCAGTATTCTTGTCTCTCTGGTAAACAATATCCCAAAATCTTTTAACAATTTTTCTAAATTTGGTATATGATAAAATGCAAAGTATTTTAAATTTTAAACATTGTGGAAAGATTTACAGTATGATGGATTAAAGTGCTGTTGCATATTGTTGTATAGAAGCATACCTGCATGTAATAGGTCATTTGATCAAAAGAATAAATTAGCAGGTGTCTTCATCTACTAAGATCTGGCCTTTGTGACTTCACCTGATCCGTGTACAATTACTTGGACTGTTTGATAGCATGCACACTACAGGGCTGATACTCACCTTGTACAAAAAGATGAAATAAAAGATAAGTTTGCCCAAAAAAACCTACATACTGTGGACTCATCTGTTGGAATTGTCATGCATCTAAACTGAATCATGTCTAGGTTTATACAGAACTGGGGGAGAGAACTCTGGTATGTCTTGGTATTTTCCATTGTAAATGATGTACCAGTGCTCATACTAAAGATTTAGGTTGAAGGATTTAAGTTGAATCAAGTACAAATATATCAAAAAGGAATGGAATGAAATTTAAAAGGTATTTTTACAATTACCTGATTTGCCCTCTAAAAGTCTCTCTCAGGAGTGTTCTTCCAACACTCAGTATTGCACATTTACAAAACCTTGGGGTTACATTTGTTATCTGAAATGTTAAAATAAAAATAATGTCTACTTATAAAATAGATACATGTACATTCATAGTAGGCTGCACATATATTACTGTAGGACATCACTTCTTATCTTTATGACAATTTATATATTTGTGATGTGAAAGCTGCCTGTATAATTGACAAAGAATTCAATTATTATGATATAAAATAATATAATTAAATACAACATTACAGTTATCATATTGTCATCGACTCAGGGTTGACTACAATAGAGATCACGTGAGGTTTTACTTTCAACATTTTGTGGTGGGGGAATTAATACCCTTCATGTCTGCTCTGTGACGAGGCTCCATGGCAGTGGGGTAAATACCTATAAATTACCAATGCGACTAATCAGGCAGGTACTGTGCTTCTCTACTGCAGAGGGGGCTGGTTGACATTACTGACTGAATAACCAATTCATAAAGACTACACAATGAAATACAGAGTGATTTATAATCAGATACCATTTCAAGAATAAATCGTCTTTATGTCAATTATATATTTGAACATAAACAATCATTTCAAAAGAGCTTTTTATACCTAATACATGTATACAGAAAAGGTTAATTGCCTTTCATGTAATATACCTCTATTTGGAGTTATTAGTGATATTAAAGAATTTATGTACATTCCCAATACAGTTGAAACAAGGTAGTCCAAGAAGTTTACATCATGATCCATGATCACACAGATCACAAATTCTTCTAGGAATTTTAAGTTTTTACTTTATTTAATCAAATCTAAAGAAACTTATGCACCAACTTTACGAGAGGAAGGTGTCATTTAAATCTTACACGAAGCCATCGGACTGAAGCATAGTATTTAACATCCCAAATTATAACCAGTAATGAAAAGTGGAAGTTTGCTAATTTTTCACATTTAGTCTAAAAACTTAATTAAATTTATTGCTGAAATGAACAATGCTGTGGGAAAACTGTCATGATTCCAAGATTTATCAAACTAGCCCCCTTGCGATAATTCAGATTCAACCAAACTCGCGCTTGCAATAATGCAAAATCAATAGGTGTCTACCTTACTACAAGTGCAAGCTACCCACAAAGCTTCATACTGGGATGTGATGTAGAATCAATGTTACTGTGCAGAAACCATTTTTCTTTTTTAGTCAATGTGACCTTGAATATGGACCCCAAACAAATAACCTTTTCCTTCCCCCTTATCCATGCCATCCACAAAGTTTGATCCAGATATGTGACTAAAATAATTGCCAGTCACCATGTTTCTCCTTTGAGTTGCTGACCTTAACTTTTGATGATGAAATTGATAGGCCTATTTACAAAGTATGGTAACAGCACATTGTGGAGGAACAAAACAGGGATCACAAGGAAGAACATCATAACATCACGTACTTGAAAATAAATTCTGAAACTATCTGTCACTAGTGTGAAAACAACAGCCTTTGTAGATCTTGCCTACATTCTTAAATGTTTAAGCAAACATCTCAGGCTGAAGCTCAAAGTCTGAACATTTTGACAGCCTATAACTTTAGCATGTCTGCAGCTAGTACATTCTGATCTAGTGAAAATGACTACTGTGTTTGTCAAGGACTCTTTAAGTGATAAACTACTCATGATGACAAATTAGGAACTGTGAAATGACATAAAAATGCAGCAGCATTATCGAAAAAAAATAAAAAAGGTATGAAACTTACTCTTGCTGTCACCAATGCATCTATTGAAGGAACAGTTATTGTCTCTACATTTTTGCGGACTTCAAATAATATCTGTAGGAAAATAGCAAAGCAGCTGGTAAAGCAAACCACAAAAAGTAAAACAAAAAGAAAAGGCATTGAATAGAAGTACAAAGTACATGAATATGTCAGTTTACCATGGTATTTTCTTACAGTGGCACATAAAATCATACTTTTCCACCATTACTGGAAATTTTAGTCCATAACTAATATATGGAATGTATGATATTAAAAGCATATTTGTCATTTTTTATCACAAAATACTTAAAACAAGTCCCTAAATGGGACTGAAGCTCTAGTGGTTCTAAAGAATTTCCTGGAATTCAAGGTGATACCATTCCTTCCACCATGTTGAAACCTATCATGTACTGAAAAATGATGTTAAACCCACAACAATAATATCTGAGTACATTATACACACACACACACACATACATAAATATTTTCATTGTAGCCAGCTCTAGTTTGGTACTGGACATATTTCATAAACTATGTTACAGTTAAAAGTTCAGGAAGATATCATGCCTATCCAGCACAAATATGTACAAATAGTATACCACAAATAATAAAACTGATTGTGCTGATAATCTAACAGGTTTCTTTCCTAACAGATGATTTCTAATTCAAAAAGAGTTGCATCCCTTATCACACTCTTGTGTAAGCTTTGTTACAAATCTGTAGTCTGCACTGTGCAAGAACTGCTACTGACTTTGACACACAGTGACCATGTTATTAGTCAGGTTTGAGACTTGCATTTAAGTATGAATTAAGTAATATTTTATTTTAATTAATAATCATAATTTTTATGAATAAGACCAATATATTTTTGCAAGTAATAGCCATATGAACTTCTAATCATTATAATGATAAATCATTTCATTTTTCACATTATATTAAGTACTGTATTTATCTAACCTGGCAGCTGGCTGAGTACACTTGCATTTGTCAATGGTTAAGAAAATTAATGATTGTATAAAACTCAATGGAAAAAGTATAATAAAATTTATTATAGTGATATGCATTATGTGATTTATTTATGGCCAAATTCCACACCTGAATGTCTTTAAATGTTGGAAGCTGAACAAAATTCTCCTACATGTGTGAACTACATATAACCAAATCCATACCAGAATAATATGTCTTTCACTTTCTAAACCCATGTAACTTTAACCAACCTGTCCATTTTTTTCCCAGCATAATATAACATTATCTTGGATATCGCTTATCATCCATTCTAATCAACGTAATCCATTCTAATCAACGTAATCAAATACTTAATACATGTAATAAGTAAAACATACAGGTAATCTTCCATATTGTCTTCTTGGTAAATGGGAGAATGTATGTCTTGAAAGGTTAGAAATCTAGTGCAGAACCTATTACGTACCTTTTCGATTGTAAATAAATATTCACACACCCCAAATTTCAGTGCATTAGTTAATACAGGTTTTCATTTTTGCTGTAGGGCATAATGCCATTTTTCAGCACAAGATAGGCTATACATGGTGGCCAATATAAATGGTGGAAGAACCTGGGAAAACCCAGAAAGAACCACCAACCCACAAGAAAGTTAATACAGGTGTGATCATAGCATTGAATAGCATCATAGCATTAAATAACACATTTGCATCACTTATTTCAAACAACACTCACTGTATGCAGAGACTAGTTTGTTTGAACTGAGAGTTCTTCCTTTTCTTTCATCCAAATAAGATTACAAGTGAAACATAATCAGATGTATTTATACCCAGATACAATTTGATTACCCTAATGCCACTTTCATTACTCCTAAAAATCTAGTTTCTGGCTACATTTTTTTATACTTTTATCTAAATTAACACTTATTCATTTATTTTCACAAAATGTCTCCACCATATTAATTTGCCTTTGTAGATAAATCGCTGAATCAGCACAATTTGCAAACATCATCAGTATACATCAGCATAATAATGTCAGATATTTCATGTGTAATAAAGATACACCTCTCTCTTGATAATTCACACACAACGGGGGTCGAAAAACATTGACCACACTATAAGTGAGGGTGTGAGTTACCAAGGGACCTAATATAAAAAAAAACTAATAAAGGGATCGACGTAGAGGCAAAGGGGGTGGGGTGGCAGGTCACAGTGTTGAACAATTAATTTATAATCATGCCGAAATTAACTGTGAATAAATATCTCTTCATAACAGTGTACCCTGTTTACCTTTTCCTCATTGAGTAACATTAATTTCAGGATAAATTACAGTATATTGAGATCATCAAAAACATTATTCCACAAGGATTCTTTTTGTTTAACATGTGTACCACTTCACACATTGTGTACTATGTCACTAATTTTTGTGCTGAATTAGACACATTCTAGTTTTATTATTTGTTCAAAATTAGATGTTTTTTTGGTTCTTTTTTTAACTGAAAAAAGATCGACACTCTTTTTGAGACACAATGTCGACCAAATGATAGATGGATAGATGGGAAAAGATGTATTTAATTACAGTAGAAATAAATTAAGATATAAAATTCACATGGGTTAATCATTACCAACATGAATTTAATGGGTCTACAAATTAAAAACAATGTAAATTATAACACAATAATACTTGCAGTTTGTCACATGCTTGATAAATATCACTTCACATTTTGAAAAAAATCAGTTAACTTTTTTTGTGTTACTCCTTGATTTCTGTCAGCAAGCAAAATCTCTCATATTTCTCAACTGCATGATCTTTACATAGTCAACATTTTGGGTCTCCAGCCACTGTATAGCAAATTTAAAAGATTCTATTGCTTCCTGTGCAGAGGGGGGAGGTGGTGCAACATCTGCATCTCTCTCAACACTTGTGGTACTTTAGTTAAAATTGTCTTCTGTTGCAAATTTGTTATAGAATTAATAATTTGTTCATCTGACATGTATTCAGCTGTGGGATAGTCACTGTCAGCACATATCCACTCCTCCACATCGTCAGAAGAAACATCCATCTCAGCACCAGGAGTCTATACAAATTGCTCTCAAACAGCCTCTGCATTAATGACATTACCATTCGTTTCACTCAAACCTTCAAAGTCACTATCATCATCACTGACTTACTTTTGGTCAAAGGCAGATCCAAGAACCTCAATCCAGCACCCCTCTATGATCTTAGGAGTAATCGCTTTCCATGCCTGACCACCCATGAATACAGCCTCTTTTAAATTCACACTCTTGAGAAAGATCATAAAACCCTCTCCACTATCCAACATTGACTGCATTAACAGCTAATGGTAATTCTGTTTAAAAGTACTAATAATTCCTTGGTCTATAGCTCATTTATAGATGTTGTATTTTTGGGGAGGTATTCCACCCAGATCTTTCCATTGCTTGTTACAAGTGAATCAGCAGGGGCGTGGGCTGGGCAATTATCTAACAAAAGTAGAGCTTTCTCCTCTAAGCCCCTGTATCGCTAATGGTTTCTGATGGCTGGGAAAAACATTTTGAAAAACCACTCCATAAAAATGGTCACAGTCATCCAAGCGTTCCCACTGCATACAAATGGAAGGCTGTCCATGTTCATATAATGGAAACAATGAGGGGACTATTTGCCAATATATAACAGATACATCTTGTGTGTACCAGTTTTTTCAGACAAAACAAAAGTATTAATCTCTCTTTTTTGTGTTTGAAGCCCTCCTTTTTGTGTGGGTCATTTTTGTTGGCAAGAGTTTTCTGTGGCATCATTCTGTAGCAAAGACCAGCCTCATCACAGTTGTAAATTTAGTCTTCTGTATATTGTTCAGGATGATAATATCTCTGAGCTGGTTTGGATAATTACATGTGGCTTCCTGACTTGTTGAGCGTATCTCTCCCAACAAATGAATTTTGTTTAATGTTGGCGCTGGAATCTCCAAAGCCATCCATTGCTTGCCTTGAAATGAAAGTCATTCTCCATACATTTTGCCATTTTCTCTGCTTGGGCCTTGAGAATTGTTCCAGAGATAGGAACACCTTGTTCGCATTGCTGTGTAAACCACGTGTACACAGAATCAATTAAGTATTGTTTGCAGTCCATCATCTGAATCAACATCATGTAAGTAATCCAGAAGTTTCTGCTCATCCTTAAGCCTACCTCTAAATGTCGACTCAGCAATTTTGAGTTCACTGCAAACAGATCTTGCTTCACCGTTATGATCCTTATCTATGATGCAAAGCTTTTCAGTCACTGGGTACGCCGTTTGCTTGATTCCTTTACTCTCCATGGTCAAATTTACAAATGACTAGGATACGTAACTGATTAGTATATACTTTAACAATGTTAAGTACATGATATGTGAAACCAGTTTTGGTCAAATAAAATGAATTTTGAGAATGGTAGTGAGGACAAAGATCTTACATAGGTGTCAAACCTTTGAGATGAAAACCTGTATGCCAGACCAATAAAACCTTACGTGAAAAAATGTATTCATACATTATACAAGATCAACAGTTTTCAAACAACAAATGCTATACACAAATTATTATGGCACATATTTACATAATTATTAACATTTCTGAAACTTTATTTCATTCTTTTTACTAATAACACTATCATCTTCCTGCTTTGGCCAAGCAAAGAAGATTTTGCTGGATGGTTCCTTCTTCATTTTATTCATGAATAAACATAACTGAAGAGGGTCTGGTGCCAATATACAGGTGAAAAATTCTGTATATTTTCATTCAATCTGCATACATGAACACTGATTTCTGTAGATCAAGTTTAGAACTTTAAACAACTTCCCTACCTTTGTTCACTAAGCCACCCAGTAATTCTACATAATCAATAGAGTCAAAAGCCTTTCTGAACCACTGCTTGAAGCGAATTTTTTTTATCTATATGGCAGAGTAGCTACCGGAGCTTCTTCAATTTTGTTTTTAGCTTCATAACACTAATTTAAAATACTGATAAAACTTTTATTCAAGATATTAGTGATAGAGATGCCCTTGCAATTGTTAGGGTTGTCTAAAGAGTCTCATTTTGTGTAATGAGAAGATAATGCTTTCACCCAATTGTTTAGAGAAGTGACAGGTGTCAAAAAGTTCATTAAATAATTTGACTAAATAAAATGTTTGAAATTGTGTTTATATTTTTTTCGACTCCAGTATACCAGACTTTCCTGATTTTAATTCTGATATGTTTGAGAACTTAGCTTCAGAGAGACGAGTTTCAAAAATATCATCTGAAATATCAGCCATACAATTAGGTGAAAATACTCTGTTTATGCTATGATAATATTTACTGATAATAATCTAATCAGAAGCTTATATTTAAGAAAAGTGATTGGACAGTGGAATGAGTAATTCCCCTACTGTACTGCTATAGACTCGTATAGTGTTGTCATTATGGCCCAAGAAAAGGTTTAAAGGTGACTGGGGAATTACCTAATGGGATTCATTCAGAAATTGTCTTCTGGAGGACACTTACCTTACCATCTTCGGATTGTAATTTATGCAAATAACCAGCTCGGCTTGAGTAGACAAAACCATTCTTATCATATGTTCCTTGGCCACATATAATGTTCTCGTCAAGGTGGCATATCCTCTGACCTGGCACAAAGAATATATAAACAAGAACTGAAACTAGTTTGTATGACTTTTGTAGATCTAAATATTAAAGGTGTACCGACTAATCGGCCATATTCATAATCGGGCCGATTATTGGAACAATTGGTATAATCTGTATTGGCAGAAATGATCGGTACCACTGTAAACAAATTTCCAAAGTATAAATTTAATCATAACATTCATCTTGACATGGCTTGAATTTTCAATCAGAATTAAATAGTGGAAATCAAGGAATAAACATTTGATTTGGGGGTTAATCGAAAGACAGTATATTCTTAAAAGTAAATACTTTTTAACATGCTTGCTGTAAACTACCGCTGATTGTCTGCTAACAACAAATTATAAATACCGTGTATACACTTATCCCAATCACTGCAGCCAACTAGCCAATGAGGCCTCGTGTGGCTGTTGAACTTCGAGCATACACATTACAGGGATGGTCCTGGCATTTAAAAAGTTTTCACCCCAAAAAAATCACAATCTCAATATTCTGTTGCCAATTTTCAAAAAATGTAGCCAGAAAAAGTAGTGAATATTTTTCCAAGACTAATAATGTAATAGGCAATGAAAATTGAAAAAGATGGGATAGTTAATTATTGACAACAAGCAATACAGCCATAACATTACAAAATAAATCATTACATGACTGTTTTGCACTACTTCCATGGTCTTTACATTGTGCATCACCATTAGTGCATAGGTACAACTGTTGTCACCTGAAATAAATGCATTATCAAATGTAAAATATCTACTTTCCTATAGTCTCTCTTTTTTCAATAGAAACGTCAGGTATTAAGCAAATCTATATCATGTATATTATTTTCCAAATAGTTTTGAAAAAAACTTTATTTAGATAATGACATTTTAATACTAAAACCCTATGATCGTACTTTGCAATGTAAGATAAGTAACGTATCATGCGACCATCGATTTCACGCATTCAGGAATTAATGCCCCCCCCCCTTAAGGCTAGCTTCACAAACATCTCCGTCAAACAGGAGTTCAGAAATTTATTTTTGCTGCACTTTACATGCTTTTCTTGTTAGTGAATTGCTTCCTAAATCCCAGGAATGATCACTGAATGCTGTAGATTTTTTCTCGACAAGCAAACTATGATCTCCATTCCCGCCAATGAAACTTACATGAGTCAACTTGAGCAGCAGGGGGGGCGAATCGGACATTTTGTCCAATCGTCATTTGGTTTAATTAATACTTTCTGCACTCAGCGGATCCGGTGTCGTCAGCGCCCGGTAAAAAAAACGACGTCGTCATCGGGGGGTCGTCCAATTGTCATTTGGTTTAATTAATATTTTCTGCGCGCCGATCCCAGCGTCGTCAGCGTCCGGTAAAAAAGCGCGACGACCGCGTCGATGTCATTACCCCCCCCTGCTGCTAAGAAGTTATTTACAATGATCTTACAAACAGAGTGATTACTAACTCCTCCTCTTGTAGATCAATTAGGTTATTTGACTGATCGGTAAGTCTAAAATTAATTCTTGTTAAAAACCGATTATGGCATCGCATATAGACCGGATTAATCGGGCTCTCAATGATTAAGAATCCGGGAGGGGCTGTTGGTGAAAATGAATAAAGGATATACCCCTGTTGAGCTTGATTTGATTGCTTGGTATCTATCTGGTAACTCCCTTCGATAACATCACACACTAGATTGATTGCTATCACCGATGCGATATTTACGTTGTATGGAGCAATATGCCTACCACCATCTCCGTTATCGTGTTTGAGGATAATTGATGGACCGAAAAAATCATTAAGAGACTTTCTTAGTTCTGGCGCGTTGTATCCTGGAAACTTGAAATCGGGTAAATCGGCTTCTGTGATATTATACTCGGTTAGGAATTCTTGTTTATTATCATCGCTGTTATCGGATATTATTTTAACGATTTGTTCATTGATATATTCCATGTCTGATATAAGTTGATTTAACACCTCAACGTGTTTTTGTGCTTTTGTTTTCCGTAGTTGTTCTAGTTGAAATTGGTAATTACGATTAATCTCGATAAAAAAACTATCGATATCATTTAAATTAACTGTGATCACGGCGTGCAATTCAGGAGTTTCCTTATACTGAAAATACCAATACATGGTATTCCTGTCTTGAAATATAAACTTGCTGGGTAATAACGTGTTTTTTATAATAGACAAATCATCTCGATAACTGGGATCAATTTCATGATACGATTGCGCATTCGTGTGAAATTCCCGCGGCCTTTCATGAGGTGGATTCTCAGGCCAACCTAGTATGGTTCTTATTGAACTGTTATAAATATCAACCATATACCCCGGTGTGCTTATTTCAATCATCGACAATAACGTCGGTTCATGAACCGTAATAGCGATTTTTGATTCTTTTCCTGTGATCGATTTTATCCTGCGTTGAAATTCTTTATTGATTTGTTCTACTTGGTATGACCCAGTTGGTATTGTAACCTCCTTCCAGTCTGGGGTCCCATTGGGTTTATTTGTCCATGCAAAAACCAGCGAGTTATTAGGTTGTTGTCCGTTAAATGCTTCCGCTCGGATATTAGGCCAACTGTGATATACTCGCAATTTTGCCAGCGCTATTTCCTTCACTGGAATCAGAGAAGGGAAGTTTACACTGAATTCTGGCTTCGTTGATGTTATCGATATCATACTTGTTTGTACCGGAGTGGTGTTCTCCGCGATCCGTTGAAGTAATTGAAACCCTTCGGGGTTCAGCGACATTATTATTATTCGCTGTTTCTAGTGTTTAATTTCAACACCGAATATTAACAACCTGCTTGTTTTCAGGAGAATGTTTTGAGCCCATTGAAGTGGTTTCAGCAACGTGGTTTCCAGCTTCCAGTTGAAAATCCTCGATTTTTGACATCGCGGAGTCATACAACTGGACCATCGTGGAGAATTCAACATCGGATATAAACGAATTATCTATCGCCAACGAGATCAACCCGGATAATTTCGAGTACGCGTCGGATACTATTTGATGTTTTACTGTATACTCGTTGAGTTTTTTCTAAGAACACGATGATATCTTTCTAGTGATTGCGTTGGCGACTCCAGCAATTGTTGTCGCCGCGGAGATAGCGATTGGAACAGCGATCGGGGCCATCATGGTCACCGTGGATAAAATAACACCGGTACCGGCTACTATACCTGACACCGAGTACACGACCGCGTCGATGGCGGTTATTTTTCGACGGTATTTTTTTATTTTTACACGGTATTGTTCGGAAAGCGTTTTCAAATTCGCGGAGAATTCTTTTACGGTATTGAATCGATATTGATGTGACGTCGGTGATACCTCTGATTCAATTACCTTGGTGGTCATTTTTATTTTAAAAGAGCTAGTGTTTTTAATTACTTAGATCCGCTACAAATTCCACATACCATGTAATGTTTGCCCTGGTTAAATTTCTATCAACGGCTCTAATTGTAAACGGTTCAGTTGCGTCCTTGTCTATAATTGTTGATATTGTATTGTTAAACCCGAATGAACTTGACGATAATATATTAAACTGCATCAATGAAACCAGTGTCAATCGATAAATGCCCTTAACAGTTGCGGTAATATTTACTATATTCTGTGTAGGAGTCCAAGTGAATGATCCATGCCGAATCGTGTATACTGTGTTGATGGTGTTCTCATGAGGGATTTTTATTTTTGTCATTTCCGGTAGTCTGTCTTTGATATCTGTAACATCAGCTCTGATCGTTCCTATTTCCTGTGTATGCGCGTCTATATTCCCCTTAATCGCTGCAACATTAGTTTTGATTGTTTCTATTTCCTGTGTATTCTCGGTCATACTTTTTTTGTTCGCTGCAACATCAAGTTTGATTGTTCCTATTTCATATGTATGCACGTCTATACCTTTTTTGTTCGCTGCAACATCAGTTTTGATTATTCCTATTCCCCGCCAATACGCGTCTACATTTTTTTGTTCGCTTCAATATCAGTTTTGATTGTTCCTATTTCCTGTGTATGCGCGTCTACACTCCTTTTGTTCGCTTCAATATCAGTTTTGATTATTTCTATGTCCTGTGTATGCGCGTCTACATTATTTATGATCGTTGCAACATCAGTTTTGATTGTTTCTATTCTTCATCCATGCGCGTCTACATTATTTATGATCGTTGCAACATTAGCGCCGATTATTTCTATTTCCCGTTCATGCACGTCTACACTCCTTTTGTTCGTTGCAACATCAGTTTTGATTGTTTCTATTTCCTGTCCATACGCAGTGATATCATTTATAGTTATTGTAATTTCATCCGGTTTGACATTTTTTCTACCAAAGAATTTATCAACGGCGTCATCAACCCTGTTAATATTTTTTCGTAACGAGGTAAATTGGCCCGACAGCGTTGTAAACTCCAAAATACTATTTTTTATCCCTACAAGATTCGGTTCGGTCACCGTCGGGGTCCCAAAAAAACTAGCAGTAGTGAGTTGTATACCGGTGACAGACTTTTGTATCCCCTTGAACTGATTTGCTTGCGCGTTAAATTTATCATAGAAATTTTTAACGAATTCGACATGGATATATAATTGTCGCCCAGTGTATTTATTTTTCCATTTATCGTCAAGATGGATTCACCTGATTTAAGTCGTCCGTCGCCGGTATATAGCGCGATAGTGTTCTCGGCGGCATTACGCTGTCGTGTTAAAACGTCATCCAGTGACACATTACTGGATTTCAATTTACCCTGGCGGTCTTGAAATACAACTATTTCGCCAGGGTTAACACTGGTTAGATTTAACGTATCAGCGATTTCATCCTCGATTAGTTTTTTTATGTCAACGGTGGCGGGCGTTTCCGTGGATTTTTTCAGCGCCGAAACCGGTCGTCCCCAGATATCAATCATTATTATTGTAAAAAAAAACAGTGTTTTTAATTAACCCGCCGGGCCTCTACGACCCCACTAGTGTATTCGTTTACAACCACATGAGGTGGTTTCCGCGATGATGAAATCGCCGCGAGTACGTTCAATACCTCACGGCCGCATATCGGTGGGTCACTTAATTGTTGTGTTGGCAGCGTGGAATAAAAAACCGGGGCTGAACACGCCCGGATATACCGCATGAACTCGTTCGGCGGGGCTAACCCGTATGAATCAAAATAGACGATCGCACGCGGATCAATTGTGTATGCAACCCAATAAGTTCCCGCTCCGGAGGATTTATCGAGGTTAATTATACCGGTTTCAATATTTCTTGGTTTTGTCGGTAATTGATCCCTCATAAAAACACCTCTGAAGTTTTTTATCGCTAACGCTTCTGCGGCATCTATTAAATCAAAATTAGACATAGGAGTCATTGACTCTTGCGTTAATAAACGGTTCCCGGTAGTCTTAGACCCTTCCCCGAGTACCATGAATACGGGGTTCCCGGTAGTCTTAGACCCTTTCCGGCTACGGGTCGTCCTCGTTTCTTTTTTTTATAGCCTTTCCCGGTTGCCTTCTTCAATGCCATTCCCGCCGCGGTACCAACGGCTCCTAACGCCGCCGCCTTCGCCACTGCTGGGGCCGCCGCGGCAATCAACGCTGGAATCGCAGCTAACAGCGGAAATATCCCACCGGTCTTTTCCATGTTTTTAATCGCTGCGGCCGAAAAATCTATTTGAACACCCTTTTTATTCCTCATCGCATCATTGAAATGTTTTATTTGACGCGCCGTCAACGATATCTTATGATTACCACCTGCCATCTGTAACGGCTTTAACGTTATTGTGGTTCCACATTGTTTAGCCGACTTTGATTGTAATTTCTTGACTTGACCATCGGTCAACTCTACACCGACAACACTATACAACATTTTTATTGTAAACGCGTTTATGTTTTCAATTACATGTTTTCCACTGGTGCATCAACGATTCTCATTCGTCCACCAACACCTTCCAACAGCATTGCTTTATCGCTGAGAATGACAGCAACCGCTCTATAATCAACACCACCCGGGGCTATACGAGCTCGGAAGTGTATATCAACCACGGACTGTCTCGTTAAATCAAGATGTTCCAACGAAAAGTAATAAATCGGATACAGGTTTTTAAAATCAAGTTGTGATATTTGCAAACCGGTGTCAACGTTTTGATCACGACCCATATATGACAGCAATCGATGGTACACACGTGCGACATGGTTGTCGCCGTAATTAAGCTGTATATCCTCGGATGGTTCCTGTTGTCCGTTTATTCTCAGCGAAACATCCCTGACTCCTAATTGATCAAATATCATATGGCTGCGTTCTTGATTGCCCAATCGATCCCTATTCTGTAGCGCTATAAATATATGACGCGGGGCTGAAACGCCTTGTTTTGATGCCAGGTGCCATGTAAATGTATCAGCGACATTATCCTCTTTAGCATCAGTTGTTACCGCTAGCCAACTCAACAACGATTTTCCCCCCTGTTCCATAAATGATAACAATCGTGCTTCCGAGGTAACTGATGGAGTCAACACCGGCATCCACAATGCTATTTTAGTTAAAACGACTTTACCGGCAGCGACACCAGCAGCACACCATATTGCATTGTTATCATCGCCCCTTCGCGTTAGCGCGATTGTATGCTTAGCCCCATAGATAACTTTTCTGACATTTCTACAAAATCCGAATATGTGATGGAGTGGAATCGCGCATGAAAACTGTCGGCGTTGTCCTTGTAATGTTGCTACTCGTGTTGCAAACCCTAGATTAAAATTATCGTTAGTACTTTTTATAATAGTAAAATTGTCACCTGGTCTTGCTCTGCGGTCTGGATTGGCTGCTTCAGCTTGATTAGCAACTGAAGTATCTTGTGGTGTCAGCACGTTAATGTACTGAATATGATCAGCGTTATTAGTGGTATCCTTTGCGAACATCATAGATGGGCCTGCCGATCTTGTATAATCATCTGAGTATCTTGCTAGCCCAATTATCGTCGTTGCAACATCAACCTCGCGTTCTATTGATTCAATTTCTCGCCCGTCAGTAAGATATCTGGCACTCTCAAATAACGCCATGATACCGTTGTTGACAAAACCAACTCGAACACGAGGGTCATCTGCGTATGGTGTATTAGCGGCAACATTTGTCACGAGTTCTCCCTCAATTTCGATAAACGCTTCACACGGCAAAAAGTATTTACTGGTATCTTGGACTTGAAGTTCAATTCGCGATCGTAGGTCGGCTTGTGGTGGTTGATAGGAATAAAATTGATAATCACGGACAGAATCATCCCTGCGCACTGGGGCGTCCATATCAAACGCGGGATCAGCGGTTCGCGCAAACATTTTATTATTATCATGTGAGTGTTTTCAACTGAAATTCATCAACGTCGTTTTCGTCATAAATTCTTTGAATCCTGTTTAAGACCACTTCCCGCTATCGCGTTCATGAGTGCGTTGGTTGTTGCATCAGTGGACGGCGAAGCCATCGACGACGGCGGGGTCGTTGCCGAAGCCATTGACGCTAGTTTTTTTTCCACCGCGTTATTTATTACCCTGCTGACATTTGCAGGCATCACTGTTGTAGAACGCAGCGGCGTTTGTTTTTTTCTTCTCACCAACGACATTAGTTTATCTCGTGCGGCAGAAAACGCCCTTCCGGCAACATCTCCAATAGCACTAATACCCCTATCACGAATAACATCAATAGCCTTCATTCCTAATTGTTTGGCTAATGGCGCCACTTTTGGAGCCATTCTTGTAAATAACCCCGCAATGGTGCTACCGAGACCGTCTCCGTACCACGCGCGGTATACAGGCAATCGTGAGTTTACCACGTAGACGCTGACTGGTTTATCATGGTTGTAGTGTATAATCATCTTTATTATAAAAACACCAGTGTTTTCCAATTAGTGATTGGTCAATCGCTGTAATGACCGTGGTCATCAAAACCGTCCACGAGTTCGTCTATGAGCGTTCGATATACATTAATGTCCATGATACCACCGGCAAATAACCGCCTGCAAATATCAGCGGCCTCATTGATTATTTCCAGAGAGTTATTTCCGGCTCGTTTTCCTCCGATTAGTACTTCCAGCCGTGATATATCACTGAGAACATTACCAGGACAAGTAACGTCTTTACCAACAGAGTATCCTTTTCCGTGCTTTGGTCTTTTACTTTTTACTTTCTCGTGGAATATTATATAATTATTATCACGCGGTGGTAATACATTTTTATGTTTAGTTGCCAAATACACTATTCTTGTCCAATCCTTTAACGACTTTATATTTTTCTCGTAGCCGCTATTAATATGCTCATCTCGTGAATCCTTATCAAAATTTATGGCAGTAAAATTAACTAATCCTTCGTAGCTGTCGAAGGCTCTAATTTTATCTATTGTGCTCTTTTTAAGTACATTACGGGGTATATTCCCCTCTTTCTCTATTTCTTCCGGTATTTCTTCTTCTGGTTCTCTTGCGGTGGCGCCTAGTTCTTCTTCATCGGCCATTGTAACATAAGGTTCTTGTGGGTCCGTTATAGCGAGTGGTGGCGGCCTCTCCCTCCGTTGGTGTGTTGTAGCAACCGCTATTTTCGCAGGAAGTGTTTCCAGAGACTCTTTTGTTTGCTCGGTCTGAGCCGCTATCTTTTCAAGCGCACCGAGGACGGGCACAGTTGCGCTTTTTACCGGGGCAAAGAGTTGTTCACTTCCAACAGCAAAATCAGTTTGTAGTTGTTGCCGCGTTTGAAGTTGTTTTCGGACCCTGTCTCGTAACGGTATGAACTTTTTAAGCGCTGCTAGCCGCTCTCTGGCTAGCCGAGTAGTAAGTGATTCGCCTACCATTATTGCAAATTGCTCCGTAATTTCTAATTTCCCTGTGGCAGCGTCAGACGCACGTTACCACGACCTATCGGGGGAAAAAAAAATGTATACAACGTAAAAATTCACTTCCGTACGCTACATGCCAGGCTCCACGGAGTTTTCGTCTATAATCCTTCTAATGTTTTTGATCTTACTAGAAATCTCCCGCCGTCGTTCATAAACACGTCCGAGTTTTTTTCGTATTATTTCAACGGTAGTAAACAATCCAATAAATGCATTTACGTCATTGCCATACAGGTTTTCATTGATTGTATATTGTACTCGCTTTATAAAAGAATACTCACGTGGCAAGGTATATCGACCTTTCTTTGATTGCTCGTTAATAATTTCATAATCGGACAATATTTTTTGGTTATCAAGCTTATCAGATAATACAATTCCTTGATTTTTTAATTTTGAAATTTCAGTTAAAACGTTATTGATGTCTTCGATATTCATATTCTTATAAACATCTTTATTTCTAATATAAAAAAAATGAACGGCACACCCGTTTGGCAACCCCGCTGGCGCCCTATGACGTCAGAGGGGCCCATCGGTTACATTCACATCTTGGAACCCCTTGGGTGCCTTCGCATCCATCTGAGCCCAAGGGAACCCCGAAACATACATCTCCGGGAGGGAGGCCTAGGGTGACAAACGTCATCGTAGACCGCCCAGAAGATATGCTTGGGGGGGACATGATGGGACAGCACAAACATAAAACGGCGGGGCGGAACTCTACGGCCGATTCGACCAATCAAAAGCAACCCAATTAAATTAACCCGGTTGCATGATTGTGAATAAAAGACAACCACACGCCCGGGTCAAGTGCGTGGGTTAGTTTTGATTGATCGAATCGGCTTTCGAAAGCCCCAGGCTTATAACGAGTCGTCTTATATATAAGGTGACTAATACAACCGCGTCAGTCACAAGGTGTGTGTTAATAATCCTTGAATACTTATTAATGGTGTTTCACAGCATTTAAATAAAACCAAATATTTGAATAAAACATTAAAAAAAAGAATACAGCTGTTAGATAACAGCGTGTATTTCATTAGTTTTCATCGTAAAATGATTAATTAATCGTAACATTAATTGGACTTCAAGGGACGTAACTCTTGTCACAAAACGAGTTATCTCCCTTTGATGTTATATATGAAAATCGAATTCTGTGACCCGTCTTTTTTGAGATCGCTGTTTGATATACTCGTTCTGCTACTTTTCGTACTGAGGCTCTACAAATATCGAAATATTTTCCTGCCTCATTCATCAACTGAAATATTTTTTCCTCGTGCGGTGATGTATCAAACGATTTGACCCCCCTTGCTTGCTTTGAAAACTTACTAGTTTGGCCTTTTTTATTATTTTCACTCTGAGAGATGGCTTGCAGATTACACAGTCTGTTATTTTGAGGACATCCATCAATGTGATCAATAACAAGACCGTCGTTGATCAATCCGTTAAACGCTTCATAGATTATTCTATGAACGTAATAGCTTTTTTTCCCGGCACCAAACATCAAATACCCCTGATTATTTACGGTACCAACCGGCTTCTTCAGTCTGCAGTTTCTAACAATGCCGTCGCGAGATGCCTCGTAATTAACGAGCACAGGATGCGGCTGAAATTCTTGGTTCATTTGTATAATAATACTACTTGTCTAATTCATTATTTGGTTTAATTATAAACCTTGCAATGTAGTCTTGAGGAGTTTTGATGATTTTGTCCTTGACGGAGTCAAGGACGGAGTCAATGACGGCGTTTTTTATTCGCTTGTCATAATAGCGTTTTAGTTCCCTGTATCGTTTGCCGCCACAATTGATACATAATTGTGATTTACCACGCACCCCAACGTGGCAAACCAAGCACGGGAGGGGGCCATTTGAACCATTACAAACGCTTTGTAAATGATACCCGCAGAATTCACCTCTACATGATTTATTGCACGGGGTTGTCGACCCAATCATCAACCATTTGCAGTGATTCATTATACTATATTCTTTTATTTAAATACTTGTTTTAATTATATGGAGGAGGAGTTTGAGAGATTATCAGCAATTAAGCCCTGGAAAAATATTAAGTTCAATCTCGATAGAGCCCTCAAGGACGCAACAAAAGCGTTAATAAACGATAGAACCCTGTTGAATAAAATACGCGATTGTATCAACGAATTCAAGCGTGATGGTGCATCTCATAGTTGGTCAACATTTCGAATTGATGGTGTTGTTGATGCTACCATGAACGACAACCGCGCAGCAACGATAATATCACAACTTGACGGTAAAAAGTATTTCTTCAGAGTAAAATTCATTGTCCGGGTGGACTCAGGTAATTGGATCATACGTGATAAATTTGAACCAGTTCTCAGCGACAAGAAAACAGTTATTGTTAGCCGCGACTCCAAGCCGGGGTTGTTAACCGGAATTGACAGACCATACTATGAACGTATCCTGAAACAGCAGTTGTCTATGGAATATACCCGTTAAATAAGAAACCTGATATCGGAAAACTAGCGCCGATGAAACAGTCAACGGGGATAAATTGTGTAGCAGAACGAGTAATAGAGCATTTTACAAATGCGTGTCGAGGAAATAAACTGACCGATTTACGACGTAGCAAAATAAACCAATGGGAGGAGACAGTGCGCGAGTGAGGAGCAACCATCAGCGACATAGCGAGATTAGAAACGTCGTTGAGATTTCCAATAACCGTTACAACGATAACCGGTGAAGTATTATACGAATCAAAGTATAAATCAAAGGGAGCCCCAATCAAAATTATTGATCATAATGAACACGCGTGGACGCCCGCGGTCACAATATTTCCACGGGATAGAACAGTAAAGTATATCCCGGGAGAATTCCTGGGAGAGGATGGTTTCCTCGCGGAGAGGAAACTATTTGATGCTATTGCCTGCTTGTGTAAAAACGACCCTGTATCAATGTGGTTACTTTGCAGCACTGAAAACGATGTGGATACCTTTGATCAGTTTGTAAGACCAAACGGTGAATTATATCGCACTGAAGCGTTTCACAACAAGATGAAAAAAACCGCCATGGAATTTGAAGAGCATGATGAACAACTGCTAACAAATTGTTTTACGATTCCATCGGTTGCGGCTCATGTTGCAGCAAGGAAAAATGCGTGGAGACCAACGCGCAAGGAATTTCTACCGGATGTACAATCCAGTTGTTTGGAATACTATCACGGTGGACTATGGAACACTGAATACAACCGCGACGCCATGATTTCCGTTGATATGGTTGCCTGTTATCCAGCGAGTTTTCTCGGGTATGGATCCACCGCTGAGTACTTTAAACGATTTGGACACCCCAGACATGAAATGACTCGTGTTGCTATTAATGGACCACTGCCTGATTTTGATTTAACCGGATTCACTCGCATAGTATCATTTGAATTCGCAGCAGGACTTCATCGCTGTTGTTATATTTGGATCGGTAGACACATGGCTGAAAAGAGATGGCTTCCAATGGCACTGCTACGGTTTATGATTGATTGTAGCATGCTTGTATCGTTGATTGTCAGTGACGCGATTATATCATACCGGGCGCAGACTGAAGTCTGGTTACCAGAACCAGAGCGTCTAGATAGCATAATTGACGAATCCAGAAAACACATTGATGCCAACGAGGAATATATCATCGAATGGTCCAAAAAGATATTCAACCAACGAAACCGCGAGGCAAAAGATCTCGGTAGAAGAATAATTGGTAAGTTCACACAAGGTGGAAAAAACTGCGACTACAAACGATATTGCTCACGGCTGATTATAGATGACGCAGAATATGATTTCGTAATCAAGGACGCAGTGGCAAAAAATAGATACGTGAACTGCAAAACAGCTCTGCTGTCCAATAGAACAAAGTTGGGTACAGTTGTTACCTACAGCGATGGAGACAGCCCGGCATATCCACATTTGAGGGCGTCTATGCTGGGTTACGCCACTATCAATTTATTCTCGATGATAAATAGATTTCCCGACACCGTGGTTAGAGTTGCGATTGATTCATTTTACATAGACGTAAAGTATAAGGGAAACATAGCCGAGTTTACTAGTCCGGACGAGAGTTGGGGTATATGGAGAATTAAAAATGAAATACGACGCGATTATTCCCTGTCAGCAGATGTCACCGTTGAAAATAATTACTTACGCGGTGATAATCTATCAGAATGGTCTAATGCACCACCATGTTCTGATCCAATTTGTAGATATAAAACAGTTTATTTAAGCGGCTGTGGCGGGTCGGGAAAAACGACTCGGGCAATTGAATTATTTCGAACGCGGGCAAGTATAATCGTGCTTACACCGACCCATAGACTAGCGCGAGAGATAAAACAACGAAATGTTGACGCCGTTACTTATCACAGCTTTTTTCGATACAGCGGCGGTGAGTGGACTCCTGATCGAATGGGTGAAAAATTTATTCCTGAGGTTATCATCTGGGATGAGATATGTACTGTTTCGTTAGATGTTTTACAAATGTTTCTTGAGTGGTTGCTGCGCGCGAATACAGCGGTGATAATGTGCGGAGATCATGGCCAACCACCACCATTTGTCGGCGAGGGTCCACATGATTGGTTAAAGGGTTTTGTGGACTATTATGAAGAAACCGATACTGATTACCGAGCACTTGATGAACAACTGCGCGAGGTTAAAAAATTAATCAGATTACAGCCGGATAGAGTTCAATGTGAAATAATCCGCGAGGTGATTCCGGAAACGCCGTTAAATGAATTCTGGGAAACATGGAGACCAAACGATTTGATTGTAGCGAGTAGAAAGATAGTCAGAGACACACTTCAGCAAAAGTTGTTTACGTTGCATAAGGAAAAGTTTCCAACGCGCCCAGTGCCGTTATGTTATAGACCCGCGGACACACGGCGGCAGAACATTGAAGTTGAAATCCCGGGCCCGACAGCGTCAGGGACAAAAAAACAAATTCTCGTGCTGAATGATATCGTGCTCGTTGATATCAGCGTCGTCGAGGACGCGCTACGTGCTGATAAATCCCCGTGGATGCTAGGATACGCAACGACAATACATTCCTCGCAGGGATTGACTATCACGGATACAATTGTTTGGATGGTTGATAATCGCATCGAATGGTCAAATCTAGTCTATCTTGCAGTGTCCCGAGTACGGAGGATAAATCAGCTTCGAAGAATTGTTATTGACGAAGTCACCGACAAAGCCACCGACAACGACATCATCGATGCAAGCGTCATTGATAGAAAACTCTCGGGTTACCGCCAACAGGATAAAAAAAAACAGCGGCGTTTTGATATTGATGCCGAATTAATAATTGCGTTACGACAACAACAGAATAATCACTGCGCGAGTTGCAATTGTGTAATGCGCTGGCGTTATTCGGATAAAGACGCTCGCCAATTTACCGTGGATAGGATCGATAACAGTTTCGGTCATATCCGTGGTAATGTGAGGTTAACTTGTCTTGAGTGCAATAGACGCAACGGCGCTAGTTAAGGCCACGTGGGGGTAATTGAGTATCATCAGGTATCACTTGTAGTTGCTCGCGTGTAAACCCCCGCTGTGGGGCAGTTGAATCCAGTCTATAGATTGGTGGTCTACCAGTTGATCGTGTTATCGTTGATATGTTATGTGTGGTAACACTCCAAATAGGATCAGTAGCTCTTTTTTTACCGCCTTCAAGCTCTCCTGGTTCATACAGATATCTAACAGTGACATCGCCGAGAATCGGCTTGGAAACGCTATCTATTTTTGATCTTCCGGGTATATACTTTTTTTTAATCGCGTCGCTTGGCTCCATGTTGATTGCTCGGGTAATCTCGTTATTTAACGCTGCAATTACGCCTGGTAATCTTTTAACCCATTCACGAGATCGTTTTTCTTGGATGAATTCCTTCGCGTATTGATACCCAAATAACCGTTCAGCAAGAGTCCGACTGAATCGTTCAACAATTGCCTGATCACGATGTAGCGCAGTATGACCTCGTCGTATCGCGACGCTATGATGTTTCAACGTTGATAAAACAGCGCCGCGAAATTCATTGCCAGGATCAACTTGTAATAGATTTGGCCAGCGCAGAGGACCCCTTCGGTAAATCCGCTCAAACGCATCGGCTACTTCAGTTGCTGACTTTGTTTTTAACGGCTCCCGCTTGTTTGTATCAACTCGCAACATCAACTACGGTTAGCGCGTATTTGTAACCGTTGTCATGCGGCAGAAATAATATGTCAGCTTGATGAACTTCATTGGGTACGCTGACATCAAAGCGCGAAAAGTTGATTTGTTTAGGCGGTGGTAGATAAATTTGCCATATAGCCTGTTTGGATAACCAATTAGCCGCAACGGCCTTTGTTACCTTTGCAGCGCTTGCGAGTTTACCAACTGCAGCCTTCCCCTTCCAGTATCCTCTCGGAGAATAATAGATGGATTCCATGTTGTTATTATAAACGCTAGCGTTTTCAATTACCAGCGCGAGATGCTCCACTTCCAATCATTAATTTACCTTTCATAGCCGATTTTACCAACCATGAAGCCAACTTCTCTTTGAGGGATTTATCAGGAATGGTATTTAACGCGTGAATTAATTTTACATCCGCGATATGACGCTGTTGCAGATCGCTACTTTTGTAGTAAGCAACATCATGAGCATGACACGCCTTATCGATAGCATTTATTGGATACTCACCGGGTTTGGGCTGATTTTGATCATCGAGTCTGATATCTAATCGTGTTCCGGGGCCACAGTAGCTATATCCTGGGAGGTGCTTTTCTCCTGGATACTTTGCCCACGGTGTTCCGGGGAGTTTTGATAACTTGGCTGCAATATCACCTCCTCGCTTTTTTTTTAAAACACCCCCGGGTCTAATAGAAATAAATCTAAATTTCTTTGTACCGCATCGTGCACACTTACCAGTAAGTGCTGATCTGTTATTTCTTGTTGTAACGGTTGTCATATCATTTGTGCCAGTACGCACTCTACACTTCACACAATATAAATCCATAATTTATGTATAGAGATATGAATATAATTGATTTTTCGGCGACTAAAACAAGAGAACCAGTTAAGCATGTTGCAGCGTTACCAAACTCGATCCGGATGATTATCATCGGACCATCTGGATCCGGCAAGACGCAACTGTTACTCAATTTAATAATGAGATGGATGAAGTGGGATAAGTTGTATTTAATCTCCCCTAGCGTGGATGATCAACGATGCTACGAGGTGTTGAAAGATTTTAACGAGAATGCATCAGCGATCGCTGAAAAAAATGTTATTGAGTTTATTACAGATATCAATGATGCACCAGGCATTGATGATATTGATGGCGACGTTAACAATCTAGTCGTGTACGATGATGTTATGTTAGACAATCAAAAAAACCCAGCTAGGATATTTTCCAGAGGCAGGCATAAAAACACCGACGTGATATATGTCACTCAACGATACACTCAGATTCCAAAAGTAATCAGAGACAACTGTAATATTCTTGCTGTATTCAACGGCGTTGATACACACACGCTACGAAATATTTGGCAGACATGGTGCGGCGGTGACATGGACTTTAATGGTTTTCGAAACTTTTTTAGTCATGCTCAGTCGACCCCACATGGATTTGTAACGATAAATTTACATGATCCTCGGACACGATATCGTATCGGACTTGACCAAATATTCGGTTAAATTGTAAATAACTTCTTAGCAGCAGGGGGGGCGATGACATCGACGCGGTCGTCGCGCTTTTTTACCGGACGCTGACGACGCTGGGATCCGCTGAGTGCAGAAAGTATTAATTAAACCAAATGACGATTGGACAAAATGTCCGATTCGCCCCCCCCGCTGCTACTTGAGCTGGCATTACTGTATCATATATATAACCATTGATTACCATCATTAAATTAAAAGAAGGAATGAAGAAACATATCACACAGCATATGTGCCCCCCAAAAACTAATTCGGAATAAATATGTTATTTAGTAAAGAGTTTTGTTTGCATATACAAATTAACAATAAGAAAAAAGGTGGCATATAAAATGTGGGCAATAGTTATCACATGTATGGTAGCTTGAAACCACATTTGAACTGATCACATAAATCTGCACCCATTTTAGGCATTGTTAGTTATAACAAAATATGGGCATGGTTTACTTGTCAACCAAATGCTAGTGCTTTTACTAACTGTAGAACAGGCGGTTTCTTGAAATAATCGGTCTCATAATCTGTATCAGCAATTTTAATAATCAGTTATATGTGATATCGGCATAATTGGCAAAAAATGACATTGGTACAGCTTTAATAAATTTTGCATTCTGTATAAGAAATCAAACTGAAATGCGATGGAATCCTAAATAGGTGAAAAGGATGATAAGAATCTTGGACTTAATGAAGCTATCAAAACACTTTCTTCAGTATTAATATATTTTTAATTGTTTCATTACAGAAGTATATTTCATCTTAACCTGATAGTGGCATTACCAGCTTCCATCACTTTCCAGAAAACTGAAATGTAGGTCAATGAAACTCGTAAATGGGTCCATTTGCTTGTGTGCAAATTTGAATTGATTAGGAAAAAGACATTAGAGTAAGTAACGTCTGACTAAAACTCTACGACTTTAATTTGTTAAGCGTTGTTATGGGCTGCCAAGTGTGTGAGATATACCTGAAAATTTGACATCCATAACAATGTTAGTTGGTATTAAAACACACTACACAGCCACATTAATTAGGCAGTAAAATCTCGAGGCCCAAAACATAAACATCAATGTCTTACACTGTACAATTAAGATTCCTAATCGTCCTACAATGTAAGACCTTGATGCTGATATTTATGTTTTGGGTGTCTAGGTCTTAATGCCTAAGTAACAGCGCTGTGTAGCATGTTTTGATGTCTACTAACATGGTAACTAAAGTCAAATATTTGGGAATATCACACAACTGGCAGCCAATAATGACACTTTTCTAAAAATTAAAGTCATAATGTTTTAGTCAGGCTTTACTTACACTGATGTTTTTTTTCTAATAAACTCAAATTCTTGCAAAAGAAATAGACGTCACCTGTTTTCAAATTTCGTTGGACTACATTTCAGTTGGCTGGAATGCAGTGGAAGCCGGGAATGCTGAAATCTGGTTATGTTGAAGTATACTTCTTTAATGAACAAATAAAAATATATTAATATGAAGAAAGTGTTTAGACAGCTACATTTGATTCAAGATTCTTTGGTATTCCTGGCCTCCATCACATTCCAGCCAACTGAACTTGAAAGCATGTCCAATTGCTTGTGTGGGAATTTGAATTTAGTAGGAACAAGACATCAGAGTAAGTAAAGATAAGATAAGATTTTTTTATTTCAGACTACCCAGTCTAAATTAAAATACAGATATAAATTAAACTCAGACTAAAACATAACATTAATTTGTAGAAATGTGCCGATATGGGATGCCAAGTGTGCGAGATATCCCTGAAAATCTGACTGCTATTTGGGCAGTAATACCTAGACGCCCAAAACATAAACAGCATAGATTTCATGCAGGTATATATCGATGAAAGGTTGTTCAAGTTTGCTGGGCCGGCTAGTAATCGGCTAGTCCTACAATGTAAGACACAGCACATGTTGTTTTTGTTTTAGTGCTATGCTTGACGCCCACAACATAAATATCAGCGTCAATGTCTTACAAGTAGGACTAGTAAGCGGCTACCCCATGCCGACACGAAATGGTGTCGGCGAATTCAAACTTTTCGATAGGGAATGGACTCTGACCCTACACCCCAACATAAATGTCCAAATATAAAAAATGGGGTGACAAGGGTCAAATGAAACTCGGACTATTAGGAGCACTAAGTGGCCGAAATATTATGCCACTAACCGGCACCAGACGTGACCAATGGTTTATCTCTGTGTAATCGGAAATAGGATCATCAAAATGCCTTCTACGAAATGGTCTTCTGGGTGACGACACTTTTCTTTCGTGTATTCTAGTCAACTAAATTATTCAAATATGGTGCAATATGACATCATTTTCAATCCTTGAAAATAACAGCAAATAATCTTGACAAGAAACCCAGGAAATCTGCATCATACCTGGGACACAAATATCTTTGGCAGCCATGCTCATTGCTCTTAGACTGTGTAAAAACATATGCAGGCATTCTCATGCATTTATTTTCTACAAATTGTGTGCCCTTCTGATATACACTCGTGAATGCTAAAGATCTGATCCGTAATAGGGTCGTACCATACACCTAAAGAATCGGGAACAATTAATGTATGGATCCACCGAATATAATGACTTCAAAGCACTATTTGGAAACCGATGAAATTTAATATTTTAGTGTTAGCTTCTATACCTACTGCAAAATCAATAAAGTATCTACATATACAAAGTTCGTTTCTTTTTTCCTACCTAAAAATCTGTAAATTTTCTGGTCAGCGTCATTAAATGTAGCTAAAAGTACCTATTCCATTTATATAGTTCATGTGAAATAAATTAGGTACGTTTAGCTACATTAATGACACTAACCTGAAAAGGTTCTGTGGAACGAACTTTATCAAACCTGAAAACTTGCTCAACAAAATCAGAGCAGTAAACTTTATGCAGGCACCCTATTTACTTCTAGAGAGAGAAAATGTTTTACTTCTATTTATACCGGTTAAAAGTCGTGATATGAAATAGCCTCTCAGACATTATGTAAAAAGTATGCAAATTAAAATACTTAAATAATAATAATAATAATAATAACAATAACAATAACAATAATAACAACAACAATAATAATAATAATAATAATAACAACAAGTTATCGTCATACTTTAATTTAACGATATCTACATATTTAGCACATGGCCCGGAAATGTTTTTTGTTCGTCGAGTTCGAAGTTAACCAAGACATTACTAACTGGTTTGGTTCCAGTGTTTAGGCGAAGCAAGCGCGCATATTTATGCTCTGAACTGGCTGTGGCACACTTGGTAGGACATGCCGCTTGGGTTTATTTTCACCAATATATGGTGTGTTGAAGTTCTGATATTTCCTCTGCTCGCACTTCTGCAGTGACTCTGTAATTCTCCTCCGTTTAAAGTATGTTGCTCCAGTATGAATGAGACTCCGCCAGGAAGGGCGATCCTGTGTGCGATCTCATCGAGTCTCGGGTTTCATGTTCAGGTGTTTCAGGGAATCTTGGACGCGTTTCTTCTGAACACCCTACAATTTTCTTTCGCACATAGTCTTCTGACATCATGGTGATGTAGCCTGCCCGTCTCAACTGTGCTTTCATCAGCAGTATTGATGCTTGAAATGCCTGCCCGTGTGAGAACCTCGGTGTCTGGGAGCATGTCCTGCCATTTTATCCTCATCAGTTTCATCCGGCAGCCCATGTGAAAAAGATTTACCCTCTTGGTATGGCGTATATACACCGCAAGGGCGTATCTACCATATAGCAAGAGTATGCAAAACATCGGGGTTCACGAAATATTTTTGTGCGCTATAGATTAGGAAAGTGGCCATCAGTAAGCTTTGCCTAGGGGCCCAAATTTCCTAGCTACGCCAATGGGTCGACAGCACAATGGCGTTTTAGACTCTTAGGTTTTCTTGTAGACCAATGCCTCTGGGCCGAAAATAATCTGCCAATTGCTTTAGCAATTCTGGCGTTGGTTTCATTATTGATGTGGACTGCATGTGACAGTATACTGCCGAGATAGGTGAACTCGTACACTGCAAGGAGACTTTGGCCATTTAATGTGAAGGTCGGCTATACGTAAGGCTCTCCTGGTGCAGGTTGGTGCATTGCCTTTATGTTTTTGATACTGATTGTGAGATCATAAATGTCACAAGCTGAAGAGAAATGGTACATGGCATATCAGATTCAGATTGGTATTTAGAGAACAGTCACTTCCTGTAACTTACTATTTACCCGTTTTCTCCTCAGATTGCTCAGCTTGCCAACAGTTCGTTATCTAATATCGATGCCAGTATCCTAGTCACGGAAGGCATAAGTTGCAAATAACATCACACTGAAGAGGGTTGGGACCAAAAGACAACCCTGCTTAATTTTGTTGATCACTGGGAATGGTTTAAAAGACTCGCCGTCGTCCACGACACGAGTAAGCATGCTATCATAGAATTTCCGCCATCACCACGATGAATTTATCTATGCAACAAAATTTTGCCATTGTATTCCAATAGCCTCCACGGCTGACTGTGTCAAAGGCTTTTGTCAGATCGACGAACGTCATCTAATGGTTTAAGTTCTGTGCCTGACATTTCTTCTGGAGTTGACGAGCTGCAAACACCATGTCTGTGGTCCCTCGTCTTTTCCTGAAGCCGCACTGACTTTCTGCCAAATAGCTCCTGATCAATGCGATGCACAAAATCATTCAATCGAACCGTGGCAAGTATGTTGCCCGCTATTGAAAGCATAGAGAGACCCCAAAGATTGTCGTATCATTGCCTGTTGCCTTTCCACTTGTACAAGTGGATGATGCATGCATCCGTTGTACTCATGGGTTATAGTTCCTTGAGTCCACATTTACTAAGAGAGTTCAGTACGTTTATGTGCCATGTGCGAACATCCACTTTTGTAAACTCTTGCTGGTACAGCATCTGCTCCAGGTCTTTGATCATTTGGCAGCAGGTCAGTTGCTGTTACATTTTCAGTCAGCGTTGGAGAGTTAGCAATTGTTATGTTAACTTACACTTGGGGCAGTCGATTAATTGCCAAATCGCTAACTGTTGATTGAGGGTTCTGTTTAAGTGTTCTGCCATCTGAGAAGTATCGTTTCTTTGTCAGTGAGCATGGTGGCGCTGTCAGCACCTTGTATTTGGAGATGTTCCTTATGAATGTGGCCCGTAGATTGTCTTCAGAGCATCATAGAAGCTCTTCATGTCATTCAAGTCTGCGTAGGACTTAATCTCATCTGCCTTGTTGCTCAGCCATGGGCCTGTTATGTTTTGCTAAATAACACAAAACGTAGTTTGGTCTAACTACTTTAATGGCTAGATTACAACTGACCACACCAATGAAAACGCACGCACACTAGTTTCTCACGCTAATGTTATCATAAGGCATATAGGGTTAAAACTGAGCGAGAGTCTGGAGCTAACCTTAGGTGACCTGTAACTGTCAGACCATTTGTAACAACAGAATGGTAATACAGTATATTATCACGGAGCGTGCAATTCTCTGAGTTGGCATTGGACAGTCCTCATGATGTTGTTGAAGGCTGCCTTCTTAGATGATGAAGTGCTGCCTTTTAAACAGGTCTTTTGTAACCGATGTTTCCCATTTAGAAGTTTCTGCATGTCAGAATCGTTCTCAACAAACCAATCTTGATGTTTACAGGGTATGGGTCCGATGGTTTCTGATACAATCGAAAACGCAGTCTCTGAACGATTAAATGTTTTCCTCGACATTCTCGGGGTTTATATCGATTACGTTCAGTTAGCTGAAAATTTTCATTAAATGCCTGTTTCACGTTCTCCTTTTTCAATATGGAAACATTAAGTTTTTTGGGCACTTTTTCGCCTGATAGGCTGAATCTGGATACTGAAGCTTGGAGGTTATGACGTGTTCAGACCAGCATTCTGCACTTCTCATGGTCTTCGTCATTCGGACATACTGCCTGTCTCTTCTCCTGACGATGACGTAGTTAAGATGCCCGTAATTGGAGCATGAGTGCATCTTTGACGTTTTGTTTTGGTCTGCAGGCGAAAGACTGTTGGTGATTAGGAAGTCATATTCAGTGCAATTCCTCAGTAGGAGGAATCCGCTGTTGTTGCATTTGCCGTCATCATTCGTGTCAATGACACCTGGCCATGTTTGGTGATCTGTGCCAACTCTAGTATAGAAGTCACCAACGATGATGATCTTGTCTGCCTTCGGTACTTTCGCAATAAGAAACTCCAGGTCTCCATAATATTTGTCCTTGATCTCGTCTAGGTTGGTCATGGCGAGTAAACAGGCGTTGATGATAGTTGCATTTATTTTTTCTGATTGTAGGAGTCTCAATTTAATTATTTTGTCATTCATACTCCTTTGGGAGACTTGGGAGCCTGCTAATTAGCTATGATTTGATGTCAAACTCAAAACCAGCTTCACGTCGCTCTTTTACTTCGGCCCTCCAAAATAAAGTGTATCCGGCTCCTTCTTCGTCAATTGCCCTATCTTAGCTAGGCGAATGTTTCTCAGAGCTGAGATCTGGATGTTAAATCGGGCCGTTTTCTACCAACTAGAACTGCTCGTTTGTCTGGTTTATCTGCTGATGTACTGCCTATTGGTGTGCGTACGTTTCAGGTAGAGACGGTGAGTTGCGTCACCATTGTCTTCTTGTTGCCTTTTCACCGCTAGGGCGGAATTCCCGTCAGCAAAGGTATGCTGGCCGGGGTTATGGTGAAGTAGGCAACGCTTAGAACAACTATTTTTGTCCATTCCTCGTGCTACAGAGGTGAGCTGTGTGATCCTAGAAAGCTAGAAAGGGTGGTTTAGTCACCCAGTGCACTGTTAAGCACCACTGCGGTTTCGGTCCTGTGAAAAGCGACGAAATCCGTCTGTGTGTAAGTCTGCAATTACAGCTCCCAGTGTATTCACAGGTTCTTCTTTTGACGCTCGCCCATTGCCATAGAACTTGAAGGAAAAAACTAGCAGGGGCCAGATCAGGTCACGTGTTGGAGGGGTCAGATATTTCAAAAAGGCTCTGACTTTCCTCCAAAGGGTACCAAAGCAAAAGTTTATGTGTCTGTTCACTCAAAGTGTGCATAATGCCTAATAAACGTGCGCAAGAATAAAATGATGGTCTAATTTCAAGTGACAAGTGACTGTACGTTTGTATGTTTGTAAAAAAATAAATTAAATTTAGGCGGGTGTGTTGGGAACCCTCCATCCGGACCTGACTGGTGTGTTTGTGTGTGTGTGTGTTGAGTTTGATTTAAGAAGAAGAAGACAAATAAAGATGCAAATGTACCACAAAAAAATAACATTTTATCATAGGGACATGTTTTCTAATATTGCCGTTTTGTAATTACGCGTGATGTGAGAGTTTATTTCTTTGAGAAGATTGTGCACGAGAATGTAATTCTAATTTTGTGTGTGAAAGCATCGGAAATATTCTGCAATACAATCACCTACTGCTAAATTTCATTTATGCCACAATTATACAGCTCTTATTTTAGGGATCTTTTATATAAAGGGGAGTCTCTTGTTGTATTTTTGGTGAAATGAATTTTAGTACCCTTGAAGGATGCCACATGAACAGAGATGAAAAATATACTGACACTAAGCAAACTTTCTATGCCACTTTTTCATCATCCCGTCATGCTAATTATATGACAAAAATTCTTTGCATATTAAATACTATTTACTTAATACTTGCATAATGTAATATCGAAAGAAGCGTAATTCACAATTAAATTAATAAAAAATGAAATAAATTTAGACAATCCATTTTTTTCTAACGAAATCATACAAACTTTTACTATCTTTTGAATTTTGAACTGACATTTCTTCAGTTTGATTGTTTCCAGTAATTGACAGGAGGAGAGAAAACGACATTATTTCAAAACTGAAATAGTGCCATGGATGCCGGTGATTAGAGATCAAGAAAAACGATTAAAATCATGCATTAAAAAGAATACCATTATAAATAAATAAATAATTTTTTTAAAACATGGTTAAATTAAAACTGCGATCTCAATAGCTACGATGTTGTAGTCTCAATATGGTTGCAGAAAGTCACTAAAGCATCCTCTACGAAGTAGATGTAATAAATTTAGTAATATACGATCAGAACACACCCACCTACCTAGGCCTTTTGTCCTACTCGGCGCGTGTTCAAATTGCTTTGTAGTAAGCACCCTCTTCTCAATAATACTTCCGCTGTATCATCGATATATAAACGAAAAACGAGCGACCACAATGGTTGATAATCCCGATTTAGTACAGGTCCAAAGTTTTAAGTTTATATATATATTTCGTAAAGTTTAAACCATTTAATTATTAGTTGAAAGTAGCTGGTGACAAGAAATAGGACTTGCATTTGTTAATCAGTAATTTCCTTAATAACAGCTTGATTAAATTAGGCTTGCTGTTGATGTCTAATACATCTTATTAGTAGTTACTGTTGGACGTAGTACACAATTAATTTTACTATATGTTCTCTACATTTGTTTCTCAGTACTGACCTTTCCACTGTGTGACAATAAATGCAAATCATATGTTAATCTAAAATACCTTCAAAGATGACTTCACGGTGAAGTTCTTGTCAAAGGTTGACCTGCTCTTTTTTTAGATTATTGACTGTCAACATAACAGCATGTAACCAGAACACGAATTTCACTTCTGGATCATCACCAAGGCCTTATTACTCACTGTGCACTGTTGCCAAAATACATACAGACAACAACACCCCAAGCTCATATTATCAAGAATAAACAGTTACCTTTAAATTCCTACCAAAAATGCATAAATAAAACTCTTCTATCACCACCAAAATGAGAGAGGAAAAAATGTTCTAAAAATAGACTAGAACTACATTCGTGGGTACTGAACTGGAAGTATTAATTGTGATGTAATTCCTGTTGTAATGAGAGAGAGAGAGTCTCTGAATCCAGTATATGCGAAACGTTGACGTGTGTTAAAAAGCTGTAGTAGTGTACATTATATTTTCGAAACAAATGAAATTAAAAAAATATAAAACAGTACTTGTTCAGTTGATTATATTTTGGAGATATACATTCAACCGCACCTTGTTTCGCAAAGTGGGTTAAATATATCATATGAAACTGAATCTTCTGTTACTTAAATCAAGTGCAAATTATGGCCTGAGTATAAACCTTTTCTATTTTTTATTTAGATTTTTATTGTCACGAATCTTGGATGCATGAGAAGAGTTTATGTTATGTTTGTACTTTATTAGATACTTGATTAAATTCACAAACACCCACACCTATATATATATATATATATATATATATATATATATATATATTATTTACAGATAAAGAGCAATTTATCATAAATATCAGAAGTATGTGTGTGAATATTACTTATTAAAGGAGGTTTCAAAATGGTTGGCAGTGGATGAAGTGGGAGACAGGAGAGCAGCATTGGCAAAGTCAACAGCTCCCACTATAGTAACCGGCATGTAGAAGTAAACTATCTAGGAGAAATCTCCAGTTCCTTGCTACAGTGTATCAGTGGAACGTTTGATATGCATTGATACGTCTTACATGTATTTATCTTGTTTTCAAGTGCTTCTTTGATATGGATCATTTTACTAATAGTATTGATTGTTTTACAGATACATAATGCTGGGGATTATGGATCAGAATTTGAATATGACAGTGAAGCAGAGAAAAAACGGTAAACTAAAGAAATAATTCAACAAACACTTAGATGCATAATTAACAATAATGAATGAGTTTGCATTAGACTAATTACTCTGTTGTGAAAACTCTAATTTTATTCAGATGGTCATTATCAGGACAGATGAGGTTTTGTATACTTTGTATCTTGGGAGGTAGGCCGAATATGGTCTACAATTAATATATATATATACATATATATATATATATATATATATATATATATATATATATATATATATGAAACGATTTTCACACATCAGTTGAAAATCATACTCGTAGAACAGAGGCATAATAAACATTTGTTAAAAAATCATCCATCACAAAGCATTCACTAAAATGATTCTTTTAATGACTTTCTGGAAACATTATTTTGAAGATCCCCCATTCATGATTCATTCTTTATGACTTGAATCTTTCATTTAGGCTGTTTTGACTGATGGAGAGCCAATAAAATTAAAGCATCCCTGATGGAGCCAGATAGTGGAGTCTGGCATCATGTGACTTGAGACTTTCAGTACTCTTTCAATAAACTCTCATGGTTTGCTAGCACTTGTGTCTTTTTTGTCTTCAGATTTATGGAGGTCTCATTTTGTGAAACATAATGAAACAGATACTGAGGAAAACTGTAATTTTTCATTTGTTGTTAAGTATATCTATAGTTTGTATTTAACTTTTGTCCATGATTGTAGATTGTAATGATCATTTGTACAAAAAAACATATTACATAACTTATTTTTGTCTATGGATGTAAATTATATTTTAAGAAGATGGTCATTTGTAAACAACATGTTTATTTAGACCTAAGTTCAGGACATTAGTTTTTTCCTCTGAAAAAAAAAACACATCTTCTACCTGATGATTGTTTGTTAAAATTTAGGTAAACAGGCCTGACCTTGTTTATGAATTTAACTGGAAAATAATGGTTGTGATCAACAGAATTATTTATTCCTTATTCATATTATTCATTGAAATTACGAAGTACTCATTGACATTTTGGACAAAATCACTATATTTGGTTTATTTATTGTGAATTCATTCAAAGACATTCTATGTTATATGATTGTGATAAATCAGGACTGTTGGTACATGAAACTATTTTAGGTTATTGGTGCATCAGCACATTTAAGATTGAAATTCAGTCAGAACACTCTTTACTTTTGGACTTGTGATATAATTGTATGGATTATTTGGAATTGAGATACTGTAAGTCCCTCTTAAATTTCATTTTATAACTTAGAGAATTACCGGTAAATTATATGTTGAATTTTACAAAAATTGTTGCTTATGATTTTTCTGTTACTTATTTACAGCACTGTAAATGTTATTTTGAACTAGATAAAGGGTACAATAAATTTCTTTAAATTGAATTGAAAAGATATTTTAAGAATTGCATTGTTCATATTCTTACTAAAACCTTAATTTTTTTTATATGTTCAACAACTGTAGGCAAGTAGAAAACTCTTAACAATAGCAGCAACAGTAAGAAGAAGAATTACAGTAAGAAGGAGAACAACAATAACAATATTGATGGTGATGATGTTGGACCTAAATGAAATGGTGCTTTTTAGACATCCAACATGGGCACCATAGTGGAAATGTTAAAAATCTTGTTATTACTATTCATGCTGAATGGATGGTCATATTCAAATGGGAGTTCACCAATAGACTTATAAAATGGTGTCTAGTTGGTTGAGTAATTAACTTTTGACAATCTTACAACCATTATGACTGCAGCAGCAGCTAATTTTGAAAATCTTGTCATTGTTCCAAAGTATCAGAGATGGTTTCAACACTGCATTTAAAAGAAATGGTCTTATTTTTAATTTTTGAAAATTCTTTTCTGACAGGAGACCACCAGACTCTTTGAGTAGATTCTTGGTATATTACAGTATGCTGTGCAATAATATTTGGAAGAGATGATTTAGTTTAACACTGGAAAGTCATGCTAAAAAAAACCAAATAATTTAAAACATCTTCACGGCGCAAGTTGTTAAGTCTGTCATGGTAACTACTGACTCACTATTGTCTCTGGTAAGAGAGCAAGTCAAGAAATCCTGGTGAACAAATTTGATTTGGCAGTTTATATCTATGGAAAACTAATTTGTTTTTGCTTTCAGTGCAAAATACAATGACTTGGCAGAGAAAACAAAAGCTCCAAAGGAGAAAATTGTCAACAAGCGAAAACTTGAAGATGACTACAGCAAGTAAGTATTTGGTATCAATACAGCATAAATTTGGGAGAAAGTTTTAAAGTTAAAATTTTACCATAAAAGTGAAACAAAGAAAGAGATAAATAATGTGACTTTGGGTAGATTGCAGTACATGTTTTTAAAAACTAGGTTGCTGAAATCAAGGATAAAATATAGCCTGCTCGTAACAGACTCTTAGGGACCATTTAAACTTTAGGGCCAGTTAAACATGTTTCTTGAAACTGAATTTAATTAGAAGTGGGAATATATTCATTGGATTTTTATTCATGTAAGAACCAGACTTTTAATTTTTAAACTTGGAAATTAAGTCTTATTTGATTATTAGTGGGTTCAGCTGGTATAGAAGAAAACTATCTTGTGCTTTAATTGCTAAGTGTATACTGTTAATGGGGCAGTTTCCAGAAAAATTTGAAATATAAAATCCCTCATTCAGGTTATGCATAAAAATTACTGGAATGGTTATATTTTATATCAAAATGTAATTGTTTATTTCACAGACAATATTGTTGCTGCTGTTGTTGTTGTTGTTGTAGGGTTTAACGCCATTTTTCAGCACACGATAGGCTATACATGGCGGCCAGTATTAATGGTGGAGGAAGAACCCGGGAAAAACACCGGAAAGAACCACTGACCCTCGAGAAGCTACTGGCAAGCTTTCTCACATACCCACATTGGCTGAATCTGAGACTCGAACCTACGCAGACAGAGGTGAGATGGCAGTGATCCGTAACGGAGAGCGCTTTAGACCACTCGGCCACTTGGGGCCCCCCAATATTGTTGCATATTTATATGAAACCAAACTACATTTTTTAACCAGGATTGGTAACTAATGGTTGTACGTGCTTTTATTTTTAACTTTTTCAGAGAAGAGGGAACTATTCATCGACTTCACTTCCTCAGCTTGGATGCAGTATCCTTTTTTGTAGAATGAATTGCAGATATTGAATGGAAGTTGTGCTTTTGACAGTCATTAGAAGTTTATTTTCCATGTGTGAGAAGTAACAGGTGTGGAATAGGTGAGGTGTTAAGATTTTGTTAGCATTTTGAATTGATTTTTCATTTAGATTTAAAGATACTGACCTGTACCATATTGTTTTGGCATTCCATACACTTCATTTGCAGAACATAAATTTGTTCTAAATCAGTCATCTCAAGTAACAGATCCTGTAATTGTCTTTATTCTGCCTTTCCGTCCTTTGGTGTATAGCTTGTTTCTAAAGGCTGCTCCATCCTAATCTCTTGGAGGACAGTTATATAATTTGAAACTCACTCATGTCAAGATTTAGCTAGTCTTAAATGGGCCTGGCTGATATCCATTGTTACTTCTATGGTGGTCATATAAAACAAATTTGTTCACACTGTTTCTTCTAACCTGATGAAATAATAAATATTATTATGTACACTCGTTTTCCAGGGTCAGTAAATAAAAATGATTCCCCTCTGATATTGATTCTGTAACAGTGCAGCCTTGATAAGTTTTGATGCAGGAATGGTTGTTGTTGGGTTTTTTGCTTTGCTTTTATTACTTTTTTTGTAATTTCTAAACTGAACAGTCCTCAAGTCAAGTCTCTGCATGTATTATCCCAAATCAGTGTTTATGACAGGGTATTGATCTTTTCAATCATGCAGATTTAAATAAACTGTTGCTTTGGTGAGTCAGTACTGCTATATTGTAGGAGATGAATCTGCATCAACAAAATAACCAATGTGGAGTCAATTTTTAGTAGGAACAGGGAAGATAACAAGAATAATCAAAATAATCACATGATTACATATTATTTATGATTCCTTCTTTCTTACAGCATAAATAGGACAGTCAAAGAGTTATGGTGGTAGTTCATTAGTTTTCTTTTAAAGAGCCAGTGGTTCAGATCCTTGTCACAACCAGTATATGTTGTTAATCTACTTTTGTAAGAGTTACCTTGTCATTTTCTTCATAGTCTCATTGTAATTATATTCATGGCTTATCCTTATCAATGATTTATTTGTACCATAACAGACAAGAGCTAGACAAATTTGATTTAGTCCAACTTGCCTTCATGACAGATGAAATTAATTTTGCCAATCCTCAAGAAGAATTAACTTGTCCAGCAAAAGCAATGTTTCTCCATATAATGGCTTTGATTTCCCTGCAGTAAATAATAATATTCCTTTTAATGTTCCCATTTATAAAATGACTTAAAAATTTGGCGTGCCTTCATATTAAGAAAATTTGTAATGGTTTCAGTCTTGAGGCGTGAATTTCATATGATTTCAATGTACAATGTTGAGAAAAGAGCAGTTGTTTATGTGTATTTGCAAAGCACTTAGAGCTTCTAAAGATTAGGCGCTATACAGAGCCCTCATTATTATTGTTGTTATTAAGTCAGGACTGCACATGCTGTGGTTTCATTAATTTCATGGATTCAGAGTTGTGCATAAACAAAAACATTTTCATTGCTACTTAAATTTTTGGATTTACTTGTAAAAGATTGCTTATTTATAGGTATTTAATTTCATGGATTAACCATGACAAAGACCCAACATAAAGAATTCAGCAGAACAAAACTATGCAAGCAACAAACATTGGTCACTTCAGTGATCAAACACAATACTACCACCTATATGAGCACAAATCAAACTTCTGTCAAGCTGAAGCACTTACACAGTGTTTTCCTCTGATTGTTCAACATCAAATGTAGTTGACACAGTCAACAAAACTAAGCTGATTAATTTTGATTTCTTACTTTAAAGACTGTCCATAAAATTTGCACCATAACTATTTTTTATTATTATTATTATTATTATTATTGTCAAGTTGCTGTTTATCCATCAGATTAATGATACATTGTTGAATGTTAATTGAAGAATGTCAATTGGTAAATGATTTTAATAGAATGTTAATTGTTGGATGATGTTTTTAGAATATTAATTGTTGAATGATCTTTGTAAATGTTAATTGACAAATGATTTTTGAAGAATGTTAATTGTTGAATGATCTCAGTAGAATGCTAATTGTTGAATGATCGTTATAGAATGTTGACTGATGAACAATTTTTGCAGAATGTTAATTGATGAATAATTTTTTTAGAATGTTAATTTGATGAATAATTTTTGTAGAATGTTAAACGATGAATGATCTTTGTAGAATGTTAATTGTTGAATGACCTTTGTAGAATGTTAATTGTTGAATGATCTTTGTAGAATGGTAATTGTTGAATTATCTTTGTAGAATGGTAATTGTTAACTGATCTTTGTAGAATGTTAATTGTTGAATGATCTTTTTAGAATGTTAATTGTTGAATGATCTTTGTAGAATGGTAATTGTTAACTGATCTTTATAGAATGGTAATTGTTGAATGATCTTTGTAGAATGGTAATTGTTAACTGATCTTTGTTGTTGAATGATCTTTGTAGAATGGTAATTGTTGAATGATCTTTGTAGAATGGTAATTGTTAACTGATCTTTGTAGGATGTTAATTGTTGAATGATCTTTGTAGAATGGTACTTGTTGAATGATCTTTGAAGAATGGTACTTGTTGAATGATTTGTAGAATGTTAATTGATGAGTGATTTTACGGAATGTTAATCGTCAGATGATCTTTTTAGAATGTTAATTGTAGAACAATCTGTGTAGAATATGAAAAAAATAAATGTAAAATGTTAGGCATATAAACTGTCTAGAAATTTAATTAACTTTTTTTCTTCTTCAAGATCTGCCAGTATAAAAATCCTTAACTTTAATAAGTATTCTCGACACAAAATGTTGGTGAACACTTACCTGTCCTTCTATGGAGGATCTGTGAATCAATTTAAAAGGGACAGGTTTGTAAATAATGTTATGTATTGAACATTTCTTGAGTTCGGTTGGTTGTAGTGGGAAACTCTGACCAATGACAGTTTGTTTTGCTTCACTGATTCACGTGAGCACATGTGTATACAAATATGGACATAGCATTGCAGTTTGAGTCAGTGAAGTCTAACTTCAGTTACTTGAGTTCAGTTGATCAATGATGTGTGCTTAAATGTCTTTTAAAGTTTATACAAAATGTTTCATTGTAAACCTAACTTTTTATGTTCTACGGTAAGTTGAGAACATTGTCAGTGGTCATTTTGCTGTTTCAAAGCCATATCAACAATATAGCATTTTGATTTAGACCCTTTTTCTTCATTAGGAATATGAGACAAATAATCCTTCATTATGCACTGATGTTGGATATTAAAATGTCACCTTCAGGATCAGAATTTGGCATCAGACACTCTCTAAAGCCTCATTTCTGACCTGCAGGTGGATTATTTATTACATTCACTGATGCACAGGAAGGATTCTTGGATACTTGGTCCTCTGGATGGTCTTTTTTACACAGGTTTACCATATTGCAGTAGTTTTTCATGTATATTATAGCACATAAACGATAAGCAACGACAAATGATTTTAAGGGTTTTTTTCTCCGTTTTTCAGAGCTATACTTTAATATTGTTCTCTTTTAAATTATCAAAGGTTATCCTTTATCATTGTGGTAAATTAAATTTTAGAAGAAAGCTAATATTTGTGTACTTATAATCTTATCACAGACAAAATAAAAGCTTATAAAGCTGTTTAGTAAATTTTGTGTTGCTGAAGAGACCAACACATATGGAACATATGGGAAATAGATAATAAACATACTCACAATGTTCCATCAGATAGACCTGTTTTTATTGTTTTTTATTTTCCTTAAAGCAAAATGGTTGGATCCCTTGGTTACAAACTAAACATGACCTTAAATGGTGAATCAGAGATAAGCTGCATGAAGAGTTCTTGGTTGGCAGTTTTCATATGCCTTCAGTAAGGCAGAGCAAATTATGTTATGGTGTTGTCCATCAATCAGTTGCCAGTTTCATTTATGCACAATAATTCATTGTTTTCCACCATGTACAGTTACCAGACCTTGTGGATATCTTGTATTAGGGGCAACAGTGGTTTTAGCACAATATAATTGGAGTTCTCCATATCTACAGCCACGTGCTTTGTGGATGGTTCATCCTTTGGGTAAGGAAGAAGCTGTTTGGAGGGCAAAGGTCAAGGTCACTGCTTGAAAGAAGAAAAATAGTTTCCATTCATTAACTTGAGTTCTCCGCTGTTTACAGCTACCAAGTCTTGTAACTGGTTTGTACTTTGGGCGAAGAAGAATCATATTGATTTTGGGGTCAAAATGTCAAATGCCAAGGTCACTGTGATGGAATGAAGAAAATTAGTTTCAGCACAATAGCACAAGTTTTACATCACAACCTGGAACAAACTGGTGGATGGCTTGCACTTTGTACAAAGAAAGAAGCTAGTTGGTTTTGTCTTGAATAGGGTCAAGGTCAGTGATTGGGAGAAGAAACATTTTTTTGCATAAAATTATTTTTATTATGTACTTTCACCAAAGTTTACAAAGTCTTACACGTTGTTTAAGAAAGAATTTTGTTGATTTCTATGCCAAAAAGTAAAATATTAAGGCCAAGAAAGAGAAATGGATTTTGCATCATAATTTTTTTCTAGACCACATACCTGGACCAAAACTTAGCAGGTTTTGCAATTAAGGTATGCAAGAGGCATATTGATTTAGGGGTCAAAGGTCATGGTCTTTGTGGCTGAAGGTAAAATGGTTTTGACCAATAACTTTGGTTCTATTTTAAGCTCATTATCCAAACTTTCTAGATGGCTTGAACTGAGGATGATAAACAGATTTTTAGATTATGTGGATGATAAACAGATTTTTAGATTATGTGGTCTGAAGGTCATGGTCATGGTAGGTCGGCTCAGTAAGTTTAGTTCAAGACTGCATAACTTGGCCAAAGGTCGAGATTATTGAGTCCTATTGGTCAATAATTTCCAAAGTCAACCATACCATACTAGTGCCTGAAAAGAGGACTGCTGATCACTGTTTGGGCTTGTAATGTACTGTTCATGGTACTCTTGTTGGTAAGAGTTTGGTCCTTTATCCACAACTGTTTGTATTGGATTTGTAACAGGTTTGTGGATTAAGAATGGAAATTGATTCATAAAAATATTTCCATTTCCTTACAAGAAAGTACAATTCTTTATATTGATGCATCCATCTATCCAAATAAATTGTATTTTCAGTTACATTTGTGAGGGAGCTTTTTGATCTCCATTGTCATAAAAATTAATGTTGACAACTGTGAGAGAAAACTTAGAAGTGATTTTCATTGGTATGATAGAATGCTAACAATATTGGAAGAAATTTTCTGTTACACCAAAACAACTATATCTGAAGAGACATGAAAGTTGTAATATTTTTTTCAACATATAATTTTCTGTATTGTAGCTCAAGAGATAAGACAGATATGGATGTCATCAGGGAGAACCACCAGTTCCTATGGTCAGATGAAGATGATGACGATGAACTGGATTGGTATATTGTCATATTTTGTTTGCTTTTGTTCTAGAAATATAGAGGTTTGTTTTATTGAATATAAGTTGTTGGGATTCTTTCATGTTCCTTTACATCACAAACTAACCTGGTATACATCGGATTACCGTTAACTGTTTTTTATCCTGACCATTACATATATTTACGTACTTAAAACATATTAAATATGCTTACCGTGGTGTGCAAACACACATACACATGCACAAAAGCCCAAAGAGGTATTATATTGCCAGATTTCTTGAAATGCAATAGTTTTCTTTGTAAAATAATACACATTACACTGTAAATAAAAGACCTTTAAGATAATTAGAAAACTTGCAGCAAAACTTGATAGGATCTGCCTTTTCCCATGATCATCAGTTCAGTTATTTTCACATCATATTTTCCCATTATTTCATGTGATAAAACAAATTTTTTATAATGGGTGAGATTTGGTATCTTTGAGGCACAGCATAATCTGAATTTAACAAATCTTGTAACCAAAATTAAGAAGTTATTATGATCATCAGAATTGTTATTTTCTTAATAAAAATATCTTTCTGTGTAATTCTAAAATTTAGATCATATGTTTGAATTTATTCCACAAATATTTTTCCATATGTGTTCAGTAACTGAAGAGACAGAATAAATGCCAGTTTGTTCTGTTCCCTCCCTGCAAAAGGTGCATTTATCATTACCACATAAATTATATTTTTTTTACATAAACTGGTTTGTCACATTATTTCTTTGAAATTATGAATGCTGATCAGTTTTATCTTGTGTACATAGTTTAGCCACAACAAAAGTATTCATTTGCACCTTGTATGTACCCTCTTGCTTCCAGGACTGTATTTCATGTTTAATATTTGGATATGGGGTCTTTCTGAATAAATGTATTATTTTCTTTTACCCTAAGAAGCGATGTATTGTTGAAACCTACATGAAAAGTATTTTCACTTTCAAAATATATTGTAATTTTAATCTTGCAATTGTTTGATATATATGAGATAAGAGAAAATTAATGTATGAAATTGTTTTTGTGTATTTTGTTTTGTATCATCAAAACTTAATAGAGATCTTTGTGCATCAAAATCAGATTGAACACATAGATTAGATTTGGTTTTTCTATTTTGCTTATGATTTGAAATTATCATTATTAACTAAATTTAAAATATCTTAAGAAAGGTATACTTGAACAGTAGGTGGTTCATTTTTTAATAACGATGAAGCAAAAATAACATCATGCAAAACTGTATTTTAATGGAATTAAAAATCTCTATTAAGTTAATTGTTCCTAATGTAAATAATAATATACCATCAGATTTTCAAAAAATATATTTGTTGAGAAACCAATGTTTAACTATCTTTATTTAATAAAAGACATCTGATCTGGGAAACATTTATATAATATGCAAATCAGTGTAAGTGAATCATATTTATTCCTACTTCCCTTAAAAAAACTCGGTTATTTACCCTCTCAATTTTGCTGCCCTAGATAAACTGGAAAATGATTTCTTTTCTTCATTTCTTATATTGGATGGATGATTTGATGGAGCTGAGAAAATATGAATGAATTAAGGCACAATGAAGATACAGGCAATTTTAATGTTATAGATGGGTGATCTGTATTATAGCCAGGAATAGATGTTGAGCCTATACAATTTTAAAACATGTCTTCAGAGAATGAAAAAATAACCCAGTCTGCTCTGTTTAATGGGGTTTGTCACCAAGTAACTATTCTGCTGTCTGGATTGACTGTTCTCCATTGATCTAGTAAATCAAGATGATTCTTAATGTGCTGGACTGCTGTTGTTTGAAGAGTTTATCATGTAAAACATTGCAAGAGTCAAATGGCATGTCCTGAACAATATTACAGTCACAACAAATAATAATAGAAGAATTATTAGAATTCGTTATATTCTCTTTCAAATTTCTAAAAATAACTTGATTATTGCAGTTACCTTATAAATTCTGTGAGAATGTATATGCCTTGTCAGTGACATCTGTGTCTGTGAATACATTTTTTAAAATTATTTTGCAACAGGATAGCCACAGCAGGACTATTGTTAGATTAATAGCTAAGAAACAACATATCCCTATTTGGCTTCCCATGTACTTATCAATCTCAACTGTACTATGTGTCTGTTTTGAAAATATAATGGATGCATTCTATTGTTTGACCTAGCCAAAGATATAATTTCTCTAAGATCAGAACTGTGTAGACTCCAGCACTTTAATTTGGGTATCCATTGTTAAATTTTATACCCATACTCACTGTACATGTATCATATCCTTCATTCATAAATTGTTAAATATTGCATGCATTCCTCTCAAAATAACTTTATATAATGAAGATATACATTTTCAAACAACATGAATCAAATTTATATTTGAACATCATTGAACATCACATAAATATGTTCCTTCTTCCAGTGTTAGATTTTTCTTTTTTCATCGGAGGTTCTGCCATTGTTATTAGTGTTGGCGTAATAACAACTTGATGTTTTCAGTTTTGATCAGGTTTTGGGGAAATGTGGAATAAATATATATTATGTACCAATGAATGAAACCAAAGACATAATTAACTCGTCAAGAAACAATACATTTATTTTGAGACAAAGTTTAAATCATCAGCGTTATAGCTTGATAAATGTTGCAACCATCTGCACCTGGATAAACAGATGCTGGCTTGGTGAAACACTGTAACAAAAGAAATTTAAACAAAAAAAGAATCCGGAAATTATTTTCACTTACTAGTATTAAAGACAAAGAGCTCACTCACACATATACCCTCCCCCCCCCCCCCCCCCCCCCAGCATTATGGATTAACTGGAAAGACAAACGATGTACTCAACCCTACATTGAAGTCCTTTCAATAGATTTTTCACAGGGACATTAGGACTACCAGTGTTGTGTGGGTTTTCACAAAGATAAAGAAAAAATACAAATCTCTAAATTAACTGCGTATGTCCATCATTACTCATTAATCTTACTGGCTATTCACACTGGCACTACAATGGCAGTTAGTGACGTGTACTTTAGTCTGGTTTACTGCAGTTTACAAATGACACCGTACGCTGGATAGTATTGACAGTGTCCTAAAGTCTTATAGGCAGATTTTTTAATGAAAGATTTTTGCATATTCCCCAGCAAGTCTTTGAAATAAAAGATTTCAGCTTGATTTCTACTTACATTATTTATGTTTTCTTTCCTAGGGGTAAAGATCTGGCCAAAAAGTATTATAATAAACTGTTCAAAACATATGCCATTGTTGACCTTAGTCGATACAAGGAAAACAAGGTAAGTATTTCAATACTATAGATTGGGTAAATCAACAATTTAAGCATTGGTTTAAAGTTTTCAAGTTTGATTGTTCATGTAATTTTGAAGCATGTGTACTTTTGTGAACATCTTGCTTTTCTTATTACCCTAATTTACATGATTTAATTTTGCTCACTTTTGTCTCGCCTGCAAAACATAGGTGAGATATAGAGATCACATTTCCAACAGCATTGTTGTTATTGTTAGAGATGTCAACATTGATTTTTACATTTAGATCAATTTCACCTACACTATTATATGTACAGTCATGAAAACATGATGAATTTATTCATCTTAAAGAATCTACTTGCTTGGAGTACTGACCTGGTTTTCACACTCCAGTAATTATGTTAAGTGGTGGCATTTAACTCGGCTACTCTGAAACCCATATATGTACAAGTCATGAAACTTGATGGGCATATTCATTTTAGATGATATCTCCTCCATGTGCCAAAGTAGGTTATGGTGATCTACTTTTATATATCCATTTAACTCATTTTCTCAGACAACTCTGTACATACAATAATAAAACTCAATGGGTATATTTAGCACAGTTTATCACCCTGAAAGGTTGCATGTACAGTCACAATACCTGATGTGAATATTCATTTTGGAGGGTAGTACTTGCCAAGGTCAGTAGGATCTACTTGTATGTTCCAGTGATTATGTTAAAGATTTGCATTTAGTTCAGCTTATCAGATGCAATTGTATATAAACTCGTGAAACTTAATGGGTGTATCTGCCTTGGAAGGTTCTGCTCACCAATGGCAAAAGTAGGTCACTGACCAATTTTAATTACATTGATTATGTTCTTTGTTGCATTTAGTTCAGTTCATTAGAGACTTGTGTGTACATTCCTGAAATTTGATGGATGTATATATCTTAGAATATTAATCACCTCATTGACCTACTGTTATGGTCACAGTGATAGACTTTTCATACTCAAGTGAATATGCAGTGCTTTTGTATTATGTCAAGGTGGAACAGGTAAGACAATCTTCCTATAAAGTAAAGAGAAGGATCTGTTAAACCATATCATGGTTTGAAACATTTTGTTATAGATGACATTGTTCCTTTTGTAATAGAGACATTTAATTATTCCATTTCAGATTGCATTGAGGTGGAGAATTAAACAAGAAGTTGTTGATGGAAAAGGTTTGTAAGTTATTGATGACTGTATTTCTGATGATGATTTACATCTTTGAATTATGTGACTGCCTCATGTTTAATGGTTAATTCATCTGTTTGTTGTGTTAATGGAGTACGTACCAACATTCTTCACTCAATGAGGTACCATAAATGCTCATGGCGCAAATTGAAAGGTGTTAAACCATGCATCCAATCATCAAGTGAATTTTTTTGTGATTATTGTCAAAATGGTCATAACACATAACACATATTCCCATGCACTGATTTAATTATTATTTCATCGCATCAGTGAATGATATAAAAATTATATCAAACAGTGTGTTTTACTTTTTATATTGTATTTGAAAAACATTCAGTGCATTGTGTAGTGACAATTGTAACCATGTGGAAGTATGTACAAAGTGTGCAGTCACAACCAAAATTGCAGAAATTAGATGATGACAAGAGAAAGTGCACTTGCAAATATGATCAATGAAAGAGACTAAGAAAATACCAGAAGTATTTGAAAAATGAGCACATATGAGCCAGGAGAGGCTATGATGTTGTGCACTGAATGTTCAGAAATATGTTAAAATGTGCAGGGTACTTCATTTAGGGTATTTTCTGTTGGTGAAATACAATTGTTATTAGAGTTTATGATATGGAATCAAAAATGTTAGAAACTTAACTGGTTTCTTTTTGATTTTAGCTGGATCAATGAAATTTATGCAGTAAAAAAATTATTCGGGTGGTCCTCTGGGTTAGTGGAGGAAAAAATCATAATTTAAAGCCCTGTCACTGTATGATATTAAATTACATTTTTAACATGTTTGCTTCAGAACTGAAGCCATTAACAGGTGGTTTTTGCTTCTCCGACAGAGCTGTTATTTTGTCATATATTAAGGTATTTTTGTTTTCTCTGAACTCATGGTTTTGGTTTACATATGATAGTTCCTTACTATTAGGTACCTCACTATATCACAGCACCAATAAGGTTGACAGCAGCATCATTGATGCCAATTTCAGCATTGTTATATTTTGCATTTTTATCAGAAAAATATGGCTTATCCAGCACTGCATGTCTTACATCTTTTCAGACCTAATCAGTTCAGTGAAAGAAATACATCTTTAAAATGGTCAAAGTAAATTTTAAAATTGTCTTGGCAGGTCAGTTTATGTGTGGGAACAGAAAATGCAAGGAAACCGAAGGTCTTCGCAGCTGGGAGGTCAATTTTGCCTATGTAGAACATGGACAGAAGAAAAATGCCCTTGTCAAATTAAGTAAGTTTAAATCACAGTGATGTGAACATTATAGAGAAGAGAATGCCTTTACTAATTATTACAGAATCTAAGGAAACAAGGGCAACGAAATGTAGGTAAGTGATCTTGCACTGACTTGAAAAAAGCAAGAACTTGCTGTATCATCATATTCAATTAAATAAACATGAATGTCACCCAGATTTAAAACAATTAAGGGCTGTACCAAAATCATTGTGTGTGTTTGTGTATCAGAAAGCACTGATGTAGTCAAAAATTGGGTGTGGGAGTAAAACAAACTGTCCTAATTGTTTTTATTGACTAGTCCAATTTAAATTCAATGATTGATGCAGTGATGCAAACTATTCTAGACTTTGCAGAATTATTATGAAATAATAGCAAAAATTCAGCTTCTAAATTATATTTACAAAACTATAAAAAATAAAAAGATTGAGGAGAGTAACATTTAGTAGGAAAAGAAGTCCTTCAGCACTAATACTAATATGATCAGTACATAGAATTGAGTTTCTCAGTGTAACAAGTAAGTGGTTATGTAAAATATTAATTTGGTGAAAATTGGTGGCAGAATGAAGAGAAAAAAGATACAATTTAATTTCAGGGGACATATGTTTATGAATATTATTTTGGTCAAATATATTTAATGAATTCAAGTTTATGGAATCAGATTCACCACTTTTTATCACTGGTTCTCATAAATTCTGCAAAAATTAATGCTAGAATTAACAGCATGCTCACCATGGCTTTGTCATCAACTGGTGGTGTCTTTGAAAAAGGTGTGTATCAAGACCTCCCAACATTTCAGTTTAAAACAGCCCACTGTTTCCACTGTGATTATGACAAGTAGAACTCTTTTAAATTTTCAACAAAGGGCCAATGTTTTGTATTAGTTATACTGTTTTTTATCACCATTTTGGGCATTTATTTATAAATCCATTTATATTTTGTTTGCTGTCAATTGGAAATAGGAGTTTTGCTGAGAAAATGAATTGAAAGAAATAAAGATTAATATCATTGGTGAACTACAACTTCCATACTGCAAGTCAAATAAAAGTGAAAAGATCTTTTGTGACCTAATACTGCATGATAATGATGTTGAATATTATTTTATAAAATAAGTTTCATTTTCAGGGTTGTGTCCAGACTGTTCATACAAACTGAATTATCATCACAGGTAAATACATTTGTTTCAGTTATTGTAACATGTAAGTACATTTGAATGTGACTGCTCTAGTGGCTTAAGTGGTTAGAGTGTCTGTCTTGAATGTGGGAGATCGTGGGTTCGAACCCCAGACGAATTACATCAGAGACTTATATACAAGCAGCTGCATCACTTGGCACTCGGCATTAAGAGGTTAGTGTTAGGACTGGTCAGCCTCATGTCAGGATAATGTGACTGGGTGGGACATCATGCTACATGTCTGCGGCATGATGCCCGAATGCTAGACATCACACTAAACTGCCACACTGCAGACATTGTAGCAATATGACAGAAACATTGTTCAAGCAATGTTAAAAATACACACACAGACACATACACACTTTACATTATCATCACAGGTAAATATATTTGAAATGGTGATAAAAAAACCAAGTTATTTAGCAGAATTAACAGTAGAGGCTAATTAAATTTAATATATTTATCACGTTTAAGTGTTCATAAGTGTCAAGTTGTTTTTTGATAATAGTTGATCATAAAATACACTTTGTTTTTTTTTATAACTATGTATTATGCACACAGATTTTCTGGACCCCTTGAAGTTTGTTATATCAAGATTCTATCAAGATTTCATTATAGATGGTCAAAATATCCATGAAAATTGGTACCCACAAAAATTTTCCTGACAAAAAATGATACCTGTAAAAATAGTTATCCATAAAAATTGGTGTCAGTGAAAATTAATGCCCACAAAAATAGACACCTATAAAAATTGGTACCTAAAAAAAACTTCATACCCATGAAAATTGGTGCCCATGAAAAAATTTTCCACTATAAACTGATACCAGAAAAAACTAATACCCACAAAAATTGGTACCTATAATATTGGTACCCATACAAATTGGTGTCTATAAAATTGATACCCACAAAAATTTATACCCATGAAAATTGAGACCCATACAAATTGGTACCCTTGAAATTAAAGTGAATTAATAGGATTGTAAATTTTGTTTCACCTCATTGATGATAACAATATCATATATACTTGCTTATAAGTTAAATCAACTGCAGATAACAGACCCTTATCGGCAATTGCATGTGCACTGACAGATCAAGGTCCATGTTATTGGCTCAACTAATTACTTCTAACAAGTCGTAAGTACAGGTCTGTCTGTGCATCATGTGATAGCAGATCTGGGTCTGTGCAGTTAGTAGCTAGGCTCAACTTAGAGGCGATTATAAATAGTAGTTGCTTGAAAGTAGAGTCTAGTTACAAACTGCACAGACCCAGAGTATATGTGGTAGCGAGCCTGTAGGAAACATACATACATACATACATACATACATACATGACTTGGAATCTGTTTTAATTGTAGAATCTTCAAGTATTGTGATTTTGGTAATATTTGATAAACTGGATGATACAAGTTTACCAGAATTATCAACAAGAAAGTAGAAGGAGCATGTAACATTACCCATGTCCAGCCAGCCATCTGTCCAAATGTCGAATTAAGTTCTACATTTCAGTTAGTGTCTTAGTGCATTTGTGTTTAGTGAAACCACTGGTTTAAAAACTTTTTTTTTATATTTTATTATGTAATGAACAATTATTTTCCTCTGTATTGTACTTTATTTATGTTTTGAAAAAATATAATCCAATTTATGATATTGTAGACCGCTCCAGTGGCCTAGTGGTTAGAGTGTCTGCCTCGGATGCCGGAGGTCACAGGTTTGAACCCGGCCGAGTCATACCAAAGACTTATAAAATGGTACTAGCAGCTGCCTTGCTTGGCGCTCAGCATTAAGAGGTTAGTGTTAGGACTGGCTGGCTTGGTGTCAGGATAATGTGACTGGGTGGGACATCATGCTGTATGTCTGTGGCATGATGCTCCAGTGCTGGACAACACTATAAACTGTCACACTGCAGACATTGTAGCGATATGACTGAAAAATTGTAAAGGCTACGTTACAAATGCAAACACACACACACACATATGATATTGTATAAAAGACCACACCCATTATTCTAGAGCCACAGGGCTCAGGGCACAAGATTCCACAGTAATGCTATCAATCACACCAGAAATGTTCTTAAAGTAACTATTATCATTCAGCATTATTGAGTTTCATTAAAATCAGACAAATACTGATGATTATGACAGAATCTCTGTAAAACATGCTGGTATAGCACTGTATTGACCACTAATACAACCAGTTTAGCTAGGACTTGACATCCATATTTATCAAGACAGCATTGTAGTATAACACTAATTTGGCCTCTCTTTTTTAAGTTTGATATTTGGTGTATTCTGTATTAAATGTTGTGGATTATTATATATATAAAAGTTTATCTTTTCCCACCCCAGACACATCCCTTCATCGCCTTCTGTGATCTTAGGAATAGCCCATATTTAAAAGGAAAAATGATGGTTTCCTTGAAAATTATTTGAAGTGGAAGAGAAATTATAAATATGCCTGAGATGTCATGAATAGAGTTTGGGACGAGCCTAGGCTCGAGCTCGAGGCTCGATAATTTTGGAGCATTTTCGGGGGCTCGAAGCTCGATGAGCTCAATGAGCTTTGAGCTTACGCCTCGAAAAATTCTCCGCTTTTTGATATTATCGGACCGGATAAACCTGTGCGATAATTAATTGACTGTGGGAATGAGCGGCTTTACAGATTCACATGGCCTACGCTTCCCCATGTGTTGGTCGACCAGTGGGCGGTCGTTGCCTTGCAACGGTCATCGCTGGGGGCTCCTAAGATAATAATTCCAACTATTATGATTGCGGCTGACGGGGAGAAGCGGTTTTTCAATTTCTGCAAGCGAGAGAACCAGTGAACTTCTCAAGCGTTTGGCCTGACGATGAGTGGTGCTGGAGGGGCAGTAGGCGCACAACTGACGCCCAAAGGATTTCTTTTAAACTGATTTTTGAACAGTTCAAACAACATAAACGTGTTATCAGCGATTTTTCATATTGTATCTGCTCTTTGTTTGTTAATTTTTACTTGTATTTTATTTCTAAAGCAGTAGTGATGTCAAAAAATAAGAAATCAGCTGTCTGGACTTATCTTAACAAGCGCGAAAAGGATAATTTTGCAGCTTGCAATGAATGTAAGCAATTTCATGTCCACAAGGAAACACTTCAACAATGCGTCGACATCTGCTTAGCATTCATCATATTGACGTCAACAAGGATGAGTCTGAAATAGGGCCGAAGAAAATGAGAACAATGGATAACTTTGTTGTCAAAATTTCACTGGAAGAAATAGTCTCGAAACTCGCTGCATTCGATGGATTCTCAATTCAGAAAATCACTCATTCAGAATTTATTCGTCAATCGCTGTCATTAAGAGGAATGAAGCTACCTGCTGATGAAAGATCGGTGATGGCCCTTATTCACGATTTTGAAGAAAAAGTGAAGCAACAAGTCATACAGGACATTAAGAAAGAACTCTCAGAATCAAAGAGATTTTCAATATCATTGGACGAATGGACAAGTATCGGAAATCGTCAATTTCTCAACATCAACCTTCATATGGTCTCGTCAGAATGTATCAATCTTGGTCTTGTCAGAATTATTGGAAGTTGTAATGCTGAAAGAATGAACGAGCTCATTGAGGAACATCTTAATTCTTTTGGTGTCTGATTCAAACAGGATATTGTTGCTTCTACCGGTGATGGAGGAAGTGTCATGATCAAGTTCGGAGAAAAATCACCCGCTTTGTATCAAGCCTGCCTTGATCACAGATTGCATTTGGGTGTTACAAAAACTTTTTATAGAGAAAATTGCCTAGGTCAAGGAATTTCAGTTTTTTCACGTGAAGAAACAGGACAGACTGATGATTTCGATGAAAGCGACGATGAATTGAGTGCTGAAGAAGTTGAGATACAAAGCGAATCATGGAAGGAAAATATAAACACTGTGAGAGAAATCGTTAAATTTTTCAAAGGCTCAGCCATACGATCGGATGCGTTTAAAGCTAAAAGCTCAGAAAAATTTAACAGAGAACAACTGTCCCTCGACTGCAAAACTAGATGGAATTCCATGCTAAAAATGCTAGAAATCGTTATTAAATTATACAATGTCATGAATGAAGTGCTGAGTGAAATCGGATCGAGCATCTCTTACCTAATTTGAACATAGAATTATTGAAATCCATAGTTTTGGCATTGAAACCGGTTGAGGTTACTCTTAATGCTATGAGCGAAAAAAAAGCTTCTCTGAGAACCGCTTATGTTGCTATTAGCTTCATGAGGGAAAAATTGTCTGCACAAGGAACATAATTCAGTCGTACTCTTTTAGAAAATATTGATCATTACATTGACGGTAGAGTTAATCAACAACTTATGGATCTTATGATTTCTCTGCACCATTTGGATAATGTTCCATCCAAAACTTCTATTGAATTAGCAACAAATTTGATGAAGCGGCTATTTCCATCAGCAAATACTGCAAATGAAGAAGCACATGATGAGAAAATAACAATTAACCACAATGAGCTCTCACTTGAAGATGAACTTAGATTTTGATTGGAAGCTTCTAGCACTCAGGGATCTCTTCAAACCAATCAATTTAAGAAATTACACCAAGAATTTTCCGTGTCAAAAAGTAATGGTGAACTGACTGAAAATTTGAGGAGATTATCAGATGCCATCAGTACAATCAAACCGACTTTTATTGATTCAGAAAGAGCATTTTTAGTTGCTACTAATTTCTGTACAAAATTGCGATCAAAGTTATCGGATAAATCTCTGCATGCTCTTGTCTTTTTGAAATACTATTATATTAACAAGAATAATGTTTAAATAAATTATAAAGAAAATTATTTTTCGTACTACTCAAGCTCGAAAGCTCGAAAAAATTATTGAGCTCGCACGAGCTTCAAATCCCCGAGCTTTCCTATACTCTAGTCATGAACTCTAAAATTTTATTATAACAGTGAAGTCATTATACTTGATTAAAAATTGACTCCAATTGCAAGCTACATAGACCCTTATTTACCATTTCATAATATACTAACATATCAGGGTCTGTGTAGTTTATTGTACTGATCACTCCTAACAAACTGCATAGACCAAGATCTGCTGGCACATCATGCAATAGCAGATCATGGACTGTGCAATTTGCAGTTGAACTCAACTTGTATGCAGGTATATACAATAAATTACACCAAAGGAAAGTTATTTTTTGAGGTTGATAATAAAGTCATTAAATACAATTTAAACAAAAATCCTCAAGAGATGACATACTTCCAGTCCCTCACTTATGTAAAGACTTATACTGAAATATAATCAATTATGCTACATTTTATTTCCATGTCAATATACAAATATATTAAATGCAGAAAATTGTAAGTATCAAAAGACATCTCTGTGCAACTTGTTTGGCACGTGTATACCAAGATTGCCTGATATATCTTTAATGGTTTGGAAACAAAAATGCTCATGGACAGACAGATGGACCCAGTAATAGCTATACCCTCATTCCCATAATGCATACCAAGGGAGAAAAGAAAATAGGAAGAGTGGGACAGACAGATGGACCCAGCAATAGCTATACCCTCATTCCCATAATGCATACCAAGGGAGAAAAGAAAATAGGAAGAGTGGGACAGACAGATGGACCCAGTAATAGCTATACCCTCATTCCCATAATGCATACCAAGGGAGAAGAGAAAATAGGAAGAGTGGGACAGACAGATGGACCCAGCAATAGCTATACCCTCATTCCCATAATGCATACCAAGAGAGAAAAGAAAATAGGAAGAGTGGGACAGACAGATGGACTCAGTAATAGCTATACCCTCATTCCCATAATGCATACCAAGGGAGAAGAGAAAATAGGAAGAGTGGGACATATACATCCCATACCCTGCCAAAATGTCTGTTAGGAGACAGAATGATTAAAGGCTTCATATAATGGAAGTCTGTATGTACGAAGTATGCTGGGAAGCCATAGGCATCATCAGTTTTGCTTCAGAAATTAAAGTGTTATTGATAGATGAACGATGAACAGATAAATGGATAAAAACATTTAAGATATTGAAGCTGAAGAATTGTTAATCACTTGTCTTTTATGTGTACAAATTTTATAGAGGTATCTGAAATGGTTTTGCAGTTTTTCCCCAGTAACAAAAGTGTGGATAATAGATAGACAAATGGACATAAAGCAAATGCACATCTGGACAACTATTCAGATAAATGTGTATTAATTAAGATATCTTCAGTGGTTGTGATCAGAAATAAAATGATAACAATGGATGGATGAACAGACAAGTGGATGAAAATGTTATTGAAACTCAAGATCTATGAATAAAAACTGCCACAGTTACACCACTAGTCCAATAGGTATACAAAATTTTATAAAGTTACTAAAGATCATTTTGGATTTCAGCACCCCAAAAACTGAAATGTCTATAATGAATTGATGGATGAGATTAAAACATTAAAAATGCTGCAACTGAAGAATCATGACTAGCACAAGGCGCATTTGCACTGCTAGTCAGTTATGGGTGCCAAATTTCATAGATATATCGTAATTGGAGTTTTGCCCTAGAAATGAAGTGTTGATAATGGAATATTAAAAATAATGAAGTTGAATAATCATCAGTAGCACTAGTCAAATATGTGTACCAAATTTTATGGAGATATCTCCACCACCACAGCTTGTGGTAGGGAACAACACACAGTCCTTCAGGAAGTACCTTCTTTCAGTTTTAAGAGAGGTTGACTAGACCACCCTTGCTAATTGGAGGGAACACTCCACATTCCTTTAGGCAGTATCTTTGTCCAATTTTAAGAGTGGGTGACTAGACCACCCTAGTTGATGAGAAGGATTTCATCCACATTCTTTCAGGCAATACCTTTGTAGGAGGGAATGCCTCCACATTCCTTCAGGCAGAACGTGTCCAGTTTTGGAGTTCTACTCAAGGAAACAAACATGTGAATGATGGATGGATGGGTGAACAGATAAAAAGATAAAGGTGTTATAATATTGAAATAGAAGAATTGTGAATAGCAAAAGACATGTCTGAACTACTTGTTGAATGCTTCAAAGAGATACATGTATTTGAAATGGTTTTGGAGGTTTGCCTTAGGAATTTAAAGTGTGAATAATGGATGGATGGATGGATGAACAGAATAAAGGATTAAAAAACAAAACAAAATCATTGAAACTGTAGAATTGTGAATAACAAACAGTGCATCTGGATCACTTATCACCCAATTTCAATCAGATACCTTAAATGGCATGAAACGTTTGCTTTGGAAATGAAAGAGTGCATAATAGATGGACAGGAAAATTACTAAAAAAAACAAAACATACTGAAGCTGAAGAATTGTGAGTAACAAAAGACACATCTGGATCAATTCTCCACTATTTGTAACAAGTTTCATTCATATACCTTCAATGGAATGAGACTTGTGCTTTGGAAATGACAGTGTGCATAATGGATGGATAGAGGACAGAAAAAATTAATAAGAATAAATATCAAAACTAAAGAATTGTGAATAGCAAAATACATATATTGGATCATTATTCCAATTTACTCACCATGTTGCATAGAGATACCTGGCATAATTTGAGATTTATGCTCCAGAAATGAATCTGGATATTGGATGGATGCACAGACAGAAAATTGAAATAATGTTCATAGCAAAAGGCACTTCTTGTCCACTTGTCCAATACCTGTATCAAGTTTTATAGAGATACCTTGAACACTTGAGAGTTGCATTCTGGAAACAAAGATATTGACAGACAGGCAGGTGGACTGACATATCAACAACTATAGCCTGCTTTATTGAATACTGGGGATAAAAATGTTAATAACTTCAAAATAAAGTTAATGAGAGGACAAATTATGTCTCCTTTCAGATATTAATTAAAAATATATAAAATTGTTTATTCTTATTTTTATAGAAAGAAAGAAGTTCTACCCAAGAAAAAGGAAACAAAAGAAACTGAGAAATCTTCAAAGAAGATCAAATCAGATGAAATATCAGATGACAAAGGCAATTTTTCTTCACTTTTGGATATATTTTATTTAACCATAAAAGTAGAAATATATAAACTTGTATATTGTCATTTTAAGGTGCATTTATTAATTAGCTCTACTGGTCTAAAACCAGGACATATTATGCAGTGTCTAGTTGTCTGACATCATGAGTTTATCTAGCTCTACTGGTCTAAGACCAGGACATATTATGCAGTGTCTGGTTGTCTGACATCACGAGTTTATCTAGCTCTACTGGTCTAAAACCAGGACAGATTATGCAATGTCCAGTTGTCTGACGTCATGAGTTTAACTAGCTTTACTGGTCTAAGACCAGGACATATTATGCAGTGTCCAGTTGTCTGTCATCATGAGTTTATCTAGCTCTACTGGTCTAAGACCAGTACAGATTATGCAGTGTCCAGTTGTCTGTCATCACAAGTTTTTTTAGCTCTACTGGTCTAAGACTATGAGAGATCATGCAGTGTAATGTTGTCTGGCATCATGAGTTTATTCAGTACCAATGTTAATTTTAATGACTCCCTCCAATCACAATCAACCCACCAGTTTATATAAAGGCCTTATTGGTTGGAGGTAAAAATTATACCCATAGATATTTCCAACTCCAGTTATAGGACAAATGTTCAGTTTGGCCACCACCTTTAAAATGTTCTTACCGCTGGTCCTTTTAAGTCATTGAATGGATCCTTATGAAACTTGACACACATTCCTTGTGAAGTCTGAAAAGTGCCCTTCTGACACACAGTACAACTACCAGCTTTAAAATGTTATTCTTTAACCATAAAGAGAATTTCATATACTATGAAACTTCACACGCACACATACACACATTCATCCAGAGGTTTGCTTGGGCTTAACCTCCTGAATGGAAAATCAAATCAGTACGTGGTTTTCACCAGAAGAGGTTTTATGATGTCAGTCCCAAATGAAAATGATGTCATTTTGACCTCCAGTATAGATACCATGGTGGCCATCTTGGAAATCATTATCTTTACTCCAGGATGGATGGTCATAATCGACATCTTTTCACCAAAAGACTTCTAGTTTGTCCTAAATAAAGATGGAGCTGGTCTGATATCCAGTATGGCCACCATAGCAGTCATCTTGAAAATCATTTTCACACAGCTTCTTCTCAGTGAATGGTCATATCAGTATGGGGTCCTGACCAAAAGTCTTCACATGATGTCTAGTTGGTCCTAACTTAAAATGGTGTCATGGCAGCCATCTTGAAAGTCTTGTTATTGCTACTCATCATCAGTGATGGTCATATCAACACTTCGTCATTTCTTTTTACCATATTCTTCTTGTTATGTTTTGTTGGACCTAAGCAAAAATGGTGCCATCCTAGCATCCAACATAGCCACCATGGCCATCATGAAAATCTTGTTATTACAAATCCTCCTCTATGAATTTTTATATCAGCATGGAGCTTTCACCAAAAAGCAATATGTATGCCATGGTGGTCATCTTGAAAATCTTGTTGCTACTCCTCCAAAATGCATGCGATTATTGTCTCTTATAATGTTTAGATGGCCTTGAGAGAAAAAGACACTCTTTGGACATCCCATATGGTCAGTATGGTTGTCATTTTTATGATCTTGTCATTGGCTACTTCTGTGAGGTTGTTCTTACCAGCATGAGATTCTCATAAAAGGATTTTGTGATGTCTAGTTGGTCCTGAATAATTGACAATTCTATTTACGTTTGCCACTGGTGGCTGAGGAAGGGCAAGTCACTTTTCAAGATGTAACTGGATGAGCTGCATTTTAAGCAAAATCTGTATTATATACAGTGTAGGATGAGTAATTTGATGCAGGACAGGTAAAGTTCCAAATTACTTTCCCTGCAGGAAATCTTGTTATCTCTACTCTAAAAGGATGGACATATCATCATGGGGTTTCAGTAAAACTTTATGTAGTTGATTATAAATAAAACTGATACCAGTGAGAGTTCCCAAAATTTGAAAAATCTTGTGACATCTACTTCTACTCAGCTGCTGACCATACATACAAGAAATACTTCATTTATGCAATTTGTTTGGTATGCCAAATTATGTAACCTCCAAATTGGCTACCTTATGGGTACTTTTCCAGAACGTGTGGTTTTACTGACATGGGTTTACTACCTTGATGGCCATCAGGGCAGTTTTTATATGGGTACTTTTCCAGAACATGTGCATTTGTTGACATGGGTTTACTCTAAACCACTATTATAGCAAAATGCAACTGGTTCTGCATGAAAATGGTGTTCATCTGACATCAAACCTGGCACTATAGTGGCCATTTTTAAAATCTTTTTATGACTACTCAGCTTGTATGTCATTGATATCAGGTTTTCATCAAAGCACTTCTTGCAATATTTAATTGGTTATGTGGTGTGGATCTGATCATCAACATATCCACACTTTTGTGAAGGAGTTTTGAAAGCAGAGCTAATTGACCTTGGAGTCAGATCAAAGGTTATCACTTAAAAGTTTGTACTTCATTGATCATACAAATACAGTGACTTGTACACATACAAGTGAATTTTGACCAGACTTTATATTTAGTTGTACTCCAATGAACTTGAAATGATTCTGACATTAAGGATAAAGTCTGTGGTTTTACTGATTTATGAGCAGGGTAATGCAAACATGTATCATTGGAATTTTATTAAATTCACTTTGTGAATATGTTTGAACACCTTAAATACCTAAGATAAATAACTTGTGTTTTTTTTGTATTTTTCTAAATTATTGATTATAGACTTAACCAAACTTTGTACATGGGTACATCTTCACCTTGTCTGGGACAAGTGGATTGATTTTCTGTCCATGATAACAGATTCAGGGTCAAAGGACATGACAAAGAATGTGGTTCTGCACTTACAGGTTTCTTGTAAACATGTAAACATTCTGACATGTAAGAAAATAAATTTGGTATGTTGGAATTATCAAAAATGTCAGAGATGGTCTCAGTATTTAGCAGTTACAAATCTGTCTTGGATTCCTGGAATTTCCGTCTCTTTAAGTATCTCTTGTTTTTCTAATTTCATAAAAATTACATCAGTATTTGAAATAATCAGAATAACATTTTTTCCAATGTTTTGCCTTCACTTATGGTCACACTGGGTGAAAACATTGTGAGTGCAAAGACCATTAAATGTAAGCCTGTCTTATGTTAAAGTTTTGGAGGGATGGGCAATATTTCCTGCTGTGGATCATATACAAACTCAGGACACAGGTTTATTAAAAGTTAAAGTACATCTGTGAAAAAATTAAAAGCTAAAATGGTCAAAGGTCCAGATGACGGGTTATATTTCTTTGGGGTAAAATTGTTCTAGTTTTTTGACTGTGGTGGTATCTAATGTTTTATGCAAGAAATTTCATCAAATGTTGAACACAGCTCTTTTAAGTAAACATGGAACATTTCATGCACCATTTATGTCCATAAAGGGGCCATTTATGTCTGAATGGTATAACATATTCACCTTTACAGTTCACATACATCTCACCTCTGTCTCTGTGGGTTTGAGTCTCGGACTCAGAGAATGTGCATATGTGGGAAAGCTTGCCAGTAGCTTCAGTGGTTCTTTCCAGGGTTTTCTCAGGTTCTTCCTCTACCAAATATTCGGGCCAATATTGTGCTGAGAAATTATATTAAACCCATAATAACAGAAACAGCTGTCCATAAAATTGAATATATTTGATAAACACAAGACAAATTTACAAATTTTTAGGCATATTTTAGTTGAAATATAAAGAACATACTTGCACATGTAAATTTTAGAAAGGTTTAAGATTAAACTTTTTTGTTCTTTGCCATCTTTGTTTTTTTTTTAATTTTTTTACCACATCTAATAGAGTTGTCTGTCCATAAAGTAAAAACAGCCAATAACTGGGATTACCCAGCCTAATAATAGTCACCTTGTGTTTTCTGTGGGTAAACTGGTGCAGTAGTTATGGCCAGTACTACAGTCCCATGCACATAGTGACAGTTTAACTTAATGTGGCAGTCAGTCACATATTATATATGTGCTGTTAAATGGTAGAGCTACACCAGTTTGGTGTTTTTTTTCTTCTCCAAAATGCTTCTTTGTGAACCATTGATGTACAAGGCCAAATGTAAACAACACCGTTGAATATTCTTCTAAAATTATGCAGAATTTTCCAAGAATAACTTACAAAACAAGTTGGGCCATAATTTGTAGGCATTACATTTTTGGAGAGAATTTATTTTATGACAAGTCAGGAGACAACAAATAACCATATGACTGTTTCAGTTTATTCATGATTCAATGCATTATAATGAGCTTTTATGTATTGCAGCAGAATCATCTCACAGTGGAAAGATAGAAGAATCAGATAAAAAGAAAGAAGGGTCAGAAAGTAGCAGTAATATTGAAGATGAATCAGATGTGTGGAAGGGCCCTGTTAAACTCACAGAGGAGAAGTCAAGGTAATTAACTGAGCATTCATTCAAGGCATCAGTATCATATTATAACTGAGTCACTCACATCATTGACACTTTTTATGATGTCATAGGATAAAATCCCTATAGATATCAAACCAGCTTTTAGATTTTCTAATCTGACCTTCTGTTGCTGGATAACACATTCATATTTTCTTCTTTTTTACCCCAACATCAACCGCTTTGGTGGCTTAGTGGTTAGAGCGCTCGCCTCGGATGTGGGAGGTCATGGGTTTGATCCCTGACCGAGTCATACCAAAGACTTACAAAAATGGTACTTAGAGCTGCCTTGCTTGGCGCTTAGCATTAAGAGGTTAGTGTTAGAACTGGTCAGCCTGGTGTCAGGATAATGTGATTGGGTGGGACATCATGCTACATGTCTGCGGCATGATGCCCCAGTGCTAAACAACACTAAAAAATGCCATACTGTAGACAATGTAGTGATATGACTGAAAAATTGTTAAAGCTACGTTAAAAATCTAAGTCACACACACACACACATTCCCCAACATCCATACATCTTTCTTTCCAACCATCTATTAAGGCATGATTTTATTTAGGTCAGTTTTCAGCTACATTTGGTGAGCAGTACACATTCAATGTACACATTTCAAGTCCATTAATTTTTCCTTTGCTTTAATTATCCAAGAACCTTATTTAAAAATATAAAAAAACAGCTTTGGTAGTATTTTATCTCGATCATACCAGATCTTATAGAAAATTACAGATCACATTGGATTCTTTGAGTTTTTTTCCAGTTTAATCTTATAGGGATGAGACATTCTAGGTCTGTTAGTCTTTCTTGGAAAGATTTCAACCCTACCATCATTATGACATAATATCCATTATGTGTTGCCAAATATAGCTTGTATTACAAAAAAGAGTAACAGTCATATGATCTTACTAAAATTAGTGACAAGGGGCCCAGAGTGGCCAAGTGGTGTAAAGTGCTCACCGTTATGGATCATTGCCATCTCACCTCTGTCTGCATGTGTTCAGGTCTTGGGTTCGGCCAATGTGAGTATGTGAGAAAGCATGCCAGTAGTTTCTTGTGGGTCGATGGTTCTTTTCGGAGTTTTCCCAGGTTCTTTCTCCACCATTTATACTGGCCACCATGTATAGTCTATCTTGTGCTAAAAAAATGTTTTAAACCCTACAACAACAACAACAAATTAGTAACAAACTTTACATTTACTGGCCTTTCATATCAATTTTGTATGTCATGGGAGGCATCTTAAATTTTTAGGCACATGTTTAGACTGGATAGTAGTTGTACCCTTTGGATCTTGTTCAACTACAGTAGTAGAAAATAATTTTAAAGGTCGATGACTGTTTGCAAATAATGTTTCCAGAGTGTTAATATAAATTCTCTTGCGACTAATTAAAAGAAAATGTTATCAAAATATTTGGAGCAGTATGTGGGTGATAAGAAAGGACCATGAATAGCAATATCTCTGGAGTTGTGTTCTTACATCTGACTTTAAGTACTTTAGTATCTCTCCCACTCCAAGCCCTCATTATTTTCAGTACTTTGTTAAGATATGAGGCACAAAGCACATCACCATCAAATGGGTTGAAACCTACAATTACTGGATTTATATTTTTCATCAACCAGCCCTCTAACCCATGAATCTACAGGCATTCACATCACACCTAACAAGATAAAAATTCTGAACTATTAACATAGTTGCAAGTGATACAGAGCATTGTAAAATTTATACATTGTATGCTTTTTTTACATCGTGGCTCACTCCTGAATGAACATATGTGCATTGTAAACTTGTTATATCCCTGAATGAACCGTGTTTATTTCAGATATTGTGCTTATTGTTTTACAGGGAGGAAGAGTTTGATGAATACTTTGCAGACATGTTCCTTTGACATGACCATGCACCATCCAGGCATTGTCATATTTGTGTCAAGATTCCATCACCACAGATCATTGACAGTGTCAAGATTCCATCACCAAAGGTCATTGACAGTGTCAAGATTCCATCACTGCAGATCATTGACAGTGTTGACAAGATCAGGTGGAAAGAAGTGTAACAGATAACTCAAAAACTTTATCTGATTCAGCATTACAAAAGAAGTTAACATGTTTACAGAACTTGTTGACAAATGTTCCAACGGATGGATGTTTAAACAATTTAGCTACTCATTTGTTATTCCAAGAAAAGATTCTAAATGAAAAAAGGGTCTAAGAGTACATTGTTTGAAATCTGCTTTTAATATCAGTTTGCATTGCAAGAGCATGAAATTCTATAACTTCTTTTTTGATGTTAAGGAAATGTTGATTCCTGATTTGCTGAAGACCAGGAGTAAAAAACATCCTTGCATCTGCACGTATATTGCCAGGAAAGGTGGGATTTGTGTTAATTATCTGGAGCAGTAAATCTCTGTGTATAGATTGTTGTACACCACATCTATCACAGTGCCCTAGATCTTGAATCAGGAGACTGCATGAACAATTAATTAATTTATCCAATAATAACCCAATGCTTGATGAAAAGCCCACCCCCAATCCATTTTTATTCTAGTTCTAGCAAATATTTACTAAATTGTTTCAATAATAAACCCATTCCCTACTCATTGTTATTTAATTATTTAGTTTGGCATCCTGGTCATTTCACTGGAAATGCTGTGATAACTCCACTATGTTAATCAACCTTAGAACTCATCTTTTAATTAGTTTTGAGCAGATGTAGATTTTGAGATTTCATGGTTGTTATTACTTTTTTTGGTAATAATTTTCTGTGTTCATAGTTTAACATGGTTCATTTTGACATATTTTCAACATTAATTGATAAAAAAAATATGTCACAGTGACCTGCTTTTCTTTTTATGGTCTGGAACATCTTTATTGCTGTATAATTTATGTTGTCAGAGATGTATGTTACTACCATGAATGGTATATGCCTGCTGCATGCTAAGTAGTCCTGCATGTAGGTATCAGCAGGCCATTATTGACTCTGGACAGCTCTGGCCACTATGTCAGTTTCCTAGATGTCAGCATATTAACCCAATAAGAGACTTCCTAGCCCATAAGTCAAACCAGCTGTGAATTTGTTTGAAAGATGGTGTAGAAAACCAGTTGTCTGAACATGTATCATTGTAACATTGGCATCGAAGCTGACCAGCCTATATTGGTGTCTTACTTACCCCAGATGCACACCATCCACACAGTTTGGTGAAGGAACTTAATCAAGAACTAAAGTATTTGTGTAGAAACCACTTTTTCCTATTAGTCACTGGGACCTTGACTTTTTATCTTTCTTCTCCCAAGCCTTTCATGAAGTTTGGACAGGGTATTTGGTTTAGAATTTGTACAGAATACAACTGCTCTCCTTGGAGTCGTAAGGTTGAATTTTCACCTTACGACTCCAAAATCAACAAGTTTCTTCTTACCCCTTGTATAAATTTGGTCAAGGTATGTGGTCTGTCAAGGTTGTATGTGTAAATGACAATGTAAATTGTTTTGTCACATAAAGGTATACATAATAAAATCCATTCAAGTGAATAATACTGACCTCATGTGGCATGGTCACATAAAATGGCTAGAAAGAACCAGTGCTCCAAAGCTTGCAATATTTTTCAGAACAATTAATAGTAAGGGTGGGGTGAAATGTGATTTATAGGCAACAGAGTTGGCTCATTCAGTTGCTAGTAGTACAATGCTGAATTGTCTAACATACAAATATAAAACCCTTTGGACAGAGCATATGACCAAAAATCCCTTTACACAGAGCACATTGCCACTGAAACTAGTTTTTAAAAAGGTTCTCGCTGAATAACTACATTTAGCTTTCAAAATAACAATATTTTCTTAAGATGGGGACCCAGGTGACCAGGTGGTCCAAAGTGCTCGCCTTTATTGATCATCAACATCCCATTGTCCAGTGGGTTCAAGTGGAGGGCTTAGCCAGTGTGATATGTGAGAGAGTGACCAGTCACTTCCTGTGGATGGTAGTTCTTACTGGGTTTTTCTCTCCACCAGTTATACTGACTGGCAAGTACAGCCTTTGGCTTTAAACTTGAAAAATTAAAACAATAAGGTAGTCAATTTACAGCATGTAGTGTACATGTCCATTGTTGTGTAAAACTTCTTAATCAGATTAGTAAACACTGGATGTATCATTGCAACAGTTGTACCTGTGTAAGAGTACTGGTCCCCAGTAGACTGGTTATGACAAATCTCTATGGAATTAATACATATAAATAGCATTTATCTTTTAAAAAATTAATTTAGTTTTCAAAAACATTAAATGGTATATGCAGTGGATGGCCTTGAAAATAGTATTTGCCTAATGGAATCACATGTAAGATTTTTATATGTTTAAATTCATACAATCTACATCGAGGGATTTTGGGCAATAACTTCATCACAAAACTGATATACATGCATGTTCAACAAATGTGATGGGAGGTAACTTGCAATTGTACAAACCTGTTTAGTCTGAAAAAAGTCCCCATTGCTCACAGGTCACGTGAGCATAAAGTTGGTCACTTTTTTCCCTCTTGATAGCAATAAAGCAAATCCCGACAACTGCTCAGAAAAACTTACAGAAATATTCCTGCCCTGTACAGATCATATAAGCTAATTCTCCTGTCACCTAATTTTTCAAGCATTTCTGTCCCAACGCAGAGCCTTGTATCTTTTCTAAAGAATATGATTGCTTATGTAATTTATTATTGATGTGCAATAGATGTATGCTATTTATTTTGTTCTGTTACTAATCCAGATTCAGGGTTTAATTGCCACATACAAGCTTTAACATAAGAGCATAGAAAATTCTGTATACTATTTGTTTTGTTCTGTTACTAATCCAGATTCAAGGTTTAATTGCCACTTACAAGCTTTTATCATCAAGAGCTTAGTAAATTCTGTCAAGTTTCACCTGTATACTGTAGTGTAAGCTTTAATCTAATTAGCTTTGTAATATCACTTGACAGTGAAAGTAATCACATATTCCACACTGGATTAGAACTGATACACACCAACAGCTGGTTTATGTTATACATTCACTTAGGTTTATGTTCCATGAGAAACATACTCTCAGGGCAGTCTTTACTCCCCTTCCTAGTTGTATTGATGTCTTGTATTTAATAAATAGTACAGAATGCCTTCTGCAGTTATTCTTCAATAACAAATAACATTACATGGTGGCAGCGGTAAAACACAGGATTAAAATTATCAGAGTTGAAAATGGCTTCCTTTCAGTTTACAAATTCGGACAAATTTGACTTTTTGAGACCTGAAACTGGGGGGGGGGGAAAGTGGTTTCAGCTGTTTGAACGCTTTCATCAAGTTGGTATCTCGCAAATAAAAAAAAATCATTATTTTAAAATACATTCAGTGTGAGTGTTTTGCTAGCATGGGTTACAAAAGTCTTATTAAAGGAAGTTATTATTGTGTATACTATTTGCCCTGCAAACATCAATTATGATTACATATGGCAAACAAATAGAAGCCCGGGTGATAACCATAACTAGCAGGGAGCAATAAACTCATTGTTTAAACTTACCAACAGGATATCATATACATAGGTTATTTTATTACAATGCAAACCAACCCCGGAATCTTGACTTTTTAGTGTGCCAGTTTTTTCTTCTGAAGTTGGCCGACAAAAGGAAGTCAAGTTTGTTCCTTTGGATTCTTTAAGTGTGCCAATTTCTTTCATCTTTTTTTTTTATAAAGTCTGCCAATGCAGGGAAGCCAGCATTGATTCTTTTTACCTGTATTAATGGGAATTTTGAAAATAAATTGAAACAATGATAAAGTTTTGAAAGCGACAAAATCTAGTGCTTTGTGCACACATACCAATATAAGGCTGAACAGTAAATTAGTTTTCATTAGTTTCATCTAAATATTCCCTATCCATAGTTTATAGTATTTTATTATTTGACAACAAGAAGCATGTACTTTGTCTTGTAGGGATAAATGTACGTCATTTCTGGTTGTATCCTCTATAGGTGGGAAATTGTAACTAAGGGGAAGTAACAGCATTGTATACTTCTATTTCGAGTAATTAAATTATTATTTCTTCTTTACACTTGATAAATATTTTGTTCTTTTTGTGCAAGTATAACTATTTTTAATCATGCATCGCAAATCTGATATAAATAGGAAAATGTTGGAGTATGGCCGGTGACCTTTAAAGGTAAAGGGAAAACTAAATGGTTCTATAACAGAACTCTGGACAAAACTGTCAAACCTTATGCCTTATCTACCCCAAGAAAAGTTCCTATCCCTTTATTGAATAAAGTTAAAGAGGAGTTGGATAGAATGGGAAAAAATGGGTGTTATTTCAAAAGTAGATGAGCCTACTGAGCGGTGCACAGCAATGGTTATCGTTCCGAAACCAAACAGTACAGTAAGAATTTGCGTGGATCCAACTAAACTGAATGAAAAAGTTAAAAGAGAACCACCCACTACCATCAGTTTTTCACTAAACTTGATGCAAACTCAGGATTTTGGCAGATACACCTGTCAGAAGATTCATGCTGCCATACAACTTTCATTACTTCTTTTGGTAGGTTTTATTTTAATTGCCTTCCATTCAGAGTCAGTTGCGTGCCTGAATTTTTCAGAAAAGGATGTCAGAAACTCTGGAGCGACATGGAGGAACACTCTGTCACATGGATGATCTTCTTGTTTTTGGTGAAATGCAGAAACAGCATGATGAAAGACTAGAAAAGGTCATGAAATCAATTTAAAAGGCCGGCATCACTTTGAACACTGAAAAGTGAGACCATCCATTAGGTTTCTTGGGCATGTTGTTGATGAAAATGGTTGCCGACCTGATCTGGAAAAAGTCAAAGCTATAACTGAAATGGAAACTCCAAAATGCGTAACAGAGATACAATGATTTCTCGGTATAGCAAATCAGCTTGGCAAATTTAGTCCAAATTTGGCAGGAAAATCAAAACCATTACATGAACTTTAGAAAAGTAAAAACTCGTGGACTTGGGGTCCAGATCAAGAACAAGCTCTTAGCGATATTAAGCAAGAAATGATATCTTCACCAACTTTAGCACATTATGATCCAAATAGAGAAATAGTTGTATCTGCTGATGCATCTTCATTTGGACTAGGTGCTGAGCTACTGCAGAAGGAAGGTAGCACTCTGAGACTGGCGGCGTTTGCATTGCGAGGTATGTCAGAAACTGAACAGTGCTACACTCAAATAGAAAAAGAGGCCCTTGCATGTGAACGCTTCATTAGCTATTTAATTTGGTCACAATTCAAACTTGAAACTGACCATAAGTCATTAGTACCACTAATGAGCACAAAAATCTTGGGAGAATTACCCCCAAGAATTCAACGCTTTAGAATGTGTTTGATGAGATTCAACTTTTGTATAGTTCATATTGCTGACAAAAATCTATTAACTGCTGATGCTCTATCCAGTGTACATTTAACTTATCACTGAGAGTGACAGAGAATTTCAGGCTGAAACTAATGCCTATGTTTTCTTTGTAATTTGCCTGCATAAAATACTCTACCTAAACAAATAGTCTGAATATCAAAATGATTCGATTTGCAAACAACTTGTACAATTCTGTGAAAAGGGGTGGACAGAGAAATCTGCTAACGATGGAAAACTTCAATCGTACTGGGCAGATAGAGGTGAATTTACAATTCAAAATGGTCTTTTAATGAAAGATACACGCCTTGTCATACCAGAATCACTCAAAAAAGAAATCCTAGAGAATTCACAATGGTCACCAAGGCATAGTCAAATGCCAAGAATGCACCAAAATGTCAGTTTAGCGGAAAGGACTATGTACTCAGCTAGAACACTTGGTAAAGTCTTGCCAAAATTGCATCAAAAACTCAAAAGAGATCAAGCTAAACCAATGACACCAAATGAATTTCCAAGTCGACCTTGGCAAAGGGTCATTTCAGACTTGTTTGAACTGAATGGTCTAATATATCTCTTGGTGACTGATTATTTCTCACGATACATTGAAATAGCAAAATTACATGGCACTGGTTCAAAAGCAATTGTCAGTCATCTCAAACCAATCTTTGCACGACATGGTATACCAGAAGTATTTGTTTCAGATAATGGTCCACAATACACATCCGTAGTACTCAAAGAATTTGTGACAAATTATGGATTCATGTATATTACAAGTAGTCCAAAATATCCACAGAGCAATGGTCTCGCCGAAAGAGCTGTTCAATTAAAAGAATGCTTAAAAAAGCAAACGATCCTTACATATCTCTTTTAACATATCACACAACACCATTACCAAATGGATACATCACAGATCATCAGATCACGTTTCGTTTTAATGTAAACTTTTCAGGAAGGGAGATGTAGTGTAAGCCTTACTCTAATAAGCTTTGTAATATCACTTGACAGTAAAGGTAATCACATATTCCACACTGGATTAGAACTGATACACACCAACAACTGGCTTATGTTATACATTCACTAGGGTTTATTCTCCATGGGAAACATGCTCTCAGGGCAGTCTTTACTCTGCTTCCTAGCTGTATTGATGTCTTGTATTTAATAAATAGTACAGAACGCCTACTGCAGTTATTCTTCAATAACAGATAACATTACATATACTGTATTTGAACATTTCCATAACAGAAAAGCCGAAAAAGGCTGAAAAACTATTGCTATAGATTACCTCAAAATCTAGTGTTATTTACTTTTTTTTTTAGGGCCTACATGCAAAAGAAGTATAGAATTTTTTTTCCTGTTGTTGGTCAATAAATCCTCCAATAATTTTAGTAATGGTTGGCATATTTGATGGTGTATCCAACATCATTTGTTCAAAATTAAAAGCCCCATTTGCCAGGATGCTCTCAAATCTGATCAGAAATTCTGTATAGTGGTTTGTAAGAAGTAATTATTTTGGTTTCTTTTTAAGAAAGGCCAAATTTGACTGCAGATCATTCGTATAATCTTTACAACACTATGCCAGAATCCATTGTCAAATTTGGTTAAATTCTGTTAAGAAGTTTCTGTGAAGTTGTTAATGAATTTTTCCATTTTTTATAATGGTGGCCATATTTGATGGTAAAAAGACTTCATTTCTATAAATTTGAAAGCCCTTGTGACAAGAATGCTTTCTGTTAAACTTGGTCAATTTCTGATGTCGAGTTTCAGAGTTGTTCAAGTTTTAACAAGTTTTAGTAACAGCAGCTACATCTGATGGTTGGGATCAACGATTTTTAAAATTTTTTGCCATATTGTCACTTTTGATTGCACTGAGACTGGATAATGATGAGCCAAACATTAAGAAATGTTTACACATCAATACATACTGTTCCTTATATAAAAACAATGCTTTCTCATCAACACATAATTTGCATGAATATTGCAGTCACTGTTGATACCCTCTAGTGACTGCTAAAAGCACAGAGAAACCATTATTTGGTTAAGAAATACCTGGCCAATGACTGCAGACTTCAGCTATAATGACTTTTACATAGAAAATTATATGGGATGGGGAAAATTGTAGAGATTGAAAAGAAAATACAAGAATTCAAGATAAGACCATTTTTTCTTTTAACTGCTGATTGTTGAAACCATCTGACATTCTTGTGAGACAACATTAACAAGATTTTATAATTAGCTATATTGGATGAAAGGTTGGCAATATTTTCATTCAGGACAACCTAGACACCATTCAGGAGAATTGGTAACGAGCTATTTTGAAATCTTCATAGTGGCAGCCATCATTTTTATTAAGAACCAACTAGATATCATACTTAGTCCTCTGGTGAGAACCCCATTTTGATATGACTGTCTATTTCTTTGGAATAGCAATAACAGGATTGCTGCCTTGCTGCCATAGTGTTTGTCAGAGCTGCAACATTTTCAGTTAGTACAGACTAGATAGCCATCACAAGTCTTCTGTTGGTATGATTTTCCATCAAAGACCAGTGACGAGATTTTCAAGATAGCCTCTGTGTTGACCAGACTGTCAAAATTTGTATTCAAGACCAACTAGACAACAAGCATCTTTGGTGAAAATGACTTTCTGTTGAGGAGTATACAAGATTTTCAAGATGGCTACTGCAGTGGTCATATTAGATGTCTAGGTAGTGCCTTCTCCTTCAGTTAAGGAAAAATTAGACAACCCTATGTCTATACACCTTTCCTTTCAGGAAAAGAAGCAATAACTTAATTTTCAAGATGGCTGCTGCAGTGGTTTTATTGGATGTCATCAAAACCTTTTTCATTTAGGACAAATCAGACATCATAATAAAGTTAACCCCATAAAATTCTCCATCTTTCCTAAAAATAAATAGTGCTACTGGAGAGCTCTGGATCAGATTAAATAATTTCTATTATCTGATACTTATCACAATCTAAATTGTGGTCAGGTAAATTCAAATGCTTAGACACCAGGGAATCTTTATGATTATGGATATTCTTAAAATGCTCTTTTATTCTCACTTGGAATTCCCTTATAGTCTCACCTATATATTCTTTACCACATTTCATGCAGGTGAGTTAAATAGTGTGGGTGAATGTCAGGCTGGTTAGTTTCTTTGAGGATGGTGTTCCAAGCACTGACACAATGGGAAGAATGAGTAAATACTGGGTGAAAATTAATTTCTAATCCTTGAGCAATTTTCCTTTTAAGGCCACTCTCTTGGAGGTAGCCAGACACCATTTTTAATTTCACATATTTGTAAAGAAGTTTTCTCACTTCTTTATAAAGCGGAATTGATTGGGATGGTAGTAGCAAACGCTTCACTTCTGGGCATTCAGTAATTGGTTCTTCCTGTTTTCTCTTTGTTCAAAGTCTGCTGACAACTATAAAGTACAAGAGCTGAACAAGAGTACTGATGCACTCTCGTATAGACATCATAGTAATCTTTTGGTGAAAACTTCATTCTGGCATGACCATTCTAGAGCCTTAAGATTTTCAAGATGGTTGCAGTGATGGCTGTATTGGAGGTCAGATTAGAACCCTCTTCGTGTAGGACCCATGCAAATCTTCTAGTGAAAACCCCTTATCATTCATTCAGAAGAATCGACAAAATTTTAAAGATGACTGCTGTGGTGGCCATATTGGCTGTCTGAGATCATTTTCATTTAGGATCAACTAGACTGGGTTGAATGTGTGTGGTTTCATGGCAATCTTCCAAGTAAATTAGGAGTAGTAGTGATAACAAACTTGTGCAAACTGATGGAAGGATGTCAGATGACAAACCATTCTATAAGCTCCTCTACGACTAGGAGAGCTGGAAACATTCCCAATCTGCATCTGTCCCACCCATAGAAAATCTTCAGTCTCGTGACTATGCAGTTAACAGTTAACTAAACTGATGTTTGTTTCTTGGTGTGTGGTCTAGGTCTTGGGCGTCACCATGGGCTAAATCAATTCAGTGAAATAATACAAGATGATGCAAACTATACATTTGTTAAAGTACCCACGGCCCAGCAATGTATATGCATCAGTTTTCACTTTGCCAGCATTATGGCTGAATTGAGCAAATTTATTTCAGTTATTAAGGACCAGAAATGTTTTTGGTTTTTTGGCCAAAATATTCCAACCCCACAACCAATTAAATAGTCAGTCCCTAATGTGTCTGTTATTTTTAACACAATTCAAAACTTCACCTGCCTTACAGGCAACTTTTGTAAACACTGAATGACCCCCTAAACATAGCAAAATGGGATGAATTCATATCTCTCCTCAAAAATTACCTTTTTTTATCAGATGTAAAACAAAATTAAGATAGGTCTACTACATTTCCCAGCTATCAAACTGCTTTGACCCTCTCTCTCTCTAACGAGTGTCAATATGATTGTAAAGTAAAGTAGGCTCATTGCTAACTGGGTAGTATGCACATTCGACAAACTACCAAAAGGACATGCAAAGTACATGTGATGGATTTCGCCTGTCATTATGGTGCACTGAGCAAGTGAATTATCCACATGATGGTAAATGTACTAAAAAATGATTCCTATAGGAATTGTACATTTCTACATAATTTTTATTTCATTCTGAAATTCTTGTTTATTTTGTTGCACTCAAGCAACCACATATGATAATCGCAAAATTTACTAGGCTATGCTTCTATGAATGAATTTCTCTAATGGACACAATGTCATACTCTTTGATTATTTTTTCTTCAGGTATACTTTTTATGAAAGTATTATTTTCAGGTAAACTATGCCCTAGTCTTAGTTAAAACTATTTTATAAGTATCAACTGTTCTTGATTGTTGAATTTCCTTTGTTACACAGACACACAATTTAAGTTTAAACATCTTGATCTAAACACCTCTATGCCATGGCCTACTGGGCCAGTTAGCGAGGCAAGTAAAAAATGCTGCTTTTATAGAATCTGGAAGTAAAACCATAATTTAATGTTTTCTAATGAAGCAAACTATTATCTGCTATCATTCACTGTGTTTGATTACTTTGCCTCACATTATTAAGAAGTTGTTTTCACTCAAGTCTAGTTTAGATTAAAAAAAAAACATTTCTGGGTAATTTACAAGCATTTTGACAACATTCTTTCATGAAACCATGGCCTACTTTAGTACAAGGGAAATAACTACTGTTTCCCCAAATAATGGAACACTATTGTAAATGACAAGAAAAATTCTGACACAGAGAATGAAATTATTTGTTTTGCTGAGGATATACAAATTAAATGAAAGCAAGATTTTTGTTTTAAAACAATCTAGGGTTTGAAGATTTAGCTGCCTTTTGTTATTAAAATAAAGTGAAACTGAAAGCTGTCACTGCTGTATATAGTTCCTTACGGTCGTTCAGAATGGTCTCAACTCAGAATTTTAATCATATTGCAGTATGCACCCCCACCTTCCCAGACATTCATGCCCTCAACATAACTTAGTATAGCCTTAGCTTTAAGCTTGTAGGTCCATCCCATATGTCTATACATCCTGACATTCTTTTCTGTGCAATTACTCCAGCCTTTTTCCTTCCAGAGTTGAAATTCTTCTTACTTCTATTGACATAAGGTGAACATGTGCACACGGTCTTGTCACAATTCAGAGTTGTCCCATTTTTGTGCCAGATGTATGTCCCATTTTCTTTGAGTATAATGCACACACTATATGCAGTTCTTTTGTGTAAACTAGTCAAAAAGCATTTGATACATTGTCCGAAATCTTGGCAGACATTACTGACACAAGATAAACATGTTCATGTAATTTAAACATGCTTTGATGAATTTTTCCAGAGTAATGCCATTCTCTTGCATTAAATATTTACTATGCACAATAATCTCATACTGCAATGAATGTTCTGTTATACCCAGACATGATGTTGATCTTCCATAATAAAAAAAAACTGAAAAATTTTTAAGGAGGGTTTGGGGGTCCTCCCCAATCAGGGTCTCGAGGGGCAGCACCCCCAATCATGGGGTCCAAGACCCCCAGCCAAAAATGCATTTTACACTCATAAAAAACTGCTCCTGGTGCAACTTATGATCATAAAATAAACCAATATAATCATTTTGAAAAACTAATACCCTTACCAAAAATGTCCAAATTGACTTCAATAATTTCACAATATTTATAGTCACATAAATTCTCCAATACTATTGATGCTGAAGTTATTTCATGTGCAGGTCAGTGTTCACATCATACTTAAGTCACAATAATTTCTCAATTTTTGCAGCAATTATACTTTTCTCTTTTCATAATAAATCTGTAAAATAAATACCAAAGTACATCTACTATATACAAAATAATCCCATACATTCACGTCTTTTTCTCCAACGGAAACATGTTGATATGCCAGTCTAGCACTTTTTGCGACATTGGCGAAGATTTCTTTAGCGTTTGCTTTTTGTCACCAGACGTTTTGGCTCAATGTGCAATCATTTCTTTTCCTTCTCAACAAGAGCCTTTTTCCTTTCAAGCTGGTGCTTGGCGACATGCAGTGTGCATGTTCTGACTGAGGGCTACATCTGTTCTCTCATGCAAGAAATCTTTCTTCTTATATAGTAATTAACTGCACTTTTTCCAAAGGCCTTCTTATCTTCAAGTTTACCATATGCAGCTTCTTCTGTAGGTGCCGTTCTGAACTCTTCCAAACGCAATTACCTTAATTCAGATCTTTATTCCAGAGATAACAAAATGCCAGTCCTCTAGCGTTCAGTTATCTGATCAACTAAATTTGCCTCAACTTTTCGCACCGGACATTCCCATTTCATGACATGGTCTCTCTCAACAACTTGGAATACCATGTTTTGCAAGCATGCTTCTTTCCATTGCCATCAGTTTCCATTACACAAAGATTCATTGGAAGAATTTAAACCATTAACCAATCAGAATACTCTCTACGAGTCATGTGCTAACTAATATATGGAATGAATAATTTACAAGGGTTATTGTGGAATGGGAGCAGACAGACCGTTTTTTTTAAAAAACTGGATTGAAGATATAAAAAACAGACTATATCAATAAAAATCTGATTCAAGTCAAGAGAAGAGCGGAATTCTGCTTCAAAACTGAGAAAAACCATGTCTGTATACCCATTATAGGTGTTACATTTATGTGACCATTCTTGTGTGCAACAAATTCAACTGCTTTGAACAAACTGCCCCAAAACTTTGTACATAAATATTACTAAGATCTGTAATCACGCTCTGTGGTTCCTCTAGAGTCATTTCCTTCTTGATGTTGTATGTACTATATATAAGAATAAATGTATCATGTCTGACTAGTGACTAATTTCCCTGAAACTTGCCATACACTAAAGACATCAGGTTTACCTATCTACTGGTATAGCTGCTGTGGATCTTTTATTTTAGCAATTTTTAAGTATTTTCTACCCTATTTAGCATGTAAAATGTTTATTTACATGCATACATTTAACATCTGGGCATATTTATTTGCATATGTTCAATGATGTTTAGTTACAGACGTAATATTTAGACAATATTTTTAAAAATAAGATACTAGCTAATAATAATAAATTAGCGAGTATATTCTGCATGTCACATCACATGCTAACAGATCAAATCTCGATTAACGTCTCACATATTCCCCAATATATTGAAGTTGAACATTCTTTTGTACACATGGAGCTAGGCCCCAGCTGGTATTAAAATAACAATGAACCTCTAACTACATGGTATTGGGAGAAATAAACATGATACAGCTGTTTATCACTTAAATTTAAATTAACAACAACTGGAAAATTTAGAGCAAATCAAGTGTTTTTCCTTTAAAAAAACCCACTTTTAACTTGAATAAAGATTGTCTATTTTAGTCAATTTGCAATATCTTAAACTTCATACTTGTTAAAGTCATCATATTATAGTATTTTCTTACCCTCCTGTTTGTTTATAACATCTGACCTTGCCCTTCCTCCCTCAAAAACAAAAAGCATCAGCGACATAAAAATTACACAAAACAATCAATTTATAACTTCTAACTCAATTGTTGCCTGGGGGTCCCTTACATCGTCATCTGTTTGCATTTCACACCAAACCAAAGCTGCTGATTTTAATGAACAGACAGACATCCCACTGTCCTTTTCTGGTTTAAGAACAGGTAATTTTCAGTAAAATTTGAATGTATCCATATTTGCAATTTCTGGTTTTAATATTTCTATTTTTTTTTAAATTAACAAAAGAAAAAGGTTCAACTTTTGTAAATGTGTTTAAAGAGATGCATTTAGAGCTTACTGATGATGGCGGCAACCTACATGACATCTGTTGAATGAAAAAATAGACCAGTACAAGCACATACAGCAATAATGTTTCTAAAGAAACACCTGTTTTGTTTCAAATCATGTTGACAATGTTAGTGACCACCTGGCAACAATCTAGTTAAAAATTATTAATAAAAACAACGGTTTGTACATTTTTGATATCACTGATTGCTTTTAGTTTTTAAAATTGGTTGTGAAGTTGTTGGTTACAAACAAAAAGGGAGGGTAAGCAAACACTATACAAGTTTTCTCATTACAGAAATGTAAAAAATTGCAGTAAACATCTGAAAATTTAACATTTTACATATTGTAATTTTTTAATAGGCTTAGGAACCATGTAATGCTGGTTAATGATGCAAATAAATACATATTTAAATTCTGAACAGACTAGGTATGCCAAAATAAGTAAACATATGCAACACATCAAAATCATCTTTTCTACAGTATATATCTTCTTACTCAAGAATACAGATAGTGTCTGAATAAAGAAAATAACACTACAAAATGTTTCATATTTTTATATATTGCATGAAGACGACAAACTATACAAAAAATATAAATATTGTACAAAATAATCTGACAAATACCATACATGACAACTGTTAAATCAAAGTTACATTTATGGTGTCAAGAAAGGAAAAAAAAAAAAAAGATCACAGAGCATCAAGTTTTGGATAATTTTGAAACAATGTACAATAACACAATAAAGAACAGCTTGTTTACTGTAGATAAACAGTATGTAGTCAAGAAAAGCTTGCAACACTGGCAACTGACACAATGTATGTAGGTAAGAACAGCTTGTAACATTGGCAAACAGAAGCATTGTATGAAGTCAAGAACTGCTTGTAACACTGACAAAACAGATACAATATATGTAGTCCGAACAGCTTATAACAATGGCAAATAGTAAGGTCTTTAACTTGTGTTTAAGTCATTCTTCATACTGGGATAAAGCAGTAGTAATCTCATTTATTTCACACTATCAATTAATTATAATTTTGAGAAACAGCAAAGTGTAATTTATACACTTTTAAATGTAAAATTGAATGCCCATATTTTATTTTAGACCATGTTAAAAACGTAGCTATTAAATTTTGATGTGCTAACCAATGCTTTGAAAATGGATGTAACTTGACAAAAGTCTAAACAACTTCAGAACTGTGCGTGTGTGATCTTCGTGTTATTAATGCATTTTCAAAAAACACTTGGATCAATTATTATGTCAATAATTATATGAGATTTTAAAACACACAGTTACACTTGATCCCAACAGGACTGCATACCTCATACAGTTGTTTGACATCTTTATTACAGATATTATGATAACAACTAAGTGCCAACAAATCTAAATTCACATCTTGGACATCAAAACTTGCATAAACTAAAATATTTCCAGACAGAAATAGCTCTGAGAGTTTTTTCACATTAGAATGTTTGCAAGTTTTCTTTACATTGGCCTCCCTCTGCCTCTCCCAGCCGGGCCATTCTTATCACCTTGATCAGCCTTAGGATTTCTTATAGTTTCATCTACTGACAGAATTAAACACGAAGCTTCTGAAGCAGCTGTCAAGGCATTAATCTTGACAACTGCAGGCTCCCATACACAGGCATCAAAGTTGTCAGCTATATCCTCGTTAAGAATATCTACACCATACCATCTTTCACCTGTAATTAAAGAGGGATGATTGCCATATATATATTCACTGATGTCTGCGGAAGGACTTGTAAACGAGTATATCCAGTACATACACACATAAACACATATATACATACACTGTACTTGGTATATTATTCTAGCATAGGCCATATTAGTTAAACTAAATTAATAAATCCATCCCAAATTATTAAATTTGCACAGTACTCATTCATTACAATGCTATCAATATACCATCTTTCATCAAGATCGTAAGTAATGATACCTATAATTTGACTACCATTTAATGAAATGGGATCCCTAACTGTAACCACCTTATAACTGGAACTGTGTTATAAAAGGCATGATAGTCAATATCTCCTAATGACAAATGGAGGAATAATGGCAAAATTCGAGACAATGTTGCATTACTTATTTTCTCAAATGATTAATAATTTAATTTTTGAAGATATTTTACAAGATCCTAACAACATACAATTAATTTTTTCAAGGTTCTGTTTGCAATCTTTTGCAAAACTGAAATTACAAAGCTCCTTTCATATGCAACCAACACTTCTGAAAAACCCTACTTGTTTTTTATTATCTGAAGATAAATATCACCAAAACATAAAAATGGTGTCTTCCTTAAAAAACAAACCAAAGAAACAAAAACAATTGTCCTTGATTGAATTGGTGCTCTACTGTTTACCTAGGCAAAATTAAACATCTTTTTATAAATTCAAAGCATATAAATTCAAGGTATTCATTTTCTGAAAGTAGAGAGAAAATAAACAATATAAACAAATTGTCCAAAAGGAAGAAATTTTGGTTCTGCTGGGTCTAATCTACAAGAATAGATGACGTCTTTTTTAAATCTCAGTTGGCATATTGATCTAAGATACCCAATCTACTATATTCTTAAATATGCAGCTGTAAAAAGTATATATATATATATATATATATATATATATATATATATATATATATATATATATATATATGTTCTGGCAGATTCAGTGCTAGTGAACCTACATTTATTTCCTGTTGGCAACTATTTGCAATTTTTTAAAAATTTATTTCGTATTCTTTGTAACAGTACCATCAATGATCACCATTATTTGAGACCAACCAGAGCTCAAGATAAATGTGTTTAAAGTTTCGTGGCAATCCTCCAAAATGGTATAGGAAAAGTAACAATAAGGAACTTGTGCTAATGGAAGAAAGCAAAATTGTTAGTAAATTACGTTTCTCATAGAATATATCACATTACCATTAGGAATATAATCCCTACTAACTCCTGAATCCTGTCCTCCCAAAAGACAAAAATTCATCTTGCCTGTATATAACATACACATAAGGGAAATAATTATTGGCAATTACCTACCTTTGCTATTGCAGATGGCACTAGATTTAAGCTCAGCAAAAACTTGTGAGTGAACAGGATGCTGGTATTGCAGGAAGGACAATAATAACTCGATTTATTGTGCAAAAAGAAGAAAACAGACAATCTGCTAAATAATAATGAAACCACAAATGTGTACTTGGCCAAGGCTTCATTAATCGCAAACTGAACAACCAAATCTGAAAACTCTGCTCAAAGCCCAACAAAAAATGCACTGACAATTGAATTTACCTAAGTCTCATCAATATCAAGCTGCTTGTTCAAAATGTGCTGTGTTTTTTTAAATATATAATAATTACTGTTAATAACTACAAGTCCATCAATCAGGAGCTACAATTGGGCTGAATGATGATGTGGAATGTCTGCCAAGATATCATCCATACATAGCTGCATACCAGACTTAACTGAAATGCAAAAACAAAAGTTGGACAGATGGCCAATCCCAATTTAATATCACATATATTTTTTTAAAAGCTGGAGACCATTGTTTACAATACACTGGGGCCAACAAGAGTGAAAGGGATCCTACAGAATATGGACATATCCCATGCTGCTTTAGAAAAAAAATATTCATAATACAAAACAAAAAAAAAACAAGCAAGAGGATCTATATAAAATCTCTGACATTACCTTGTGCATGACTTTGACGCAATTTGTTGAGGATATTTGTGGCATCAAAACCAGCGTTATCACAAAGCTGACGTGGTATAACCTCCAGAGCCTTGGCATATGCAGCAATCAGTAGCTGTTCTTTACCAGCAATATTTCTGGAGTGCTCTCGAAGATATTTACTCAATTCCATCTCTACAGCTCCTCCACCTGTTATGAAATGCATATATATAAAGATCAATGCCACTCTTGTGCAATGGTAACAACAGGACAATTGTTAAGCAAGAGTTTATCAGGGAAAAAGCTGGATTCTCAAACAAAGGTTTCAAAAGTGTAAAGATTATGAAGATAACTGTAATAAGGGTTAGCTGTTGTTACTAGTATCGGATTTCTGTTTAATTCTGGTAACATACATTGTTGTTCAAAGGTCTGAAAGTCAGAAGTGTCAAAACCAAAAATCCCTTAAGATGTGATCAAAATTTCAGTTTTGAGAGGTTATCAGTCTACTGTAGATTTTGCAGATGTGTAGAAATGTTTTCATCTAAGTGTGTATGTGACAAGAAAGAGAGAAATCATATATTACAGGGCCAGATATTGGTGTGTTGTGTGATTTGGATTTTTAACATAGCTTCAAAAAAAATTCAGTCATATCACTACAATGCCTGCAGTGTGGCAGTTTATAGTGATGTCTAGCACTGGAGCAACATGCCCCACCCAGTCCCATTATTCTGATACCAGGCTGACCAGTCCCAACAATAATCTCTTAATGCTGAATGCCTAGTAAGGTACTGCATAATATCATTTTTATAAGTCTTTGGTATGACTTGGCCAGGGTTTGAACCCACAACCTCCTGCACACAAGGTGGCTGCTCTATCCACTTAGGCCACTGAAGCAGTCATCAGATATTGGAATATTTTGGGGATTAGATAAAGGTCAGTGGTTTTTGTCTCCATTCTCGTGATATGGTTGTTCATAATACTGTAAATATCAGCATAAACTTAAGCCTGGTTTACAATCCTTACTGTACAACACTTTATGCATGACCTATACAATTTCAAAAATTGGTAGCCAGTCATTATGATCAGAAAGTTTATGCAGTCAGAGTTACAAAGGATTAAATAAAGGTCAGTGGTGTTTACCCGATTTCTGCATAGCACTGTCAAAATGCGTATTTTGCCAAGACAGTGTTCAGCAGGTGGTTGCTCATCACTGCATTTATACAATAAAATCAACCCATGTATTAAAATTATGGTCATAAATGACAGGTGGTGGCTCATGGTAGATGTCACTCAAGACGAGTTTTATGTATATGTAACAATTTTTTTCTGTTGAAGAACTATTGAAGCTGACTCTCAGACATCTGTTTTGTCGGTCACCTTCTGTAAAGCATTAAAAGCACGGCTACATGCCTGGCTCATCAAGCCATGACATTTAACATATTAAAAGAAATGATCATGTATACAAATGAACAGTTCCAATCCCAAATAAATAAGTAGACAATCTTTCTTACAAGAATCATGTCATTAATAATTTGCCTTATGCTGTCTCCTAGTTTAATGCTGCATAGACTTCAGATTATCCTATATTCAGCTTTAATGTGTCAGCATGCGCAGTATTGTTTTAACCTTACATGCCCTTGTGAATTTTCTGGGTCTTTGTCTCATAGTACTGACTATAATTAATGTTTAGTGCATCTGGAATTTTGCAGCTAAAATACATTTTAGGTTAACTAGAGTTTCAATTATTTGGATTTTTCTAAAGCATAAAATTTGGAATCAGAATTTGTTTCATTATTCATAGTCAATGGGTTCTGGTTTACATTGGAAAATGAATACAAAGAAATTAAAATTAGACAGAAAAAAAAAAATGTGTCTCAAGAGGATTCCCATTACTAATGTTTCAGTTATGAGGAGTACCACTGTGTTGATGTATGTGTTAATCTGTGCAAAATGGGTCTAAAGGGGATTCCCATTACTGATGTTTCAGTCTTTAGAAGTACCACTGTATATATGTGTGTAAAAATACACTGGTGTGATCTTCTGTGGGTACCTGCTACAACTGAATCATTTTTCATAGCCCTCCTGACAATCATGATGGCATCATGCAGGGATCTCTCTGTCTCTTCTATGAACTGTTCAGCTCCCCCACGCAGTACTATGGTGCAGGTCTTTGCCTGTGGGCAGCCAGTGAATATATTGTACCTTAGTATAGAGAATGGTTGAAGTGAATAAATGAGAAAACAATCTTTTCAAATCATACAATGAACATTGTACAGGTAGTTCTTTTCTGTCATTAAAAAGGGGATTCTTTTCTGGTAATGAACCATTTTAGTAAGCTTCAATGCACATCAGGTAATTACTCTCAGAAGCAAGTGAATTATGTGATTTTTCACACACACCCATACTGTGTTGAGGTCACAAAGTATATGAAGATAATGAAATGTGGCTGTAACCCTTGTGACAGCTGTAGCTTTTGCTGACATGGAAAGTAACCAAGTTTCCTCTTTCAAAGGGGCTAAGTGTAAATGCACTGAGAAAGTAAAAAAGTTGATTAGTGACTTTGACCTTGAAGTTAAAATATTGAGCACTATACATGATAATGTCCAACAGTGACACATACATGTATAATGGTTCATCTCTGAACTTAACTTTTATAATATCAAGCAGAAACAAAAGCAATCATGCAATATATGATGTTGACCCTGACCAAAAATATGGAATGCAACAAAACGTCTATATAACAGAATGATCTAACATCATTAAAGGTTGGGGCCCTGGGTGACAGAGTGGTCTAAGGCACTCACCTTTCCAGGTCACAAACATCTCACTTCTGTCCATGTGAGCTATAGTCTTGGCTCTGCCAAAATAAGTATGCAAAAAAGCCTGCCAGTAGCTTTCCGTGGTTTTGTGGTTCTTCACCCAAAAACAATGTTAAAGGTCACCTGAATTAAGCAATCATCTGCATTAAACAGACTTTTACAAGATGCTGTAGAAATAAACCTCTTTCAGACTTCCACCTGTTAAGGCAATATTTATCATTTCCCAGAGATGACTGCTTAAAAAAGGGTAGAATGTATATCAAATTTAACAGCACTCATTTTAAATTCTTCTTTTGTTGGTTTTAACTCTACTTTTAACACATTACTGGCTACATCATGCCAAGGAAATGGGACACAAGAGCCCTTCCCAAAAACATAATGAGGCACCCAACCCAGGCTGGCCTGGGTTAGTATGGAACACATGAGAAGAGATGGGAAAAATGCTTCTTAAACATTAAATACTGACCTGTGATCTTTAACTAAAAGAGAGAACCAACAATCTTGTATGCAACAAATATATCAAGTATCAAATGGTTCTCAAGTTCTAGAATGGAAAGAAAAGCATGACAGAAAAAAAAACTTGAAATACTTGGCTGCAACTTGTCCTTAAAGACATGACCCCCAATGTGGTAAGCAATGCACGTGCTAATGATTATGAACAGGTATACAAAGTTTTATCTCTTTCAGCTCAAATGATTCTTAAGCCAGAGAAAGGAGAGGAATTTATGTGTACTCCATATTTCATCCTTAAAGCTGAAGGGGCACTGAATAGAACCAAAAGGAACTGTGATTAAAAACTTAAAAATATAGACCAGTAACCTTAGAGATACCATCCACAAAGTGCTATGTAACACTTCTCAAAATGATGCATTGTATAAAATTCATTCCTTACCCTAAAAACAGCTCTATAGAGTGCAGAACGGAAAAATGCAAAACTTAAAATATTGAGCCATGACCTTGACCCTGAAGGCAGGACCCCAAATGTGGTACTTGACACCTTCTGAATGATGATGTACAAATATATGAAGTTTCATCCCATATCCTCAAATGTTTTTAAAGATACAGAGCAGAAACAAAAGTGTCATTGATGGACAGATGAAAATGCAGATACTGTCCCTTAGTTTTCAGCCAAAAAATATGGAGTCCAAAATTGTGCAACCTGACCAAAAACGTTTTGGAAATGAGAAAATGATTGATTTCTGTTTTGATTTGTTGTGATCCTTCTCTTTACAATCACCACCACCACAATCATCATCTTCCAACAGGCATTGTTACCTTTCTCCTCCAATTTGGACCTCCTCAAAGCACTCGCATGTTCCCAGTACATCGGCATTTAGATTCTGAACTGAGGTTTGTATGGAACCTCCACAAGCCTTCATTGTTCTCTTCAGATCTTCGTCTTGTACTCTTCCAGCACAAAACATGTCCCTGAGAGTGCAAATCAATAAAGTGATTAGTGCTTTGTATTTCCTTTATTCGTCATAGTCTATGTTTCAAAGTAAACTGGCGATACTGCATTGGAAACCGTGTTTAAAATATCCTTAATTTACAAAGCATTTACTTAGTCCCAAGATTTCATATGAAAGGATATCTAATGAAAGATTCGTTTTATCACATAAAAAATATTCTCAAGTTTTGCTCAACAGAAACCTGCCAGCCCTTAAAAGATCTCATTAGTAAGGCAGCAATAATCTCTATCTGTGGGCAAAATTCCAATTAACGGCCCATTAACTGTAGTTGCTGTAGCTTTTCCAGCGTTTTTTTTTAATTATAAAAAAAATATGGCTGAACATTTACAAATCCTTTTCAATACTTATTTCTTGCCATTTGAACGTTTTAAGAGGCTTATTTCCCTTTGCTTTTAATGGGTTTTTGTTTTTTAACTTTCTCCAGACAATGCTCTGTTTTTTAAATAAATAAAAAAAAAAGCATATCATGCAGGTAGTAGTTTCACAAATATGCAATTTAAGGGTGCTTTCTATGTGCATCACAGTAAAACCTTAAGGGTTGGCAGGTCTGTCAATGAGTCATAGTTATGTTTAGATGCCTCCAACAATAAACTTATTCAGGGTCTGCCATCATGATGCACTATTACATCCATAATTTGAAAAAGCATTTAATAAAAAGTAGTCCAATACATCATGCAATAAAATGAACAAACTACATACATACTGTACATTAATTTTTTAATTTTTGAAGAAAATTTTCCGCAACTATTACATCATCACCTTATGGTATCTTTACATGGAAAGAGCTGTTCTTATTCAATACAGTGTTCTGAAATTCAATTTTTTTTAAAATTAAAAAAGCACTATAATAAATTCATTTAAGCATATATATATATATATAATTCTCAATCATCTTTACCAGACTATCTTAATATATGAAATACTCTGTAAATTAAAGTCCTATATTGCATCCATTTGGCACTTGTCATGCAAACATGAATACCACATAGGAAACTGACCTATCAGCAAAATATTGTGTGGCAACATCTCCAATTGGCAATTTGGACAACACTACTTTTGCTCCACTCAGGTAAATTTTCTCCAATTTATCATACAATATTTTCCATTCGGCATCAACAATTGCTTGGTATTCCTGAAAATAAATGAATGGACACCATGCAATTTAAGTTTAAAAACCACATATAAATGTTTACAACACATGGATTAAAGGTGGATGAATTCAACCCTAGCAGGAATAATAACAGCTGCCAACCCTCCACACTCGAAAATAGTGAAAATAGGGATACAAATTAGTGAATTTCAACATGAATTCATGCAGCGATCTTTCAAGTCCAGGAATATTTTTCGGAACAAATGTTTGGCATGGTCTCCCACTGATAAGGTAGATTGTGTTCAACAAGAAAACTCACAAACAATGCTTCAGCATTGGTAGCACTCAGGTTTTCTGTCGATGGCTTAAAAAAGTTCAGAGCTGAAATCTGCTGCGAGTTCTTAATTTTCCCAACCTCTAGGTGCTTTTTGCTACCAACATGCTTCCTCACATCGTCTCTGCCACCATGCTCAATGCTAAAATTTGTGGCACACTGTGCAAAAAGCATGATGTATATATTGGTGATTGATGGCTGAATGCACGGCCAATTTCTGGTATATTCCAAACTAAACTTTACTTATTGTGCAATATATTTCTTTTTCATTGGTGGTGAAGACATTTTCAAGATGCAATGCCAAATGGTAATTTAAATCAGCGTTGGCGGCGCATGTGCGGAGCAAAATTCTGTTTAGGCCCCAGTTTCTCTCAAAAGCATTTGTAAAACTACTCTTATACATGTAGATTATAATACACTAAAATGCTTGCTACCGGACCAACTGTACCAATCAGCTATAGTTCTACTAATATTGCGACCAGCAGTACTGGGCCGTTTCTGCAACTGCCGATATCAACGACTAGTGCTTAATGGGAAATTGGTTATTTTATTAAAAATTTAAAATAATCGAGAATTGGGGGAATTTGTGAGCTTTTGCACGTGGCATGAATCTGTGAATCGCTGAAAAAGTTGTGAAATTCACGCCAAGATTGTGAGGGTTGGCAGCTATGTAATAAGTTCTTTTCATGAAATATAGCACCAGAATACAAACATATTGAGGAATTACTTATATCCAACACTCACTTGAACTAGTCTGCTATAACTTTTGCCAAGTGATCATAAAGCCATCTCTGCAAATTCTACTTTGAGCATTGATGATGTGTTCAACCTAAGTGCTTTATTACATCTCTCATAATCTTTTTTTTAAATTTGTAAAGCACTACTGTTTTGTCATTTTAATGATTTGTCATGTTTTAAAATCCCTTTCCTTTAAATTTTTTTAATCATATAACATCCATGAGTAACATCAATAAAGTCTGTTCTGCTTAACAGCTGGCATCATTATTTTTGAAGTATAGACTGGTCTCTATCTAGTTTTCTTAATTAATATAACCCATCTGTGATATAATATTTCAAACTGAAGAGACCCAACTTTTTTCTTTGAAATGTGTCAGATATAGCTGCTATAAATAGAAAATATGGAAAGTACATGCAGGTCTATGATGGACACATTTACTTTTATGCTATTCTTAAAACAATCTCAAAAGCATAATGATTACACCTAACTCAATGGTTGGCAGGTAAGTATTATACACTCACTACATGTAAATATTGAACAAATGTTGTAGTTAATTTCTCCATTTAAACATGCACCATAAAGCTACAACTGGGGCTGCTACATACATACCAACCCCTGACGAGGAAAAAGTGTAATCCAAGTGGACAAAAAGAGGAATCCACTTATAACATGCTAAAAATTCAATAAACAATGATTTATTTGCCCCTCTCATCTTTTAACATCCTTTACTGCTTCAAGTTTTCATATGTAGCACTTTTAGCTTTCGAAAGCAACAGATTTTCATGTTGCATTTTAAAACACTTTGTACCAGCTGAGACCATGAATGTTTTGCACACCAGCTGAGCACAAAGTACTGGGTTACTGAGCCTGGATCTGAATTCACTTTCATTTTTGTTAACAATACTGAACAATCTCTCACCGTCAGCATTATAATGGTAAAGAACCAATATTCCTTTCATAACCTGACAAAGAAGAGGAAATTTATATCTTCAAGTGATTGTGTCTTTTAGCTGGGAAATAAGGTCCCACTGCACATCAACTCTATCTGCATTAAGTATATTGTCAGGTAGAATCCCAACTTTATACTTCAGGAATTCTCCTTCCAGATGATCCAAGGTAGACAAGAATGGTAATAGAATGGGATATCTCTTGACAATTGACAAAGAACACTTCTGAAGCTTTTTGACTGTCTCTCATTTACATCAGCAACTGAAGCATTTAAAAACACTTCATACGGGAATTTCTGGAGCATGTAAGCACAGGCTGTAGCATAATAATCTCTAACATTATCATAAAACACCTTCACGGCTAGAGTAGAATTGTGTTCTATGAATTCTCTTGCATCTGCACCAATAGCAAGATCTTCATTATCTTTCTATTAAGAACTCGGTAAATAACACCTCTGCATTTAGAACATTCATGTCCGCACTTTAGTTCTGCTGTAGATAAGAAGTTACCTTAGTATTGGAAATCGTAAGACGAGCTAATTCGATGTGTTTCTTTGTTTTCAAGCGTTTCTCCACATAAAATTTACCACCATGCCCAATATTAATATCGTTTCTGCAGACTGCAATGAGCATGATGCTGCCCTAGAATACAGGGACTCGTTATCGTTGCTTAAAACTGACCTGTCATACATGTACTATATAGTACACGTATGACAGGTCAATTTTAAGCAACGACACATGCCCGTGCCCGAGAATGGAATGCTGTATTATGCCATTCATGTATTCATCTTTGAAGGATTCGTTTTATTTTTCGTCTTTTTCTGATCCACCTGTGAAATTCTTTGAAAAAATATATGTGCTCTAACACAAATATCGACTAGAATACATCTGAAGATTTTTAGCGGCCTGCAATAGACGTCACGTGACGCTGCCCTCATGTCCTCATCTTTGGAGGATTCTGTTATTTTTTGTTTCGTTTATTTTTGGCTTTTTTCTAATCCATCTGTGAAATTATTTGAAAGGAGATATTTTTGCTCTCATACACGCATCGACTACAATAAATTATACTTTTTAGCGCCAAATACCTATATACTGGTTCTGTACTAAATATAAATTAGAAAAAAGAATCTGCGAGTAAAGATTGAAAATTAGAAAACCAGTCTGTTCTCTCCTCACTAAGCCATACAGGTGCTATAAATAGAATACGAGGTCGAAAGTTGAAAGTAGAACCAGCATGTTTCTGGGTAATAGGATAGTTGCTATAAATAGAACATAATACTGTTAGGAAAGTGCACGGACAAGCATACTCTTATACTGTAGTTACGTAGAAGCCGTCTTTTCTAAAATACGGTCTGTGGGATTAATGGGATGTTAATAAAAACGAGAAAACAAACAATTGATTATTATGGAAGGTCGATATACCAAAAAAGCATAATCCATATACGTTTACGCGTAAGGCGTAATTTAGTGGAAAAAAGCGTAATGGCTGGCATGTATGCTGCTATGTCAACTTATCATACTTTTGTGAGACTTCTGGTCAAGATCGATGTTGAAGAATTTTTCTCCCTTCACTGATTACATAGGATGATGTTTTATTCAAAATTCCTTCCTTAATTTGACTCAGGGTCTTGTTAATGGCAATAGTCTGTTCTACCACAATGAAAGCTGCCTGCTCTTGTTGACTGTAACATGCATTTGAGACATTTAGAAGTATCGGATGCAGCAAAGGCTTGAATATGCTGCACATAAGGTTCAAAAAGCACACTTTGCCCATAATGACAAAAAAATTTAGCTTTAGAGGCATCAGTTCCATACCCCATGGAAGTGAATGACCTTATACTACATTTAAATTCTCTTTGCTTTTATTTCTGTTTAATTCAAAGTCAAACCTGTTATGAGAGACCACCCTTCTGCCAACAAAAATACGGTCTCTCAAGCATCTGTCATCAGTAGCCACAATCCCTTTTTAAAAAAAATTTATTATTATTCTTTTTATGTTTGCTTTTGATCAGAACAATCATTTTTAATCAAGCAGTCATTGTAACAACTAATTACATATAGGCCAGTTTTGTCTATGTTCTCACAATATAGCCATTCATAGGGATGCTCAGGCCTACTCGTATATATGATCTATGATGAGACCAGGAACCAGGCTAAGTACGGGAATAATTAGTCTGGTTCCCTGCTTCGTATGCCCCCTGTGTTGCTCTCCCCTATGTGAACAGCAAAGAACAAAGCAAGGAGCATACGAAGCAGGGAACCAGACTAGGGAATAATCTACATGTACTTTAGTCAGGTTTACAACAGAAAAACTCTATAAAACTCTATAAGCATACCTACAAAATTTTAGATACTGGAAGCCAGCCTATTTTATATATATATTTTTTTTAAGAATGGTATGAGCAGTTGTTGTTACATGGATTAGACAAAAGTCGGTGGATTATATCGTTTTTGCGATGCAGTCGTTCACAGCATACATATTTTGCCAAGACGCTGTGATCACTTTCAGCAGGTGGTCACTCACAACAAAGCATTTATATAATAAAATTGATCCGTGCATTAAGAGTGTGGTCAGAAATTACAGGTGGTTGCTCACAAGTTTTTACTGTAGTGACAATGATCATTAATATGCAAGTCAACATAAATTAATCATCACCTAATTTAAAGTACAGTCAAATATCTGAATATTGTTTTTATATTTACACCCAGAACAAATGAAAAATAAACACCCAATGGCACTTTATCTGAAATTTCAAACGGTTACCTTTTGAAGATATGATTATTATACAGTGGAACAATACTTGTGTATAAAATTCAAAACAACCTGGCAGCTGATTACTGGAAAACTTTTTAAAGTTCATAGTTGATGTAGGCACTCTTCTAATAAAAATTAACCAAGTAACCAGAAAAAGCAAGATTGAAAATGTTTAAAAGGAGTCTAACATACACTGGTGTCTCAATCTTGAATATCATACAGAATATTAAAACTGGTACAACACGTGCTGCTTTTAAATACAAAAATGTTTTTTTCAATCAAATTTTTTATTTTTATTTTATAGTTTTGACTAACCTGCTGTATTTTATTAACTCCAGTCTCAGATAATACTTAAATACATCACGTATCTTATTGTACATAACACGAACATTATACATTGTACTACCCTGTGTGAAATGCATCTGGCTCAACAGTCCTATTATTATTATTAGTATGGACAACCCTGTGTGAAATGCATCTGGCTCAACAGTCCTATTATTATTATTATTAGTATGGACAACCCTGTGTGAAATGCATCTGGCTCAACAGTCCTATTATTATTATTATTATTATTAGTATGGACAACCCTGTGTGAAATGCATCTGGCTCAACAGTCCTATTATTATTATTATTAGTATGGATTACCTGGACTACCCTGTGCGAAATGCATCTGGCTCAACAGTCCTATTATTAGTAGTAGTATGGACTATTTAAGAGGCTGATGGTCCACAACGCCATGAAAGCATATTCATTCCCTGAAAGTCATTTCTAATGAACACAAATTAAAGTGATGGATGTACTCCACACACACCCCTAATAAAGATCTTTACCGATTCCACTGTCTAGTATGAAAACCCAAACATGGACAGAATCCAGGAAAGCTAACATCCAGATCTAACCACAATATTTTCACATTTTTTCCTCTTGTTCCACAAATATGCAATTTCAGGGTCATTGCAGCAAGCCTTACAGTAAAACTGTCTGTTGGTAGGTCTACATTAATATAAATGTACAGTAAAACTGTCTGTTGGAAGGTCTACATTAACATAAAGGTACAGTAAAACTGTCTGTTGACAGGTCTACATTAATATAAAGGTACAGTAAAACTGTCTGTTGGTAGGTCTACATTAATATAAAGGTACAGTAAAACTGTCTGTTGATAGGTCTACATTAATATAAAGGTACAGTAAAACTGTCTGTTGGTAGGTCTACATTAATATAAAGGTATTTTTCATTTACCTGTACATTATCGATTCTTATTTCTGCATTTTCTTTTTCTGCTTTAAGTTCCAGTTCAATGTTAAGCAGTGCTATTTTGGGGTTCTGGTATTTTTTAGGCTGCATTTCAAATCCAGCATAACTGAAGGTCTTCTTGAAAGCAACTCCAGCTACCAGCCGTGAATCCTGATAAAATGAAGAAACCACATGGTAAAGCAACTACATAGACAATTGCATAGCACCTGTATCCATCATCAGGAGATATCACAACTCAGTAATGCATTATTTTCTTCCTATCCAATGCAAACATTTACTGTCAAAGATGAAACAAACACTATAATAATTTAACTGCTACTCTTTATATTTAAGTTACAGTTTAGTAAGAGTTCATTATATGCTTCATGTGTAAATTCTATTATTATGTAAAGCTCTCTTGCACTGATTGGATAATTGACCTTTTGAATTTGAAATCCATAGGTGTCTTTATCTTAAACGAGAACCACCCATAAAACTGTATCCATATAAAAGTCAAAGTTCTTTTCTTCATCGAGTCTGGCACACCAAAATCACTATGCCCTTCTGACCTCAAATTTTAAAAAATCCACACAATTTGATTGGTCACTCTGTGGAAATGGTTTTCCTTCTTGAAGTCACTCTCACCATGACTCATTCACTCCACATTCTCCCTCCTTCCAGTCCGTGTGACCCAGACCTTAGGGTATTTTGACCACAACATGGATAATGGTCTTTCTTGTTTCAAATGCAAGCCATTTGCAAAGTTTGGTCAATTAAAAAACTCTAGATATTGTGTCTTTTTCATTATAATTATCATGACTCTGCCCTTCAACTCCCAAAGCAAACTATTTTTTTTCTTAACCAAGTGTCAACCATCCAAACTCTGATGAAGGCAGATTGTTGAGAACTTTCAATTTTTGTGCAGAAATCACAGCATGTTATAGTGATAGTGACCTTAGACTTTTTTAATTCAAATTCAGCAGTCTTCTACCTTACTCAAGTGCAAGCCATCCACAAAGTTTAGTCCAGGTTTGTTACAAACAAGTACACAAAACCCAGTTTTTTTATAGTTCAGTATGAGACCTTGATCTTTGGGCCCACAAAACTGACAGGATCTTTTCTATTCCAAATGCAAGACATCTACGAAGTTTTGTCCAGGTCTGTGAGACTGAACCAATGATAATGTGCATAACCAATTTTTCTTCATTCACAATGACCCTGACCTTTGGACAACCAAATTTATTGGCTTTTATTCTTACACCAAATAAGATATTTACAAAGTCTGGAACTTGTAAATTGTTAAGTTATGTTATTACGTGGAAGCAAAATTGAGAACATATGGACATTCATAACAACATCGTAAATGCATCCTTATGGTAAAAGTATAAAATGAAATTAGTATCTTAGTAATTAAGCTGCTGTGAAAAAATGTTGTGGTATACAAAGGAATTTTTACAAGCCAAGCTAATTTTGTTGCCAAATAATTTAAAATATTTTTACTTGTCCAGTGGGAAATAAATATCATTCTCCCAGCCATATTCACTTCTTGATAAATGGGGGGGGGGGGGGGGGGGAGAGGGAGAGAGGCAATTTACATTTTCAAGGTCTGCAAGTATTAAATGGTTTCTAATGAAAGAAATGCTAATTTACATTAAACATTAAGTTTAATTTTCAAATAATCTGTTTTTGTATACAGGAAATTTCAAAAAAATAATCATGTTTATTACCTCCAAACCACCTCCAGTTACTTTCTTTACACCAATCATGTTAAGAGGGAGTAATTCATCAAGAAGTAAAACAGCATCCACCACCATTCTTGCAAAGAAGTCTTTCTGATGCGCTACAAGTTTTGAACTCAGGGATGTGGCAGCACATTTTTCCAGTAGTGATCGCTGCTCACTGCAGTCAAGAGAGAAGACATTGTTATATATTATTATAATTACATTCTAACTAGGTCTCATAAAAATCAAGCTGCAGACCATATTGGATTGGGTTTTTTTGTGTGGGTTTAATGCACTTTTTCAGCATTTGATAAGTTATACATATAGTGGCCAATATATTTGGTGGAGGAAGACCACCCCCACCCCTAAAAAAAACAGATGAATCGCAAACCCATGGGAAGTTACTAGGAAGCTTGCTCACATACCCACATTAATTGGGATGACACTCAACCCCATCCCACACACCCCGACTGAAGTGAGATGTCAGTGATCTGTAACGGAGAGTGCATTAGACCATTCGGCCATCCTAGTACCTTGTACCATCTTTGATAATAATTAATGGAGTTGATGTGTGGAAGTGAAAATGGATGGTCTAAAATTAAGGGGCCAGTATTCAATTAAATGACACAGAATACAGATAGCTGAGCTTAGTCAAGGTGTTAACAATATATAACAATATACCCAATTTGGTTGAAATCCCCAAAAAGGTGAATTATTGTGCATAACTGAAAGACAGACATATGGATTATGGAATTTAACACCACTTTTCTATGAAAAGAGGGAAACAAACGTCAAAACAACCATCTGTCAATCCTTAGTGAGTGTGCATTTCCCCCCAATTTTATGTATTTTCTGACAGCAAAATGGTTTTAAAAGAGTACTCCATTCTTATTAAAGGACTGAAATACTTACATTTTCATTCTGCATTATTTGGCCAGCAACCCTACTTACATCTAGTAACAAGTTTCATTATTTTTATTCCAAACAAGTACAAATGAAAATTCTTTCTATCAAGCAACAAAGGCCACTACCACAGTGTTGCAAACAGATCATGGCTTGTGCAATGCTGTGTCCTATGTCACACCATCTTGGCCCAAATGCCACCCCCACCCTCTCAAACTTTGTCAAAAAATAATATCACGTGCTGCTACAACTTTTTACAAGTGGACATCCACCAATTTCACTGTTGGTGCCAGCAATGCACAAAGTTGCAAAAGGCTTTTGTTGTTGTAGGGTTTAACACCATTTTCAGCACATGATAGGCTATACATGGCGGCCAGTATTAATGGGGGAGGAAGAACCCGGGAAATCCTTCGGAAAGAACTACCGACCCAGGAGAAGCTACTGGCAGGTTTTCTCACATACCCACATTGGCCAAATCTGAGACTCGAACCAACGCAAACAGAGGTGAGATGGCAGTGATCTGTAACGGAGAGCGCTTTAGACCACTCGGGGCCCCAGGCAATAAATCTGATATGGTGAGAAAGATGGCAAGGAATATATATTTTAAAATAATGCATTTGGCAATTAAAACACTCAAGTTTGTGATAGTTGGCACAGTTTCAATGTAAAGCTTTTAAAAGTTAGGTTGGCAAAACTGTTGAAAAAGGCAAGGTTATCTAACTTTTATAGCACAATTGTTGTATTATGTATTATTTTAATTTTCATTTCTCCCTCTATACTGTTGCATGTCGCTCAGATTTGGATGGAAGGGGACATTGTCTCTTGCCCTTGGTATCTTCTGTCCAACACTGATACCAGGGGGCCCCAAGTGGCAGTGTGGTCTAAAGCGCTCTCTGTCACGGATCACTGCCATCTCACCTCTGTCTGCGTGGGTTCGAGTCTCGGGCTCGGCCAATGTGGATATGTGAGAAAGCTTGCCAGTAGCTTCTCATGGGTCGGTGGTTCTTTCCGGGGTTTTCCTGGGTTCTTCCTCCACCATTAATACTGGCCGCCATGTATAGCCTATCTTGTGCTGATATATGGCATTAAACCCTATAACAACAGATACCATATTGTCAATGTGTGTGTAGTGTACACTCAGCTAGAGAATGTACACACCCAGATTTGCCATCACCTAATATATCATCAAAACAGGGTCTACAGTAATCATTGGACTTAAGATTTCAAGCAAATGGTACGCTTTGATCAATAAAAATTAATCCTGGATAGTGCCTGAAGTGGCAACAAATCAGATAATAACATAAACAGGTTCGGAATTGTGGTAATGAATTAGACAACCTATGTGGATTAACAGGGACATAACATTACACAATGGGACTCATAAGATATATATCTGATGATGTATACTTACTTAGGGTTATTCCTCTTGACTCTGACTGCAATTTCTTGGACCTTTTCTAAAGCCTGCAAAATGAACATATGTAACACTTAAACATTACTTTAGCAGTAATGTACAAGATATATGAAAGCAAAGTATTTTACTGTAACCATATGCTATGTAACTGTAAAGATTTCTGTTAACTTTGCATCAAATTTTGGTTTCTTCTTTGGTGGGTTATCTAATCTGACACTGTTAAGAATTACTGTCAACCATCTGGCAAGAAACCCCATTTCATCATTCACTTGCTTCAGTCTGCTATTCATGCCAGCACAGACTTTAATGAAAGAATCAGTAATTTTCCACCCAGCCATAGACTACCATCCCACCAACTGGAAATGGACCTAAGTTTGTATGTGCCCAAATGTGAGGATAAGGCATCAACAGAAGAACCCATCTGGTGTACGTATTTTGCTGCTGAAAATAATTAGTGTGAATTCCAAGCATCCTTTTCTACAGCTGCATACTTTGGAATGGCCAGATTTTGATCAAATATCAAATAAAATTTTTATACTATCTGATTATTTGTATACATCTGACTGAACTAATCTGCAGAGTCCTCAAACAAATTTGAAAGTGCAAATTCATACAATTTTTGTGCGATCTGTGCGATCTGTGTGCTGGCTTTCCCTGGCAGCATCTCTGGACCTTGCAAACAGGTGAGCTAAAAATGCTTGACATCACATATGAATTCATGTGTGAAAAGATAGTTCTTTGAAAATCTTTACAGAAATCTGATAATTTGGAATAGAAGCTTAGTCTAACTTCAACCCCTCAAAGACATACAATTCTACGTCTGTTTAAAATTATCCTTAATTCAGTAAAAAATATAACAAAAAAATAAAAAGGATATCATAGCATAAACAGGATTGAAAATTCAATCGCAATCCATTAAGAATTTCTCAAGATAGTTAAACTTCAGGCAAGATTATTTTGATCATGTCATTAATGTAAATGGTTTTTTTAAAATGAAGTTTACACAAAACAAATATATAAAATGTATACATCTTTCACTTTAAGCATATTCGGTCAAGCATATTAATTAATACTCTTTGAATTTTAATGACATCATAAGAGATACAGATTTTACATTCTTTTTAAAGATCAATTATAATACAAAAATTTAATTTAATTTTATTGCAATTCTTAAGGAGAAAGACAATTACAGATGAAATTGGCACACATTCTGATAGTTATGTGAATAAATTAAGCAGCACTAACAACAGAAATTTAAATCATTTAAACAAAATTTATATTAATTCAAACCTTAGCATTATACCCAAATGACCTTATTCATGTCATCAGATGTGTCTGAAATGTTGTGCCAAGTAAACTTATGTTGAATCTGAAGATATTTGTTGTTCATTATTCCAGAAACCTATTTTTTTCACAAGTAAATTAAACTTAGTTTTGTAAATTAAATATTTTTCATTTACAAATACATGGGAAGATGAATTTATTGTATTTTCAATAATTTTAGAATTACCATACAGATTTTGATCAGTGCTTCAAAACTGTTAAATCCTTTTCATTTTTATAATTTTTATTTCTATAATTCTGTGTTACTTTAAATGTTACCCATTCTCTCTCTTTCTTTTAGCACTTACCAGTGTTGTAGCTTTCCTATAGGCCTTGATAATGATCTGCGGGTGAACAGCCTCTTCAATAAAGGGTTTAGCCTGTTTCAGGAACTCTCCTGCCAGAAGGACGACACTGGTTGTTCCATCACCAACCTGTCCATTGAAATAAATATACATAAAATTATGTCCATAAGAAATCTGAAAACAAGAATCTCTCAAAAGGACTTTACTCTAAGGGCAAATGAGAATTTCCAGGAATTTAACATAAGACCATTTCTTCTTTTTAATTGCTAAGTGTTTAAACCATCTATGATATTCTTGAGTGATGAGATTTTTAAATCAGCAGCTGTAGTACACATAATGGATATTATACTGGCACAATTTTCATTTAGTACAAAGTCAACATTACAAGTCTTTTGGTGAAAACCCCATGTTATAACCATCAGCAATTTAAGGGTGGTGGTGACTTTTAACTTGGTTGTCATGGCAGCCCTATCAGATGTATGACTGGCACAATTTTCATTCAGGGTCAGCTAGATAAAAAATTTACTGGTGATACAGACATCCATTTGAAGAGGAGTACCAATAACAAGATTTTCGAGATGGCTGCTCTGGTGGCCATTAAAGATGTGAGATCTGCACCATTTTCATTTAACTCAAAAACCGCTGGAGATCTGGATCATTTTCACCTGAAATGCTTCTGAATGCATCCAAATAAATCTACTTGCAAGAGATTTCTGATTAGCCCAATGCACAGTTGTGTTAGAAACATCGGTTTTCATTGGCTATTAAGCTCCTGTATGTCGGTTTGTGGCTGGCTTATTTTCATGTCCTGGCCGCTTTTTACTCAAAATTCCCAACTTATCCTACTTTCTGCAAAGGTTCACCTGTCTGCGCAGGTCAGACTGGTCTGCTTTAGATCTGAAGCCAAAAAGTCTAAAATCTGGACACAATATCAGATTCCGACACAGGCGAATTTTAGGTGTTTAAAAAAAACTCGAGTCTAAAAAAATACTCTGTTCCTGCTATATTTTGTAATGCCAGTACCAAGTCTAGATTATTTGGTATCCTTGTAGAGCTATGTCATGGGATAAATGTTTATGAAGTTTCAAAACAATCCTCCAAGTAGTTTAGGAGCAGTGATAATTTGGGCTAATGGAGATGCTGGACAAGAAATAACTGACCATAATAATTTATTCTTATCAATCTGATCCTATTCCTATCAAGAATATGCAAAATTGATATAGATTAGACACTAAATAATGTGCAGTCCTATAGATTAGATTATACACAGTTCCTTCTTTGAATGGATAAAATTCGGGAACCCTCACAAGTAAGCCACTGTGCAACAACAAATTTAAACTTACCATATAAAATTGCTTACAAATACACCAATAGATTTAGGTCAAAGCAGTCTGTTAGGACTGATCAGTAGAACAACACTAACAGTGGTCTTTTGGCACATTATGCAAGGATGACTGACATTTAAGCAAGCATATACAGTACACTGTTCAATATTTGCTATCAAATCTGCTGACATCTCTATCTTACCTCTGCATCCTGGGACTTTGCTATGTCTACTAGTGTCTTTGCAGCAGGGTGGACAATGTCCAGTGTCTTCAAAATGGTTGCTCCATCATTGGAAATGGTGGCTTTTCCTTTAAAAAAAAAAAAAATAGAAGAGATTCATAAATGTCATCAGCACAAAATTCTGGTCAAGTGACAATCATCTGCTTAAACACTAAAAAAAAAAAAAACTATTTTAAATTAACTAGCTTTTATTATTCAGTAAAATACAGAAAACTAAAGTTGAAATAGTTTTCACATTCCTTTCACTGAAATATTTTCACGTGTTAATAAAATAGATTTGCCATCAAAAGTTATAGAAGCATTTTGTGACCTACAATAATAAATGGAAATTGTAGGCCTATTAGATTGAAATTTATTAGGTATGCTGGATCTTCATTGGTCCTTCACTAGATTACTGGCAAGATCAAGTTTACGAGAAATCAGACAAACGAAATTATGAAAACTACTAGTCTAACAGGAAATTTACTAGCCTCAGTTTACCACTAATTTAGAGCCCTCAACAACATTAACATCAACCCATGTCAAACAACGTTTTGTCTTTTTTTATAAAAGATATCAGAGTATGCATCATTTGCTTCTCTTGTGAATTATATTCCTCATCAAAAATATAAAAACAAGGTTCATTCTTTTGGCAGTTTGACTTGCTTTTGTGGTGGGATATTTTTTATCAAGAATTTAATATTGGGGCCAAATATTTCCCAAGCCCAAGGTCCTGGGGACCTTAGGACAAAGCCATATTATCCCCAGGAAGTCCATTGGACTATGTGTCAAATGAATCAAACAGTCAACTTCAACCATGCAGATGAGGATATCAACAGAAATGAGAAATGACAGCGTACTTTAAAGGAATATATGTTTACATTTGTAACCAAATATTAGAATGCAGGTGCTAAAGGACCAGAATAGCATAAGTTCTATTTAAAGGTCCAGTATCCCAAGATAAAGTATAATATTGCAACAAATTTGACCATTTTCCAAACCTAACATCCTCAAACATTTACAAAAAAAAAACAAAATGTTATTTATATACATAATGTAACATGTTACAACACAATCTGCATATAACATGATCTTGGTGTGCCTACCTTAATTATAAAATAATTTTACCAATTTGTTTAAGCATTTCTAAGTTTTCTGCCAAATAACAAGAGTTTGATTTAATAATTTGGCAAGATGAAAAAGCGTCTTATCACAGTAGCTTTCTTTATATAAATAAAGATGTTAAACATTTCTATTTGTGAATATACATATCAGTTTTATCCAAAGTCAATCACTGCACGATGATCAAGGTTTATTTTTTAAAGATGTTAGCTCATTAAAATGCAGACGAGAGTTATTGTACTATGAAAAATAAAGCCATCAAGTCTTCTTTGCGCTTGACTTCAATGCATCCTTTGTACAAGATGTTAACTGCTTCAACCAGCATTAATGATGCCAATGGGTACTTGCCTGTTGATAATAACCTGGGTAATAAAATGAACTATTAGGTATCCATTAAAAAGTTTTCAAGTTCAGATCGAGACACAGAATAACGAGGACAGTTATGTCAATTCTGCATTTATTCACAGGGGCTCGTAATGGTTGCTTACAATTTACTTGTAATACATGTACTATATAATAATACAAGGGTGGATACATCTCTCCTATCTTGTGCAACCAATTTAAAACTTAACAATGATATTTCAAACTAAACTGTCCCAATTTCGTGTTTGTCCATGCTCTGTGTACCATTTTATCATGCTTGTTTTGAGATCCTGATGACATTGACTGGGTAAATACCTTTTGTCAGCAGTGCCAGTAAGTAATGATTAAGAAATATTGAATAAAATAAAATCTAAATATGTATACAATTCACATAAAAGAAAGCACAACAGAAATGCCATTTTTGCCTCAAGTTTATCACCCAGGAGCAAGTGTTAGCTGTTCAAAAGCAGGGCTGCGGTCCACAGGTTCGTTTACTGGACCTTTTTATTAGCTGGAAACCCAAGACATTTTTGTCAACACTAAAACGTGGTTACCATAACATGCACTTCTTACACCATGCATTTGTTTGATCATTATGTTCTCAATGGTTTAAATAGCATACAGCTATAAAGAACAAGTGTGAAAGTTCATCTCTTAGACTTGTCAAAAATCCAACAATTGAGTGACTGCCCATGGTTTATACTTTAGGCATCACAACAATCCATCTCACCAAATCAAAAGTACATTTATGGATAGTGTCTCCAACAAGAAGAATACATGACTTTTCCAAACAAAGTCAAAACAACCTTCCCCTCCCCACCCCAGTGCAATCATAAAGATTACTCTGGAACACAAGATTATGCTGTGATGCCAGTAAACACATGTACATATGACAATTTAAAAAAAAAAAAAGAATTCATACAACAATTTGTCAAATATTTTAAGAATCCCATTTCTGTACCAATGATGCTTTGTCTACAAACCAAGCCAAAAATAAACAAAAAAAGAGGTCAGGTCATTACTTCAGAAAACTTGAATTCAAAATGAGCACAAAATGAAAAGCACATATACTGGTCAAAGTTATAATGTCTATACCATCAGGTCTCCATCAAAAGCTAGGAGGCAGTTGAAAATAATATTTTTTCACAGAAAAAAGATATCAAAAGATGCACATTACCAGCCTAAGTTGTAGTTTCCTTAACTTCATAACTGTGCTTGATGAATGACAACTTTTGTTAAAAATCATCAATAAACTGAATTTAGCAAATTTTGTACGTTTCACTTACTACGACACTAGTCACTGACAAAACCAGGTCGACTCTCGGAAACACACAAGTGCTGTCATCCACAAACTCTGATCAGAACGAGCAGAGGGGCATGGATTCATAACACTATGTTTACTCTTCCACCAGTGTAACGCTAATGTGATAACATATATCAAACAGCTGACTGCCAGTGGTAAAAAAGGAAACAAAGAAAGTTCCTCAAAAGGACTAAAGATCCACAAGCTGAAAAGAATTTCCAGGACTCAGTGACATCACCATTTCTTCTTTTCAGTTGCCAAGTACTGAAACCATTTCTGACATTCCTGCAAAACTCCAGCATAATGAATATGGTTTTCACGAAAATGACTTTCCCAACCTCCATGTGGTTCCTCACATCGTCTCTGCCACCATGCCGAAGGTTACAATTTGTGGCACACTGCATGCAAAAAGCACGATGTATATCAGTGTTTGATGGTTTAATGCACAGCCAATTTTTGGTATATTCAAACTTAACTTCACTTTTTTGTGCAATAGTTCTTTTTCCTTGGTGGTGAAGACATTTTCAAGATGCGATGCTGAATGGTGATTCAAATCAGTGTTAATGGCACATGCATGGAGCAAAATTCCAGTTAGGCCCCAGTTTCTTTCAAAAGCATTTGTAAAACTACACATATAGATTAAAATAAGCTAAAATGCTTGCTAGCAGGCTAACTGTACCAATCAGCTCTAGTTCCACTAATATCATGACTAGCAGTACCGGACCATTTCGGGGCGCCCGAGTGGTCTAAAGCGTTTTCCGTTACGGATCACTGCCATCTAACCTCTCTCTGTGTGGGTTCAAGTCTCCGATTCAGCTAATGTGGGTAAGTAAGAAAGCTTGCCAGTAGCTTTTTGTGGGTCGGCAGATCTTTCCAGGGTTTTCCCGGGTTCTTCTTCCACCATTAATACTGGCTACCATGTATAGCCTATCGTGTGCTTAAAAATGGTTTCAAACCATACAATAACAGGACCATTTCGGCAACTGCTGATATTATGGCTAGCTCTTAAAATGAAATCAATTATTTTATTAAAGATTTAATATAATTGAGAACTTGGGAATTCTTTATTTTTTGGCATGCGGCATGAATCCATCGCCAAAATTGTATGGGTTGGCAACTATGAATATATGTAGAACACTGAGACTTTTGTTTAGCATTTATACAAAATGATCATGCTTCAAAAGTAAAATATTTTCTCTGAAATTACAGCAAAACAATTTTCTTCTATGTATATCAAAAAAAGAACAAATTAGCTGTCGTTTTGTCAATTGTATTTGTTTCTGTTCTTGCATTCAAAGGTTGGTCAATTGTATCTAGATCAGAAGCATGACTATTTAAGTGTACAGCAGGCCAGATGTCTGCATAAGCAGAATATGATAGATTCCAGTGCATTCTAAATCCAAGTTTGTGGCTTCCTTTCATGGTGTATTTGAATTTTTCTACTCCAAACCCAAGACCCCGCTATAGCGTGTTCCATTATAACGTGAATTAGGATATAATGCAGTCGTGGCGTGGCTCCTGAAATTTCATATACATGTATTTTTCTTGTGCACAAAAAATTCTTAAAAAGTATGAAAAAACATAAAAGTTGCTTGTCATTTTGGGAAGAGATCGCATATGAATAATACAAGATGATCATGGTTTGGCTCCTGAAATTTTATATCTATTTTTCTCATACACGAAAAAGTTTTTTTTATTTCTTCTTAAAAATAAGAACAAGAAAAAGCGCATAAAAAGTTTATTCTGGGATTGCTAAGTCTTCGCCAATGTCGATTGTTTTTCCTTATTGGCTGCAAAACATACCATGTGGCTTTTTTTATTTGTTGGTGACATTGTTGGTTATTTAAACTTTTATATACAACCATTGGTTTGAAGTGTAGAAATTCAGAGGCCCCATGAAAGGAAGCCGCAAACTGGTTATAAAATGCACTGAAATTTATCAATTGTTACATAAACAAATTCTTTGTCCATACTGACAAACCATCTAAACAGTGCATTGTTATATCATAATCCGCTTATCCCGACATCTAGCATGAGTTCTGTATGCTGTGAAATGTCCACTTTTTTGTTGTTGACATTTCTGTTAATGGAAATCAACTGGACGAGGCATTGTCTCCTAATCAATCTTTCACTGGATTTTCGGCCGCTCGCTAGTAATTAATACATTTACAAAGACTGACATTTGTATGTGAATGGTTAAGTAAAATTCCTCTTCGTTTCACTTAGAATTAAATTTTTCAGAACGCTCACATTTTCTGTAATAAATCCTGTCATCAGAACACCTGTGTCTCTATCATCCATTGACCCTTTGTTAATTTTCAGATACATGCATGGAAGGCAGCATCACGCTGCTACCACAAATATATTTAAAATTTTTTTTTTAAAATTATACTTATTGGTTTATTCAGTCGGCATTGAGGGACAGCAACTAGAATAGTATAAACAACAGCTAATTCCTTTTTAAAAATGTACCCAGATAAAATAGTTTGCTGAAATTTTAAAGGAAACAGATTACCTTTGAAGCACCAACTGTTATGAAAATGTACTCAGCAAATGAAAAAAATACCAGTCTCAATCATGCAATACAATTATTTCATGTTGCCGCCACAATAAGAAATGGGCATTCGTTTGGTTCTCCAAAGCTGTCCTTTAGCGGTGACTTCAATAGCACATGCACCCTTCAAAGAAAGCCGACTACAATCTTTCAATAGCAGCAAAGAACTTTTCTTGAAAGGAAGCCAGTACCAAACTTAAATAAAAGTGATGGAATTAGATGGATTTTTGCATTTTCCAACATGACTGGAACACGTTAGCTGTGCTGTGAAAGTTTCCTTTTTGTAGGGAAAAAGTTAACGGCAGCTTAAAACGCAAACTAACTTTTACCGACTTGGAACGTACTTTAAAGTAAATGTGCTTCGTCATTCGTTACGTGATTGTGCCATGTTTTTCCACTGAATTCAGACCAATATGACCTGTTACAAAATTAATGAATATTTTAAAGCTGTGTGTGCATATTTTCGATGGAATCACTTGTATTGTGGATTCAATGTATATGACGAGGTTCGCAGGTGAGTACACGGTGTTGATACTCCATTCATGCTATACATTAGACATTTATATATAAACAGGATTCACGTTTATATACCAATTCATGGTTCTCTAAATAAAGTAAACTATTATATTATGTCTTCTCTGTTTTCACTACAGGTGTATTTCTCATTTAACATGCATCAATTCAAGATGGTAACTGACGACACAGCATGTATTTTACTGCCTGCATTTATTACCCACACTGGGGGTAGGTGGGTGTTTACATTTTCTTCAGCTAACTGACTTGGCTCCATATAACACGGTTTGGTATATAACGCTGTCAGGTTTTATGGCTCCCAACTACCGTGTTATAGCGGGGACACACTGTACATGTTTAAACAGCCAACACTACTGTTACAATCTTTTTTTAAACCATATGGTATAAATGTATTTTGTTGCCATTAAGGGCAAACATTTGTGACCTTAGAGAACTCCAGTGTGATCTTAAATAATTTTTTTCTACACATTATTTTTTAAATACTTTTTCAGGGTGCGAGAACAATACAGGTATGCACAAATTCCAGAGCCACTACACGATCGTCTTGTATTAAAATTTATACATGACCTCTTCCCCATAATGATAAACTTTTACATTATTTATTATTTTTATTTTCTGGTATGAGAAAAATACACATACATGAAATTTCGGAAGCTATGACATGATCGTCGTACATTAGACTTCATACAAGTTTTATTTTGTACTTTTATGAAGGAAAATAATTTTTCACGTACTTGAAAAATACTTGCACATCTCATTTTAGGGAGCCTTACCAAGATCATGTTATATCCTAAATGCTGAAATGGGGGTGCTATAGCACGGTCACAATGTACAGATGACAATGCTAAAGATTTTTTTTAATTTTAAGTTGCACAACAATTTGCCAAATATCTTAAGAAGCCTGTCTCTGCACCAATGATGCTTTGTCAACAAACCAAGCCAAAAATAAACAACAAAAAAAGGTGAAGGGATTACTTCAGAAAACTTCGGCCCAAAATGAAAAGCACATATTTTTGTCAAAATCATAATGTCTACATCAAGAGGTTTTCGACAAAAGCTAGAAGGCAGTTAAGTAGACTATGATTTTATTTTTTACAGAAAAAAAGGTATCAGAGTTTACACAAACAGTCCAAGCTGCAGTTTCCTTCATAACTGTACTCGAATGACTGCTTTTGCCACACACAAAAAACAGCAATAAACAAAATGAAGTAAATTTTGTATGTTTCACTTACTACGACACTAGTTACTGACAAAACCAGGTCGACTCTCGGAAACACACAAGTGCTGTCATCCACAAACTCTGATCAGAACGAGCAGAGGGGCATGGATTCATAACACTATGTTTACTCTTCCACCAGTGTAACGCTAATGTGATAACATATATCAAACAGCTGACTGCCAGTGGTAAAAAATGAAACAAAAAGAGTTCCACAAAGGACTGATGATCTGATCGCTGAAAAGAATTTCCAGGAATCCCAGACTTCACCATTTCTTCTTTTCAGCTGCCAAGTACTGAAACCATCTCAGACATTCTTGTGAAACTCCAGCATAACGAATTCTGGTTTTCACAAAAATGATTTAATTAGGATTTAACATAGATTTCACAATGTACACTACAAAATTTGTTGCCACAGCATATGACTTTGAATTTGATATCATGGATAGAAGATGGCTGAATGTGTCTCAGACAATATGAAGATATCACCAGAAATGCTATCATCTAAGCTACAAAAAGGTACATTCATGTAGTGTCTCCACCAAAAAGGATAAGAATGACTTTATGCACAAAATTGAAAAACAACATAAAAAAAACCTCACTCTGTAATCAAACATTACTTTGGAACACATCAGACTCTGCTGTGCCATTAAACACAAATACAGTGTGACCGCGTTATAACACGGTAGTTGGGGTCCATTGAACCCGAGCATGTTATAGACAGAACCATGCTATAAACAACCAAGTCAGTTAGCTTAAGAAGATGATGCAAATACCCAAAAATAGACTGCTGGGGGTGGGATAATACTACTTTAGCCAAAAACCAGCAATAATAATAAACAAAATGAAGTAAATTATGTATGTTTCACTTACTATGACACTAGTCACTGACAACACCAGGTCAACTCTCGAAACAAACAAGTGCTCTCATCCACTCTTCCATCAGTGTAATGCTAATGTGACAACATATATCAAACAACTGACTGATAGTAGTAAAATAATAAATAATACAAAGTCCCTCAAAGGGAATGAGGATCCAATGGCTGAAAATAATTTCCATGAACCTCAGGCATGACTGTGTCTTATTTTGAACTGTCAAGGACTGAAACCATAGGCATCATTTGCATACTAATTGCCCTTCATGTGAGGATGCTCTACCAAATTAAGTTGGAAGAGGTCCAGTGGATTTGAGAAATTTAAAATTGCACATGCTGATGGTCACACTACGGTGAGCAAAATATTATCAATGAACTAAATCATGCAAATTTTGTGTTTTACTTACTCCAACAATGGTCAGTGAGAAACCAAATAGACTCTAAAAAAAACAAATTGATGTCATCCATAAACCCTAATCAGAATTAGCAGAGTAACATGGATTCATAACACCATGTTTACACTTCCACCAGTGTAACGCTAATGTAACATATCAAACAGCTGACTGCCAGCGGTGAAAAGAGTCCCTCAAAGGGATGTATGTTCCAGTAGCCAAAATGAATTTCCATAACTTCAAGTGGGAAAACTACAAGGTTTACCAGGGCTTAAAAGTTAAGCCTACAATCAAGCACTACTGAAAAACTTCAACATTAAAAAACTGTTGATGATCACAATGCCGTACATAATCTCCAAGCAAGGTTTCAGATTTTGTTGGAATCTTTAAAGCCCTACTCAATGTTTAAAAGATTTCATGATAACCCGACAGCCTTAATAACCATTAAGTGAAATACTACAATCAGATTAAAACACCCATAGTATCTCCTAACAAGACAAAGAAGGAACTTTAAATATAAAACCGTTAATCCTACAACAGGGGTCTCCTAGGATCCGTTTCCTGTGCTATGGAAAGTAACTAGCCATATCAATATTATATCACTGGTTATAGCTGCCTTGACAGTTCCAGTCTAAACAGCAGTATGTGAATGGGGTTTCTGAACAAAAGCATCAAAATTCCCCAGGACTAGGCTTGTAGGCTAAAGCATAGATTGATGATGACTATAATCATAGAGGGTTCGCAACAGAAAAACTCCTACCATTCATTAGCCTATAAGGAATTTAAATAAAAAAACAAATTTAATTAAGTCTGTTAAAGTGTGTGTTCAACAGATTACCATACATTAAAAGACCCATAATTTTATGATGCTTTACAGTGTAACTGTATGCTGAATCCTGATTTATATAGCACCCACCATTTTTTTTAATTAAATGGAGTGAATTTCCCCTCTATATTCTCAGTTGTAGAGTAGACAATGTCACTGTCAAATTGATGTTTAAGATTAACTTTGTGATTATGCAAATATGTCCATGTGTGTGTATGGCCACAGTGACTTTATGACTGTGCCAAGTCTACCAGCCTTGGGGGGGGGGGGGGGAGATCAAATGCTGTCTGGTAAAAAAATGTTTTATTTACTTGCACTCGAATATGAAATTTCCAATCTTCTTTTAAACGCTTTGAGTAGTAAATTATTCTCAGTTATCACTAATTTGGAACAACCTTCCACCTGAGACTTCAGAACATTCTTCAAGTTTCAACCCTCCCCCTTAATGCCTGACAGAATGGTCAGCAGGTATGGATAAGACATGTCATAAACTCATTTTCCATAAGATGTGTTGAAAGAATAGGTGTTCTTGACTGAAAAGACACTATACCTTTATCATCCACAATAAGTTTATCCATTCCTCGAGGGCCCAGAGTGGTGCGCACTGCATCTGCAATGGCCTGGCAAGCACTGATGTTACTAATTATTTGGGGAATGCCCTGGGAGCTGTCTGTTCCCTCCTTCAACAGGATTATTGACGGTTGCTGCAAATTTCAGAAATATATCAATGCAATACATTTCAAAAACCAAAAGAAATAAAGGATATGGCTTATTATAATTTCCTCAATGATAAATTAATCAACTGCATTCTCTATTCCATGAAATAGAATTTTTATATAACTAATCTCCTCCCACAGCACAATTCATCAATCTACAGGTTAGAGAATCCTTAATTTCTCCCCTTGTGAGAATCGAACCTGGATTTCTGCAATTGATGGTACCCAACGTAGTGCCCACAAGTAGCAAGCCCCATAATTTCTCTCTCAGACAACTTGCTATACTTCTCGGTAAGGGACAAACTGAATATTCTGAAGCCTTTTGACAATATTGTTTCTCCATATAAAATTTTATTTTTTATCATGCATCAGTCTGTAAGATCCAGGGACAACACCTGTTGCCATCTGGTATACATTTGCAATTTTTGCTATATTAGCTTTTATATGATTAGATTCTTTTTGTAGAGTCAGAGAGACTGTATGATGAGGAGTTTATTAACTGCACAGGGATCGTCCTGGACTTCGCCAATGTCGCAAATTGCGATTTTTTTTCCTTACTGGCGACAAAAATATCCCATCTGGCGATTTTTTGGGTGACATACTTTTTGGTTATTTAATTTGTACATACAATCATGGATTTGGACTGGATAAATTAAAAGGCAGAACGAAAGGAAGCCACAAACTTGACTAAGCAATGCATTGGTATCAATCTGTTACACAAACGATCCTTTGTTCTTATTGACAACCCCATCTTTACAGTGCATTGTTACACCATAATCTGCTTATGCTGACATCTGGGCTGAGCACTGTATGCTGTGATACAGTCAATCATGCTACCGCACTATACCTACAACTGACCGACTTTTGAAGACGCGAATAGAACAGATACAATTAATTGTATGGCTAATCCTTCTGTTGTTTTTTATACATATACCAATACAATAGTTTTGCTGAACCTTCATAGAAAACTGATAAGCTTTGAAGTACCGACAACTGTGTATAAATACAAAGCAAATGGAAACAATCTAAATCACAATTACATCTGTCGCCAGTGCAGCATTTTACTCATTGATCTTTTCCTTTTGCCATCAGTCCTGTGTTACGGCTGCAGAGACTTAAACTCCGCAACAAGAAATAGCAAAAAAAAAAAAAAAAAAAGTTTTGCATAATTAATAATAATTATTTATTTCTCAAAATACAGGAGTGAAAGAATCCCTAAGTTGGGTGTGAATTTATGCTTATATATACGGTCCAATATTGCCAGGTGTTGACTCGTGTAAGTTTCATTCGTGGGAATGGAGATCCTATTTTTCTTGTCGAGAAAATTTATACAGCATTCAGTAATCATTCTTGGGATTTAGTAAGCAATTCGCTACAAGCTTTGTGAAGCTAGCCATGGGGGGGGGGGGGGGGGCTGCTGAGAGACTACTGGTGTCACCTGTCAGCACTGTAGACTGTGAACGTTGATTCAGTAAGATGAACTTCATAAAAACTGACATCAGAAATAAGCTCTGCATCTCATCTCTCGAGAATTTAATGAGAATCAGCATGTACAGATGTGAAAAATTAGACTTTGAAACTGCATTCAACAAGTGGGCAGCCCTAAAATCGCGACAGATCTTCATGTAACACTTCTTAACATTTTGTTAATGCTTCTTGTAATTAAAGTATTAACTAATCCATCTTTTGTAATTTTCATTGCCTGTTACATTAATAGACTAAATTAACACTTGGAAAAATGTACACTACTTTTTTTTGCGACACTTTTTGAAAACTGGCGACAAAATATTGAGGTTGGCGATTTTTTTTGCGACAGCTTTTTAAAAGCCAGGACCATCCCTGACTGCAGCACCATGCAAGCATATATGATACAACAAATGCTTATACCCAGGACTAAATGTCAGCTATGTCATGCATGCATTCAGAACTATTTTAGCTACAGGTGTCGTTCTGAAAATATGATCACACTTACCTTTAAATGCCAATTATTCTGAGTTTTTTTACTCCTCGGAAATCAATTTTCCTCAGATGACAATATTTTTAAACAAGTTCAAAGATGTATGATCAGGGTAAATTGGTTGGTTGATTGCGGATTTGACAGCATACCAGCACCATTAGGCTGTATAGTGCCACAAAAAAGTACAAGGAAATACAATACTCAAAAAGGCACTCTATCTTAGAGTGATAAAAGCACAACAACATGGTGGAAATACGAGGGCATCAGATCAACAGGAAAAGTAAAAACAAAACATGACAATGTGGTGGAAATGAGGTTATGACAAAATGTTCATTATCAACCAATGATAATAAAATCAAACAATCAGAAGCAAAAAATATCAGATAAGATGATAATTGATGAAGCTTCTTTATCAAAAGGACTGTAAATAGTTTATCAATGAATAATTAAATTAAAAAAGGCACTTAGGATGAAGGACAGTAGATTCATTACGTAAAGATACTCAGTGATAGCATCAAGTTATATTTCAGAATTGATGTTGATTTCTTTCAAGAAATTTAATATGCAAGATGTAACAATCATATGTAGGTTGGAGAATGAAACATGTATCATGAAGTGTCTCAAATATGAATGGTTCATTGCAAGAAATGTACTCAGTTGGGTATTAGTATGCATGAGTGATCAATTCTAATTCTTTCAACGACTACCTCATCCCCATGACGCATGCACCCTTCATCAAAGAAAGCAGACTACAATCTTCAATAAAAATAAAATAACCTTTCTTCAAAGGAAGTCTGTATCAAACTTAATTAAAAGGAATGTAATCCTATGGATTGTTTCATCTTCCAACATGACTGGAACATGTTTACTGTGCCATGAAAGTTGCTCTTTGCAGAAAAAAAATGAATGCTTACGAAATGCTACCAATGGCAGACTAACTTTTACCGACTTGGGACGTACTGAAAAGTAAATGTACTTCATTACGTGATTGTGTTATTTTTTCCACGGAATTCAGTATAGTATATGACCTAATGTTGAGCTTCTAAAGATTAGGCACTATACAAAGTCCTCATTGTTATTATTATTATGACCTGTGACAAAATTATTGAAGATTTTAAATGTGTGTACATGCGTATTTTCAATGGAATTGCTTGTATTCTGGGCTGAATGTATGTGACAAGATTTGCGATTGAGTGCACAGTGTTGATACTCTATTGATGCTATACATCAGACATGTATATATAAACAGTATACACATATATTTACCAATGTGTGGTTCTCTGAATAAAATAAAATATTACATATGCCTTCTGTTTTCACTACAGGTGTATTTCTCATTTAATATGGTAACTGTGCCAATGAAGCAAATATTTCTGCGCGTGCATTTATTACCCACCCACCCCCTTGCAAATTTGTTGGGATACATACATCATTTTCTTCAGCCAACTGACCTGGTTTGCTTACAATATGGTTCAATCTTTAATGCGGTCGGGATCTATGGCTCCTATATTGTAGCAGGTCACACTGTATATAGTTTTTTCTAAATTCATTGCATCATTCTATGATGCCCTACATTCTTCTTTTTTTAATCAATATTAGTGTATATTTTAAAATCAGATGGTAGAGGGAGCAGGGCATTTTAGCAGTGAGATCTGCTTTTTCATTACCTTTATGGCTGGGTAACCAACAATAAACTATATTGGCTGGAAGCTGGCAATACCAAAGCCAGTTCAAAGGATGATAAGAAACAAAACGATGCTATATAAACACTTTCATTATTAATATATTTTTATTCATTTCATTAAAGAAGTATACTTCAACCAGCTTTTGGTATTCACTGCTTCCATCGCTTTCAAGCCAAATGAAATGTAGGCCAAGAAAACAGGTCCATTTGTGCGAATTTCAATTTATTAGAAAAGACTTCAGTGTTAGTAATGTTTGACTAAAACATTACAACTTTAATTTGCAGAAAAGCATTGTTATGGGCCACCAAGTTTGTGAGATATTCCTGAAAATAATGGACTATTTGTTACAAAGTTAGTCAACATCAAAGCATGCTACACAGAGCCATTATTTATTCATTAAGAAGGGGCCCCGAGTGGCCAAGTGGTCTAAAGTGCTCTCCGTTACAGAACACTGCCATCTCACCTCTGTCTGCATGGGTTCGAGTCCAAGACTCCGCTAGCGTGGGAAAGCCTGCCAGTAGCTTCTCATGGGTCAGTCGTTCTTCCCTGGGTTTTCCAGGGTTCTTCCTCCACCAGTTATACTGGCCGCCATGTATAGCCTATCTTGTGCTGAAACATGGCGTTAAACCCTAGAACAACAACAATATTCATTAAGACCTCAAAGCCCAAAACATAATTATCAGGGTTGAAGTCTTACATTGTAGGACTAGTCGTAGCTGCAGATTCTATGGGCAGTGCCAAATGCAACAGGGGAAAAATGCACAACTCAAACTTGAGACCTAACCATAGATTAATGCTCTAATGCTAGAGCTATCCAAAACCAACGATGATCGATACTGTGCTACATGCTACAGTAGTCCTACAATGTAAGATGTATCCCATTATTTATGTTTTAGTGCTGCATCTTAATACCCAAATAATGGCCTTGTGTAGCAAGTTCCGATGTTGGTTAACATTAGAATGAGTAGTCAAAGCTTCAAGAATATCTCACACCTGGCAGCCTACATTGCTATTCTTCCACAAATTTATATGTAATTAATATACTTACTTTGCTGTCTTTATCTTGGTGGAATCAAAATCTGACAATAGCAAAGGGACATTTTTATGTTTCATTGACATACATTAGAATTTGCTGAAATGTGATGGTAGATGAGGTATGTTTAAGTAGGTTCATGTGGGGATACGTTTCTTGAACATACAAAATGTTATTTACTGTTCAATAGGCACTACAGATGTAATATGTATTTTATTCGTTTTGTTAAAGAATAATACTTCAACTTAACCCGATTTCAGCATTCCTGGTTTCCATCACTTTCCAGCCAAATGAAATGTAGGTCACTGAAACTTGAAAACAGGTCCTTTTGGTTGTGTGAGAATTTGAATTTATTAGTAAAAAGACATCAAAAATAAGTAAAGTCTCACTAATACATTATACCATTAATTTGTAGAAAAGTGCAGATCGGAACGAGTAGTCAAAGTTTCAGGAATATATCACACACTTGGAAGCCCATATCAACACTCTTCCACAAAAATGATATGTCATTAATATACTTACTGTGTTGTTTTTATCCTGGTGGAATCAAAACCTCACACTAGCAAATGGATGCATTTTCATGTTCCATCTGCATACATTTGAATTTAATGAAATGCGGAGGTAGCCAAGGTATGCCAAAGTATGTTTAAGTAGATTCATGTGCATGATCTGTTTCTTGAATGAAACAAACATTTGCTTACAGTTCCAATAGGCATAATACATTTTTATTCATTTTGTTAATAAATAATTTTCAACTTAGCCCAATTTTGGCATTCGTGGCTTTCATCACTTTCCAGCCAATTGAAATGTGGGCCAACAAAGCTTGAAAACAGGTCCATTTCTTTTGTGAGAACTGGAATTTATTAGAGAAAAGAAATCAGAGTAAGTAAAGTCTGACTAAAACATTATGACTTTACTTTGTAGAAAAGCGTCATTTTAGTTGCCAGTTGTGATATTTCTGAAAATTTTACTTTCATTACGATGTTAATCAACATCAAAACATGCTACACAATGCCATTAGTTAAGCGGTAAGACCCTGATGCCCAAATCATAAATATCAGCGACGCGGTCTTACATGCAGGACTACATTATTGGTAGTCCAAGTTTCATCTGACCCTTGCCACACCATTTTTGATATTTGCACATTTATGTTGGGATGTAGGGTCAGAGTTGTTCCGATATGTTAAACTGTAGTGGCATACATAGTGGACTGCCTGGACTTAATATCGATACCAAGTTCATTACGCTTGAAAATCAGCGCCGATTATTAAATAGTCAAGCGAAAAGTGCCCTCCCCTGAATGATTATTTATAATATATAATTTGCAAGTAAACTGTAATCAAACTATACAAGTCCCAGCGGTCGAAAGTATGGGATTGGTGTATACATGTGAGCTACGAGTGCTGTAACCCGTGATAGATTTTCTTCATGAGACAAATAAAATTCAAACCGGTATACATACAAACACACGCACTTATAGAATGTTCTCGATGGCAACTTGAAAGTACATGTATACAACACATGCCAAAGGACGCAACATTAAGACTCGCGAAAGAAAATCACAGGAAATTATACATCTGTCAAGAAATTAAGATATTATTTCACGGAAATAAGTCAGTTTTTCAACTATAACTTTCGTAATAGGAGCGATGGAAAGGGATTAAGCTGATATCAATTCACTTACCATCATTCTTCAGCCTTGTAGAGGAAAACTAAAAAAAAGAATGCGAAAGGGAGGTAAGTATAAGCGATAACGTTAAGGTCATACTGGATAGTTTCGTATTTTGACACCTCCCCTAATTTTTAAAGCAGAAGGCATAAACCTAATTATGATAAGCCCAGCATTTATAAATTCGCACAGAAGCTAAATCTGTTATGTGGTTTATATTTACTTTGAGTTAGGCTTGAAAAGGGATGGCTTGTTTCGTGACTGCCTGTCACAGTTAGACTAGCACGGGAGATCAAATGCGCAACTTTGGCTGCAAATGAACAGCCGCCTTGGCTTATGTATCAACGTATGTCTGCTACAGAGGTACATATCTAAAAATCTAGATGGTTGAGGGGTGATGAAAAATATGCTAATTTAACACATTACTAGTGAACTTTATTCACGAATAAGGCACATACTGATTCTTTTAGCTGCCTTATCCAAGGAAGATATTCAAATTAGCTCTTTGCTGTCAAAAATGAGTGCAAAAAAGAGGGGTTGTGGCAGTGTTGGTTCGTTATAAAAGCCACCAGTTGTATAATGAATCAACCTGATTGCCGCAGTCAAAATCTCACAGATTTTCTACAAAAATCATTAGGTTTTTTTTTGTATCTTCAGTGTAAAATTATTCTCATTTTTCTGCAATAGGTCATTGTCGGATGAAAGTTCACCAGATAAACTGTCCAGTGAGACCTAACGTCAAACTCAAGAAAACGCCTTTGAATAATTACTTTGAACTGAAGCGGGATGCCGACGTGTGAGGGATAGGGGATCAAAATCTTTGCAGGAAGACAACTGATCCAAATTAGGTAAGAAGAGACTGTGTTATATATTCTCAAGCTCGCATCTAAAATTACAAAAAGTTAATGACATTTTAAGAATTTAGTAGAGTTGTTTTCCGTAATAATGGAACGTATGGTACACCATTGTGCTGTTTTTCTTTTCACTTTTTCATATGAAATATCTAATAATTTATATTTAAAAAAATCGAATATTTCCAATCAACAAGATATTTTAATGTCAAGCATTAGGAGATATTTTTATATAAAAATGTAGTCAACATCAATAAATCTGTTTTACATATAAGAAACGAAATTACGATATCACAAATCAATGTGTATGTATTCTAAAAATTAGCCAAGTTATTTATATCATAACATATATTTTTCTATATCAAAATATTATACTTTTCATATACAAAATGCAATGATATAAAATAATACTGAATAAATATTAAAATGGCGACCCAAAGGAGCAAGCTACCACCGTATACAGTTAAAGTGGGTTAGACACCTTTTTGTCGAATAGCAAGTAAAAACAATAGCAAATATTTAAGAGCATACCATTTTCACGAAATTAGAGAGAACATTAAATGCTCAAAAAATGCAAGCTATCATTGATATGCGTGATATGTTAAACAAAAAACCGACATGTACCTGATCGAGCGCGCTTAATATGCAAAAACAGCGCCCTGAATGGAATACTACCTTCTCATTGGCCAACTGAAAATAAGTTATAAATAAATACAGGACGTCATTTCGTTTAACCAATGAAAGGACAGTATTCCATTCAGCGCTTTGTTCTTGCATATTAAGCGGGCGCGATCAGGTACATGTCGAGCGGTACCCTGGGAAAATGATTTTTGGCATTCCTTAAAGGTATGATATTAAATCAAACTTTTGATAGGGATACACAATCGAATGCATGAGCTAAACATCGGTAACAAATTTATTACGCTACGCGAAATATGGCGTGAAATAACAGCGTTTATTCTTAAATGGATCGCGCGAGAAAGGAGAGAAGTGTCCTCCCTTGTAGCAGCAGAGGGGACGAACAGACCACTTGTCTGAAACCCCATTTGCTTAAAATATAAGCTTCTTCCGAAATAAAAAAATAAGGTCACCACTAACCTGACTGAGAGTTGTGTTTACATACCGGAGGTCCCGCCCCCTCTGCTGCTATCAATTTATCCAAAAATTTTATCAAGTCCAATACGATATCTTGTTCTAGGATCATGCAAATTTATTGTTATAAACCCGTGCTGGGTTGATTGTTCTTGTGAAAAGAAATTTCTGAATTTAATTATATCCATGTCACCGCTACACCAAGTTTGATGAATATTTCGCAACGTGTGCGTATCACCTCCATTAAACATAACTAAAATATTACAGTTATCTCTGATTACTTTTGGTATTTGTGCGTATCTCTAAGTAACATAAATCACATCAGTGTTTTTATGTCTGCCACGTGAAAAAATTCTGGCAGGATTTGATTGTTTGTCCAGCATCACATCATCGTATACAACTAAATTATTAATAAATCCGTCTAAAACATCAACGCTCGGAGCTTCATCAATATCGGTTATAAACTCTATAACATCGTTATCTTCGTCCAGTAATCTTGCGTTTTCATTAAAATCTTTTAAGTACATCATAAAGTCGTTGATCATCAACTGATGGTGCTACTAAATACAACTTATCCCAATTTAACCATCTCATTATCAGATTAAGTAATAATTGCGTCTTACCCGATCCAGATGGACCTATTATTATCATTCTGATCGAATTGGGCAATGCAGGATGGTGTTTAACTGTCTCTTGTTTTCGTGTCGCTGAGAAATCAATTATATCCATATATAAATAATATGAACCTATATTGTTTACGTTGTAGAGTTAAAACTCCAACTAATGATCTATCTACGGTTACAACAAAAAATGCGAGAATAGCATATGGTGGAAGATGTGCAGTATGTAAAAAAAAAGTTTTCTTTTTTACCCAGAAAAGATGGTGGTGATATTGCTAAATTAATGTCAAATTTCCCAGGAACACCATGGGCTAAATACCCTGGAGAAAAACATCTACCAGGATATAATTATTGTGGTCCTGGTACTTGACTTGATATCAGGATTGACAATCAGGATCAACCAAAACCAGGTGAGTATCCCATAAATGATATTGATAAAGCATGTCACGTTCATGATGTGGCTTATAAAAATAAAGATCTACAACATAGGCATATTGCAGATGTGAAGTTGATTCATTCGCTAGATTCCATAAAAAATAAAAATATCAAAGAATCATTAGCTAATTGATTAGTAAAATCTGCGATGAAAGGTAAACTCGTATTAGGAGCTGGTAATTAATTATAAATGGAATCAATTTATTATAGTCCAAGGGGATACTGGAGGGGTAAAGCAGCAATTAGTAAACTCGCTGATGCAGCAGCGGTTAAACAGTCTACTGCTAAAGCGTGGTTATCCAAACAAGCAATATGGCAAATTTACCTACCATCACCGAAACGAATTCAGTACGCGTATTTCGATGTTAGTGTTCCTAATGAAGTTCATCAAGCAGATATTCTGTTTTTACCTCATGATACGATTAAAGTACGTAGACGTCAAATAACGTACAAATACGTGTTAACTGCCATTGACGTTGCAAGTAGATATAAAGAGGCAGAACCATTATCAGCAAAATCATCATCTGAAGTAGCCGATGCGTTTGAGCGAATTTATCAACGAGGACCATTACGATGGCCACAACTATTACAGGTTGATCCTGGCAAAGAATTTCTTGGTCCAGTATCATCGTTAATGAAGGAACATAATGTCAAAATCAGACGAGGACACACTGCAATTCATCGTGATCAGGCAATTGTTGAACGATTCAATCGAACACTTGCTGAGCGGTTATTTGGATATCAATACGCGAAGGAATTCATTCAAGATAAAAGATCTCGCGAATGGGTTGCAAGATTACCAAGTGTGATAGCCGCGCTAAATAATGAGATTACTCGAACAACCAATACGAAACCTATTAACGCAATTACCAAAATAAATATACCTGCACAACGACGTGATTTTTCAGCGCAGCCAGTACTGGGTAATACCACTGTGAGACATTTATATGAACCAGGTGAACTTGATGGTGGTGAAAAAAGAGCGACTGATCCTATTTGGAGTATTACGACACACAAGATATCTAACATAACAAGATCCACTGGTAGACCAGCAATCTACAGACTAGATTCAACTGCTCCTCAACGTGGTTTTACACGTGAACAATTGCAGGTGATTCCTGAAGATACACAATTACCACCGCAATCACTTAACGTCGATTACATTCAGGACAGGTCAACATCGTGTTTTCTCGTGTATGGCCAAGATGGTTATCTTTCCTATCTACGGTAAATTGTCTTGGATCATTATTCAGATACCGCCATAACATTATGCAATTACAACTCGAACAGTGATTATTCTGCTGCTGTTTCAGCGTATTAATAAATTCAACGTCAAGATCAAAGTCGCGTTTATTTTTTTTATCACACTGTTTATAACCAGTTAATGTTTTTCTTATTATATCGCTGTCAATATCATCATCATTGATCACTGACTCGTCCAGGACAATCCTTCGTAGTTGATATATTCTTCTGACTCGAGACACTGCAAGATAAACCAAATTTGACCACTCGATACGATCATCGACGATCCAAACAACTGTATCAGAGATAGTTAATCCTTGAGATGAATGAATCGTCATCGAGTATCCTAGCGTCCACGGGGATTTATTTGTTTTTAGCGCATCCTCAACAACATTGACATCGACTGCGACAATAGCATTCAACACTAAATTCTGTTTCTCGGTCTGTCCTGGTATATCAACATCAGTATTTTGTCGTCGTGTATCTGCTGGTCGATAACATAACGGAACTGGCAACGTTGGAAACTTTTCTCGTTGTAACTGAAACAACCGCTGCTGAAGTGTGTCTCTGACTATCTTTCTATTTGCAACTATCAAATCGTTTGGTCTCCACGCGAGCAAAAAGTCGTTCATGGGTGTTTCTGAAATCACTTCACGCATTACTTCACATTGAATTTTATTTGGTCGCAGTCTGATTAATTTTTTAAACTCCCTTAATTCTGGATCAAGTGCTCTATGATCATCAGCCACTTCTTTGAAGTGGTCAAGAAAATCTTTCAGCCAATCATGTGGAGATGGTCCAACAAAAGGTGGTGGTTGACCGTGATCGCCACACATTATCACAGCAGTATTTTTTGTTAATAGCCAATCAAGAAACGTTTTTTAATGTTTCTAGCGGTACTGTACATACTTCATCCCAAACGATAATCCTCGGAATATATTTTTCACCCATCCTTGAAGAAGTCCATGCATCACCCTTCCATCGGAAGAAGCTGTGATAAGTACACGACTGCACTCCGCGTTGTTTCATCTCTCGCGCGAGTCTATGTGTAGGAGTTAAAACAATCATATCTGAATTCTGAAATAATTCGATTGCTCGAGTCGTCTTACCAGAACCTCCCGGTCCGTTCAGATAAACCGTTTTATTTCTGGTTATTGGATCGTACACAGATGCCGCAGATGATAATTTTGATATCTGATTATTTATCAGGTAAATATCTTTAATCGCAACATCAGCGGATTCGGAATAATCGAGTATGTTTTCTTTTTTTATTCTCCACGAACCCCACTGTGCACAAGTATCAATATATAGTTGTTCTAACAATCCTGAATATTCTTTATTGATATAAAACGATTCCGTGGCAACTCTGACAGCGAGTGTAGAAACCTTATTTATCATCGATAACAGATTTATCGAAACATATGCGATCATCGATGATCTTAAATGAGTATACTGAGGTGACTCACCGTCCATGTAGCTCACAATTGTACCTAGTTTAGTTCCATTTGACAAGAAGGCTATTTCTCGACTTATAAACGTGTTTCTACTCGTTGTATCAGCGATTATAAAATCTAACTCAGCATCGTCCATGATCAATCTTGTACAATGTCTTTTATGATCGTATGATCCTCCTTGAGTGAACTTGCCAATTATTTTTCTGCCAAGATCTTTCGTAATTTTATTCTCGTAATCTGTTTTATCCGGGTTTTCATCATCAGAATACAGTTTTTGTTGTGGTAACCAAACTTCGGTTTGTTTCCGATACGATATAATTGCTTCGCTGATCGTGAATGATATTAACATCGCACAATCAAGCATATACCGTAACAGTACTATTGGTACCCGCATTTTATCTGAAAAATGTTTTCCAAACCAAATATAACAAATTGGATGAAGTCCCATAGCAAACTCGAATGACTCGACACAAGCGAATCCAGTCAGGTCAAAATCCGGTAATGGTCCATTTATCGATACTCGTGTCATTTCATGCGTCGGATGACCGAATCACTCAAAGTACACAGAACAATCTCCGTACCCGAGAAAACTTCCGGGATAACACGCGACCATATCAACCGAAATAACATCTCTGTGATCGTATTTAGTATTCCATAATCCACCGTGTCCGTATTCGACACAACTGGATATTATATCATTGAGAAAATCAAATCTAGTTGGTTTCCACGAATTTTTCTTTCTAGCAAAATGAGCCGCAACTGACGGAACAGTAAAACAGTTGCTCAATAGTTCGTCAGTAACATCAGTATATTGCAGTGCAAGATTTTTCATTTTCTCGTGGAGAAGATCTTTTCGATAAATAACGTCATTAGGTCGCACAAACTGATCAAATTTATTTTTTTCTTCCACGCATGATTCGTCGTTAGAACTCTGAAATAACCATACTGACACAGGATCGTCTTTACTTATTTCGTTAATAAAATCAAACATGTCTCCGCGGTAAATTTTAACAGTTCGATGATTTCGTGGAAACACTGTTACTGCGCTAGTCCACGCGTGTGCGTTATGATCAATAATTTCGATCGAAGCTCCTTTTGATTTATATTTTGATTCAAACAATATTTCTCCTGTTATCGTCGCTACGGTTATTGGGAACTTTAGGTTTTTTTTCCTAATTCAGCCACATCTTTGATTGACGCCCCGGTATCTTTAACCAGTTCTCCCCACGTGTTTATTATTTTACGTCTTTTATCCGTTAAGCCGTTTCCACGAGTCGAAACGGTAAAATGTTCTGTTACTCGTTCAGCCACACAGTTTATTTTTGAAAATTTCATCGGCGCCAGTTTATAAACGCTAGGTTTTTCATTTATCACATAGATTCCATAAATAACTGCTGTTACAGGATACGCTTGCTCATAATACGGTTTGTCAATGCCAGTCAATAGACCTGGTTTGGAATCTTTACTTAGTACGACAGTTTTTTGGGACAGGATCATATTTGTCAAGGATAATCCAATTACCTGTTTCTGTTAGCACGACAAATTTTATTCTGAAAAGATATTTGCGATTATTAATGTAGTTAATGATAGTTGCTGCTCGTTCGTCATTCCTCGTAGCGTCGATGACACCGTTGCGTATAATCTTGAACGTTGACCATACATGAGATGCACCATCTGTGTGAAATTCTTTCTTGGCGCCGTGAATTTTATTATTCAAACTTTTATTTTTCGGATCAACCAGATCTCGCATCGGCAGGTCGGGAGATATTCTGTCGCGATTAAATTTATCTGCGCTCCAGGGCTTAATTCGGGACAATCTATTGAACTCGCTCATATTATATTTCAAACAAGTATTTAAATGAAAAGTATTATATATAATGTCTCGATGCAAATGGTTGATGATCGGTTCATTGACTGGCTGTAATAAATGCTGAAAAACCGAATTCTGCGGACAACACTTGCACTGCGTTCAGCGTGGAAGCTTAGGACCAATACCGTGCCTGCGATGTGGTGCTTGAGTACGAGGAAAAACACGCGTGGTGGAAAAAGATACAGAGAACTTAAAAGATATTATGATAAAAAAATAATGACAGTGACAGATCTATAAAATCCGTAGAGGACTATCTAACTAAGTTTTCAGGCAAATTATGATTTAAACAAATACTATTATTATATAAATGAGCCAAGAATTTATGAAGCATCATATAATAACAAACTATGAATCAAATCGTGATGGTCTTATCAGACACTGTCGGTTGAAAAGACCAATTGGTACTGTTAATAATACCGGCTATTTAATGTTTACTGCTGAGAAGAAAACTTATTATTGTCATCGATTCATACACGAGTGTCACAAGGGGTTGATCAAAGACGGTCTTGTGATCGATGATATTGACGGAAATAAACTTAATAATAATTTATCTAATCTTCAGGCTATTGCACAAAGCAAGAACTCTGCACGGGGAAGAACGGGTAAACACCTAAAAATCCCTAGAGCGGTTAAATCCTTCAATACACAGACTTGCGAAGAGAGAACGTTTCAATCAATAAATTCAGCTGCAAAGTATTTTAATATTAACCCGCGTGTGGTACAATACGTTGCAGAAAATATAACCAAATCCGCCTTCTCTAACAAATACGAGCAAAGAATCATCTTCCAATATCAATGATGAAGATAAATCGTCAAGTCAGTAAGTAATTACCTCGAATTATATTTATTAACTATTTATTTAATATTTGGGTCTGTAGTGTACTCGTATACTACTTACCTGAAGAACGGGGATAACTCCGTTGAGCATACTCATGTAATTGAGTTACTTCCCTTTGACCATGTTTACGATCGTAAGCGGAAAATTGTTGTAATACATCTATTTCAAATTTGCGATGTATTCATGTATGTCAATTAACCATCTACGTCGTAATTAATACTCGTAGAAGGATATTTATGGTTTCTAACTTACAAACAGAAAAAAATTACTGAAGTTACATTGTATAATAGTAGAACCGTTGCAGAGATACATTTATTATTTTGATGATGTGGAAAAACTCCCCCATTATGGGTTTTCCCGGATACATTTAACATTTTGATGATGCGGAAAACCCCCAGAAAATCTCCCCAATTATGGTTTTTTCCGGGTTCCTCCACTACATATTCTGGCCTTATACGTTGTGTTTTTTGCCTCTAAACTTGCTAGTGAGTGGTGGCAGACTAGGAGTTATGGGGCCGCCTCTAAACTTGCTAGGCTGCGGTGGCAATCTAGAAGTTATGGGCTTTAATGTTGTGTTTTGCCTCTAAACTTGCTAGGCTGCGGTGGCAATCTAGAAGTTATTGGGCCGCCTCTAAACTTGCTATGCTGCGGTGGCAGACTAGGAGTTATGGGGTTGTACTGTCTTTATATATATCCTTGAACTTGCTAGGCTGCGGTGGCAGACTAGGAGTTATGGGGTTTATATGTATCCTCTAAACTTACTAGAATGCGATGGTAATCTAGGAGTTTATATGGGTATTATGCCCTTGAACTCGTAGAATGCGGTGGCAAGCTACGAGTTCTGGGTTGTATTGTCCTTTGTACCCTTGAACTCGTAGAATGCGGTGGCAAGCTACGAGTTCTGGGTTGTATTGTCCTCACCAAATACACCCTCTTGAGCCTCTAGGCCGTTGTTTGACGGGTTAGGGGCTCTCATAGGGGTTTGTGTTTCGTGTGCCCACTGAACTCGTAAAATGCGATGGCAAGCTACGAGTTCTGGGTTGTGCTGTCCTTGTGTATCCCTGAACTTGCTAGAAAGCGATGGCAATCTGGGAGTTTATTTTGTTTTGTTAATTTAAAAATAGAATAATAAACTACATATCAGAATAAAAAAAATTTCTGAATAAGGATCGATTTACACTTTCGCCATCGATAATTTTATCATCGATGGCAAATTTACCCCATCAATTCCTGAATAAATAAAATATTTCAGAATATAATAATTATTGCAACACTGATTGATTTACATGATTTTAAGTACCAACCACCCCATCAGAATTAACAAACTGATTCATTTACATGATTTTACCCCATCAATTTCTGAATAAATAAAATATTTCAGAATATTTCAGATTATGATAATTATTGCAATTTGCACAATTTTAAGTACCAACCACCCCATCAAAATCAACAATCTGATTGATTTGAACGATTTTGAGTACCATTTTACCCGTCAAAATTAAAAAACTGATTGATTTACACAATTTTAAGTACCAACCACCCCATCAATTTCTAAATAAATAAAATATTTCTGAATAAAATATTTCAGAGTATAATAATTATTGCAAATTGCACAATTTTAAGTACCAACCATCCCATCAAAACAAACAATCTGATTGATTTGCACAATTTTAAGTACCAACCACCCCTACAAAACAAACAATCTGATTGATTTGCACAATTTTAAGTACCAACCACCCCATCAAAACAAACAATCTGATTGATTTGCACAATTTTAAGTACCAACCACCCCATCAATTTCTGAATAAATAAAATATTTCAGAATAAAATATTTCAGATTATAATAATTATTGTAATTTGCACAATTTTAAGTACCATTTACCCCATCAAAACAAAAAATCTGATTGATTTGCACAATTTTAAGTACCAACCACCCCATCAGAATTAACAAACTGATTGATTTATATGATTTTAAGTACCAACCACCCCATCAGAATTAACAAACTGATTGATTTGTACTATTTACCCCAATAATAATAAAATATTTCAGAATAAAATATTTCTGAATAATAAAATATTTCAGAATAATATTTTTTGTAGTATTTTTTTAACAAAACCGATCGATTTGCATAATTTTGAGTACCTAACTACCCATCACAATTAACAAACTGATCGATTTGCATAATTTTGAGTACCTAACTACCCATCAGAATTAACAAACTGATCAATTTACATGATTTTGAGTACCAACCACCCCATCAGAATTAACAAACCGATCGATTTGTACCAAACCACCCCATCAATTTCTGAATAAATAAAATATTTCTGAATAAATAAAATATTTTAGAATAAATAAAATATTTCTGAAAAGTCATTAAGATTTCACATACAGATTCACAATCAATTCCTCTCCCCTCAGGTCAATTAAGTGTCCAAGGTGGTCAGGTAGTTTAAAATTTATTCGTGTTAACATATTGGTATGACACCGCAGATGAACAAGATTGGTTGGTACTTGCACGATCAAATCCCCAGGGGGTACTTGTGGTGTGAACGTGTATAAAATGTATCCTTGTTGAGCCTGATTTGATTTTCCAAGATCTATTTGATAGCTGCCATCGATCACATCACAAACGAGATTAACCGCGATTGTCGATGTTATATAACGATTCCTGGTGAAATATGTCTGCCGCCGCCGTATGGATCGTTATCATGTTTGAAAACAAGCGGTGGTGTGGCTATTTTTCTCCATGATTCGATGATTTTAGGAAAGTTTTCGTTGATAATATCGCTGAGTGATTTTACTAGTTTGTCGATATTAAATCCTGGTATTACAAATGTTGGTAATTGTTGTTCAGTTATTTTGTGATGATTGAGAAACAACCGTTTAGGGGTCGTTGCTCTAAGTGGTTTTGTATAATGATCAGCATAATCACCGTAGCGAATCATATTCCAAATGATAGTTTTATTGACGTATCAAAGATCTGATATAACCTGATTTAGATGTTTTATCGTCTCAACGATTTGTTGTTTCACATCATCACTGTAGTATTTTGTGATGTCAGAAAAGAAATTTTGTAGTTTGCTGATTGATTGTCTAAATTCAGAATTAACAGGATCGAAATATGACTGAATAAATCCTTCATCGATGATTGGATTCATTTTATCATCATAGGTATGCAAATGTTCTATTATTTCAGGAAGCTTTTCACCATCAGGAGCAACAGTAATTCTGATAATTCCAGTCTGTCTCCATGGGAATTTGCCTCGATATTTTGGAGCTGTTATAAATTTCTTTTCATTTATTGTAAAATCTTCCCGACGTGGTTCTGGTGGTCCATGATATTCTGGCGCAATATGAGGCCAACCTAGTACTGATCTTATCGATGATTGATAAATATCAACGGCGTAATCATGTGAATGTATTTCAATCGTTGCTGATAAAGTTGGCTCATGAATGTTAATTGATATTTTTGCTTCTTTTCCCGTTATTGATTTTATTCTACGCGCAAATTCTTCATTGATCTCTTCAATCTCATAACTGCCAGTTAGTATTCCAACAACGACCCAGTCAGGTGTTCCATCATCTTTATTTTTATTAGCAAATACAAGCGAATTATTTGCTGGTGTACCATTAAATAATTTCGATCTGATATTTGGCCAACTATGATATACTCGTAATTGTGCTAGTGCAATTTCTTTTACTGGAATCGCAGTTGGAAAACTAACGTTAAATTCAGGATTAATCGAACTTACTGAGATCATCTCTGTTTTCAGCGGTGTTGTGTTTGTCACGATCTGCTGGAGTAGCTCTAGTGATGTCATTATTTAATATATTTGTGCCTTTAATACCAGCACAGTTGTATATTTGAATCATTTCTGTAAACTCAAAATCAGATATAATTCCATCATTAAGACCTGTTGATAACAACGAAGATAACTTCGAGTATGCTACCGTCGCCGTGTGCAACTTTATCATGTAATCGGATAATTTTTTATTCGTGCAAGTACTTATCTTTTTTGCAATGATATTGAGCACACCTGCAATTGATGTTGTAGCTGAAACACAGATTGTTACGACTACTGGCGCCATCATTGTTATCGTTGATAATAATACGCCGGTGGACACAACAACAGCGAATACTGAATAAACGATTACGTCAACGATAACTAGTCGTCGTCGATATTTCTTTATTTTTACCGCATATTGTTCGACTCGATTTTTTAAGTTCGTTTGCCATTCACGTGCTTGATTGTACCTGTAATGTTGCGATGCTGAGGTACTCATTATATTTTATACAGTAACCAACTGAGGTGTTTCAGCTACAAATTCTAGACACCACCAGAAAGATGCTGCAGTTAATTTCTTATCAGCTGCTTCCAGATTAAATATTTCTTCGTTTCCGCTATTTGATATGCTAGACACAACTCCAGAAAACTTGTCGGTGGAATGACGCAATGGGTACGTTGTGAAAATCTCGAATTTTGCAGCACTGAACACAGACAGCCTGTACACGCCAGTGACTGTTGCGGTATATTTAATAGTTTAATTTTGCTGTGACCATGTTGCGAATCCAGATGACATCGTGCATACGATATTGGTAATATGCCCGGGAGTTATTCCGGCTGCAATTTTAATCAGACTAATTTTGTTAACGATATCAGGAATTCCACTTACGACATCTTCTAATGTTTTTTTTTAGTTGTGTCTAGGTTAGTTTTGATATCAGAAAGTTTTTTGTCAACGGCATGCGGAGTGCCGAAGAATTTATCTATGGATTCATCGGTTTTTTGAAAATTTCTTCGAAATCTTCCAAAAGAGCCTACGTGCACATCATACTCTGCCCGCAACGTGGATAATTTACCGTCAACGGTATTGTTGTTAACGTCGACGTATTTTTTCGTCGCGGCATCTTCGTCGGATGTTGGATCTCTTAACACTACTATCTTGTTTCTGTTCATGCTGAGTTCACCTGTCATTGTGTCGCCGGTGTTTCTTACACGATTAGCAACACTTTTTGCAATTTCATCTCTGATGGTTATAAACGATATACTTGAATCCCTGATTCTACCGCCGTCAGTAAACGCAGGGATGTTATCCGTGACCGCACCGAGTACTCGTCGAACTATATCATTCCATTTGATGTTGCTTGTTTTTAGTTTTCCGTATCGGTCCTGAAAAATAACAGCCTCATCTGGGTCAACTCCAGCCAGGTTCATAATATCAGCAAGTTCATCTTTAGTCGCGTACTTTGACAAATTAATGTCGGATTTTTTTTTCTTACTGGTAGAAGATCTTCCGTAGATCTCAACCATTATAATTTAAGATCTGTTTAAAACGAAGCGGTTACTTGTATAATCATGCACAACTTTATGAGGTGCCGTGGAGGACTTTGATATAGCGTCGAGTACATTAAAGACTTCACTGCCGCATATTGGCGGATCCGTCATTGTTTGTGTTGGTAGCGTTGAATATCAAACCGCTGCGTGAAGTGGCGCGACATACTTGATAAACTCACGAGGTGGAGCTAACCCGTACGAATCAAAATAAACGATTCCACGTGGATCAATTGCGTATGCGGTCCAATGAATACCAGGTCCTGAATTATCATCGAGATTAATAATACCTGTTTCAGCGCTGTTTGGTCGGTCCGGCAATTGATCTCGCATAAAAACACCTCTGACGTTTTTTATTTTTAGTTGTTTAACATCATCAAGTAAATCAAAATTTGATGCTGGAATAATTAACGAAGTGATCCTGGAAGCCTCAGACCTCTTCCCCAGCGAGATCCCAGGAATCTTAATCCGGTCCCTCTTTCTTTTAATCCTCGCCCTGTTGCTTTCTTTAATGCCATTCCAGCAGCGGTTCCAACAGCACCTAATGCGGCTGGTTTTGCTACGGCAGGTGCGGCTGCGGAAATTAATGCTGGAATAGCCGCGACAAGTGGAAAAATACCGCGTGTTTTAATTGAGTCTTTAACCGCACCCGCAGAGAGATTAAGTTTGACGCCTGTCTTTGATTGTTTAGCGCTGTTGAAATGTTTAAGTTGACGTTCTGATAATGATAATTTATTTTGACCGCCCGTGATCTGATCTCGCTTTAGTGATAATTTCATGCCGCAGTTTTTTGCTGAATTTGATTGAAGGTTTTTAATCGACCAGGAGTCAGACTGACACTAACGTGATGATACGGCATTTTATGATAATACTCCTGTTTTAAAAAAACATGATTAAAGATTTTCCACTGGTGCATCAATAACCCTCATTCGATCACTACCACCTTCAAGTAACATCGCTTTGTCACTGAGTATAACCGCGATTGCTCTGTAGGCGGTACCACCTGGCAGGTCAGTAACACGAGCTCGAAAGTGCATATCAACGACAGATTGCTTGGATAAATCAAGATGCTCCAGCGAAAAGTAATAAATCGGATACAGATTTATAAAATCTAACTGTGATATTTGCAGCCCAGTATCCAGGTTTTCATCACGTTCCATAAATGACATCAAACGATGATATGCACGCGCTTCGTGATTTTGACCAAAATTTAACAATATATCTTCAGCTGGTTCTTGATGTCCGTTTATCCGCAAGGAAACTTCATCAACTCCAAGTTTGTCAAATATCATATGTGAATGTTCTTGACTATTCGTCCGATCATTATTTTGCAGCGCAATAAAAATATGTCGTGGCGCAGAAACACCTTGCTGTAATGCTATATTCCATGTAAATAAACCATTAGCATTACCTTGAGCAGCATCTATGGTTACTGTTAACCATGATAGCAATGATTTACCGCCTTGATCCGTAAAAGAGAGTAATTTTTGTTCTTCAGCAATAGATGGAATCATTACTGGCATCCACAATGAAAGCTTCGTTATATTTACTTTACCAGCATCATCAGAACAAACACCTCGCCAGATTGCATCATTATCATCACCTTTTCTTACGAGCACAACTGTGTGTTTAGCTCCAAAGATGACCTTTCTAACATTTCTGCAAAATCCAAAGATGTGAGACAATGGAATTCCACATGAAAAATTTATATTGTTTCCTGACAACGCTGCTCGGCGTGTTGCAAATCCTAAGTTGTAAGTTGCATTAACATCTTTGATAATATCAAAAACATCAGCTGGTCTAGCTGCATATTCATGACCATCAGCAACTGGTTGTGGATTAACTGCAGTACCTACTGGTGTCCCTAATTTAATATATTGAACATGATCGGCGTTGTTGGTAATATCCTTAGCAAACATCATTGTTGGACCAGCTGATCTTGTGTAATCATCAGAATATCTCGCTAGACCAATTATTGTTGTAGCAATAACGACATCCTTCTGAATTGATTCAATATTTTTTCCATCAATCATGTATGTGGCGCTATCAAACAGCGCCATAATCCCGTTGGTGACAAAACCAACTCGCAAATTGGCATCATATGGTGTATTAGCCGCAACATTCGTTACAAGTTCACCTTCTACTTCAATAAACGCCTCAGCGGGCAAGAAATATCTACTTGTATCCTGAACCTGTAATTCGATTCTCCCCCGCTGATTTGGTTGTCTTGCGTCATTCATCTTTGAGGACCGGTGCATCCATGTCAAATGCTGGGTCGGATATACACTTGAACATTTTATTATAACTAGCAATTTTCCAAATGGTGATCTAAATTATCGTTGTCTGACATGGAGACCACTTCCCGCCATTAAATTTGCAGTTTCTTTCTGCTTCTTCAGATAATTCCGCTAGTTTTTTATTCGCGGCTTGATTTGTTATTTTACTGACATTTGCGGCCATAACTTCAGTGCTGGCCAGTTTCATTGGTTGCTGCGGTTTTCTTAGTACTAATCGAGATAGTCTGTCCTTGACTGTCGAGAACACATTACTGGCAAGATTACCAATGGCGCCAGGAATTTTATCACGAACAGCCTCAATAGCCTTCATCCCTAATTGTTGTTCTGCTCGTTTCATTGTCCCTCTATAAAGCCTTTGTACTTTGTCAAAAGGATCTATATATTCCAATTCATCATTTCTGACTTGCTTTTTGTTTTTATATATGCGATATATCCACTTAATAAGATTATCATCGTTTACTTTTTCATGACCGGGTTTTAAAATACTGGATTTATCAAATATACCAGTTACTATTTTTTCAGGTAAATCATCTTCTTCAGTATTTATAATTTCTCTGATAAATGTTTCATTAAATTTTTTGATTAATTTAATGTTTTCTTTTATTGGTTTAGACGCAAGTTCTTTTTTCACGTCGGCGATTTCAGTACGAACTTTACCAATACCTTCAAGTATTTCTTCATCAGGTACAGGTTGAGCTGCAGCTATTTCAGTTGGAAGATCTCGTAAAATCTTTTTTGTTTTCTTGGTTCTTTCTGCTATTTTTTTAGTCTGCGCAGCGGTTTGTTTTAATACTTGAAGAATACCTTTCTTCTTCTTTTTCTTCTTCTCGTCCTCGTCATCCTCGTAATCCTCATCATCCTTAAAATCTCCCCATACAGCTTTTTCAGCAATTGTTGTAATGGGTTTAAATAACTGTTCTGTACCCGTAGCAAATTCAACTTGGGCCTCTTCACGTTCTTGCAAATTTTGTCTAACAGAATCACGAACAGGAAGAAATGTTTTGATTGCTTTTAGTCTCTCTCGCGCTAATCTAGCAGTGTGAGATTCCTTAGTTGGTGGCATTATTAATATGATAATTTTTAATTGATAGCAGCAGAGGGGGCGGGACCTCCGGTATGTAAACACAACTCTCGGTCAGGTTAGTAGTGACCTTAATTGTTTTTATTTCGGAAGAAGCTTATAATTTATGCAAATGAGGTTTCAGACAATTGGTCTTTTCGCCCCCTCTGCTGTTCTTGTAGTTATTATATAGTACATGTATGACAGGTCAATTTTAAGCAACGATACGAGGCCCTGTGGCACATCCTAGTGCCGGGCCTAAGCATCTCCTGAGAGAGAGAGAGAGAGAGAGAGAGAGAGAGAGAAGGTGGGTACTATTGCTAGGTCGCGCACTTACTTACGAAAACCAAGCCTCTATGTGACAATGTCGACTCGGGCTACTTGTTCTTCTCAGTTCATTATGATACCTTCTAAACTTGATCCAAGACCAGTGTTTCGTCCCGATTGCAAAGGAACTTCCACTGCTCTGGCAGCAGCAACATCTCTTTCTACTGCTCCAGCGCCTGTTCTTACAGCTTTAAAAAAAGTTGGCTCACCTAAGACAAAGTACAAGAACTTTCACGATTTAGTCCGCTGAACAACCTCATCTTCTACGACGTGCCGACAATCAGTCAAGTCGAATTCCAGTTTAAAGAGCATTGTGAGATACGATTCACTTCAGTGTTTTTCCTCCTGAAACAACAGATATCACCTAGAGGCGCACACCATCCTCCTCGTTGTCCCAAGAAACAACCTTCCTTTCCGGTACTGACCAAATCCAGTCCTTCTATGCGAAAAAAAAATCATTCAAAAAGCACAGAGATATCATCGACACTGTTCGTGAATGTTGTTGGAAAGGCTTGAAAGGAAGGGCGGCTTTGTTGAAGATAAGAAATAGCGAATCGGAACGTTCTTCGCCAAATGTTGAAAAAGAAAATAACCATCAGCAAACAGAAAATGTTCGTTAAACGAGGGTTACGCGATTTACCCAAATATAGACCCGATTACTACCCAAATACGACCCAGATACTGACCAAATATATCCAAATACTGTCCAGACACTCTCAAATACTGTATAGAAACAAGCACGTGATGGATTTACTAATAAAGAAATGTTTAAATTCATCGCAAAGTTAAGTTCGGGGTCAAAATGAAATACGTTAAGTTACTAAAGCAATTAGAAATGCTTTGTACATAATTTAACGAACATCTCCAAATATATATATATATATATATATATATATATATATATATATATATATATATATATATATATATATATATATATATTCCTAATTTGCATGCTTAATTGCAGATACCTGTATTCTAGAAGAATGTTAATTTTTATTTGTGGGCACACCTTTCACATTTAGATATAATTAGCTATTGGCTTCGAATGTTCCCCCCCCCCCATGGTTCTTTATTCGAAACATTCAAAGGCTTTTATGTGTTTGTGTTCCAGTTCTCTGATGTTTATGTGAGGTTTTTCCGTAAATAATCAAAAAGAATTTTGAAAAGAAAATGTATACTGGAAGATGAGTTTCGGTCTCTTTACCAGATATTTCATTTTGATGTTAGTAAGCCCAACGAACTACTTATTGGATCAACAGCTGACATCGAAGTAACATGGACGTTAGGAACAGTTCCCACTGGTAATAATAACAAATAATTTCTTTTTCTACCATCTGACAGGTACATGACACTTAAAGGTAGAATGACTGTACAGGTTTAGGGATAACAAATAGTTTATCTGTCAAAATCCATAAAGAGGTCAACCTGTGTCACAGGGACAAATACAAAAACTAGCACGAGCGTGAGCTAAACGAAAAGTAGTCCGAGTTTCCTCTGACTCTTGCCATCCCATTTTTTGATATTTGGACATTTATGTTGGGGTGTAGGGTCAGAGTGCATTCCCTCTCGAAAAGTTGGAATTCGCCGACACCATCTGGTGTCGGCCTGGGGTAGCCATTTTCTAGCCGACCCAGCACATTTGAACGACCTTTCATCGAGATATACCTGCATGAAATCGATATGAATTATCAGGATTATATTCTACTCCTTTCACATAAAGTAGAATCGACTCGAAAGTACATTATAAAATGTACTTTCATCTTATGTTTGTAATTCGTGAACTGCAGTATGTTTTCATCTTTTCCTGGCAAAAATATTCGCTGTACGTTAGAACAATATTCTAGGTGACAATCTAATACCTGGTAAAAGTAAAATGTTTTGTTTCTCAAATTTTGGAAATTGATACTCGGGAACGGGAAATACAATTCCGGACAAGTTTAGATTGTTAGAATGACACGTGTAATTTGATACTCTGTCGGTGTGCTTATCTGCTGAGAATAACGCTGATAATAACGCTCATAATAATACACACTGGAAACATTTGTTATCTTTGTTCTTGACATTAATACAATATTTTGTGATTTTAATTTTAGCTGTCAGATCGACATATGAGATACCTCGCCATGGATTATATTTCATAGTATGAAACAAAATGTCTGTTATTTTATCGAATCTCCAACCCGATCTGGATGTTGTATCTTCATCAGTCTTTTTCTTTCTAACCTGAAATATATCGTCTGACAACGACAACTAATTTGTTTCAATCAAAACTCTACGGTACAACGATGTAATGTATGGATCGGCAAGTTCTTCTAACTGCTGTTGTTGTTGCTGATCGTCTTTGAAAAATGAGCATGAAATTGCACAGTAATTTTTAGACAAGCTCAGATTTTACAGTTGTTGAAGTAGATGAGAAACTTATAGTAAAAATTGATTATGAAATCTACAGTTATTGTTAAATCTAGCAGCAGCAGAGAGGTCGTTCAGACCACTTAACGCGTCACGTACGTTTTTTAGACAAAAAAAATTAGTGACCCTTCATAGAGGTCAATACCACGTCTACGATCATTGTTTGTCCCAGACAGAATTGTAGACGAGCCCTCTCTGCTGCTATGTTATTCTGAATAATCCTGGGAATCTTCATCTGAATCCTGGGAATCTTTTGTTCTATGTTTCAAGTAATATTCAAGTTCTGATGGTGGTTTTTCTATTTTTGGATTTATGTTTTTTCTTTTTCTGTAATATATCATTAAACTTCTGTATCGATCTCCACCGCAGTTTTTGCAAATCTGATATAATCCTCTAACGCCGTTGTTACATCCAACACAACTTCGTGAACCAGCATGAGGATTTTTGATAAGATATAATTATGTCTCCTGCAATATTCTCCACGGCACCTTTTGTTGCATTTATCTGTTGTTCCTTGAATTAACCACGTACAATTGTTGATTATATTAATGATATCTGTTTAATTAAATTTATTAATTTATCCAAATATTTTATCAAGACCCGCACGATATCTTGTTCTAGGATCATGTAAATTTATTGTTATAAATCCATGCGGAGTAGCTTGCGCTCGTGAAAAGAAATTTCTGAATTTAATTATATCCATGTCACCGCTGCACCAAGTTTGATGAATATTTCGCCGCGTGTGTGTGTCTACACCATTAAGCACAACTAAAATATTACAGCTGTCTCTGATCACTTCCGGAATTTGTGTATACCGCTGATTAACATAGATCACATCTGTATTTTTATGTCTGCCGCGAGAAAATATTCTGGCTGGATTTGATTGTTTATCTAGCATTACATCATCATACACAACTAAATTATTAATAAATCCGTCTAAAACATCAACGGACGGTGCTTCATCAATATCTGTTATAAACTCTATAAAATCATTATCATCGTCCAGTAATCTTGCATTTTCGTTAAAATCTTTTAATACTTCATAACACCTCTGATCATCAACGGATGGTGCTACCAAATACAACTTATCCCATTTCAACCATCTCATTATCAGATTAAGTAATAACTGCGTCTTACCTGATCCAGATGGTCCTATGATAATCATTCTGATGGAATTCGGTAGCGCAGGATGGTGTTTAACTGGCTCTCGCTGCCGAGTTGCTGAGAAATCAATTATATCCATATATTTTATAACATGAATTTATATTGTTTACGCTATAGAGTTAAAACTCCAACTACTGATTTAGCTACAGTTACAACAAAAATTAAAAAAATAGCGTATGGTGGAAAATGTTCTGTGTGCGGTAGAAAGAAATTTTCGTTTTTACCTAATAAGCGCGGTGGTGATATTGCTAATTTGATGTCAAAGTTTCCAGGTACTCCATGGGCTAAATACCCAGGAGAAAAACATCTACCAGGATATAATTATTGTGGTCCTGGTACTCGACTCGATATCAGACTTGATAATCAAGATCAACCAAAACCAGGCGAGGAACCAGTAAACGCTATTGATAAAGCTTGTCATGTTCATGACGTAGCTTATAAAAGTAAAAATCTACAAGACAGGCATATTGCAGATGTAAAATTAATTCATGCATTAAATTCTATAAAAAATAAAAATATCAGAGAATCATTAGCTAATTGGTTAGTAAGATCTGCGATGAAAGGTAAATTAGCGTTTGGGTCTGGTAATATATAATGGAATTAATTTATTATTCACCAAGAGGATATTGGAGAGGCAAAGCAGCAATTGGTAAACTTGCTGATGCAGCAGCGGTTAAACATTCTACTGCTAAAGCGTGGTTATCCAAACAGGCAATATGGCAAATTTATCTACCACTACCGAAACGAATTCAGTACGCGTATTTCGATGTTAATGTTCCTAATGAAGTTCATCAAGCTGATATTCTGTTTTTACCATATGATACTGTACGCAGAAAGACATATAAATACGCGTTAACTGTAGTTGATGTTGCAAGTAGATATAAAGAGGCAGAGCCGCTATCAACGAAAACGGCATCTGAAGTAGCCGATGCGTTTGAACGAATTTATCAACGAGGACCATTACGATGGCCACAATTATTACAGGTTGATCCTGGTAAGGAATTTCCGGGTCCAGTATCATCGTTGATGAAACAACATAATACCAAAATACGACGAGGTCATACTGCAATTCACCGTGATCAGGCAATTGTTGAGCGATTCAATCGAACACTTGCTGAGCGGTTATTTGGATATCAATACGCTAAGGAATTTATTCAAGATAAAAGATCTCGCGAATGGGTTGCAAGATTACCAAGCGTGATAGCTGCATTAAATAATGAGATTACACGAACAACCAACATAAAACCCATTAATGCAATTACAAAAAAAAATATACCAACACAACGAAAAGATATTGAAAAACAAAAAATATTGGGTGATGTTACAGTTAGATATTTATATGAACCGGGTGAACTTGAAGGTGGTAAAGCGAGAGCGACTGATCCTATTTGGAGTGTTACCACACACAAAATATCCACCGTGACAAGATCCTCAGGTAGACCTGCAATCTATAGATTAGATTCGGCTGCTCCTCAATGTGTATTTGTACGTGAGCAACTACAAATAATCCCCGAGGATACACAACTACCACCGCGATTACTTAACTAGCACCCAAGGCGCTGGCGCCTCTACGTCGATTACACTCGAGACAGGTCAACATCACATTTTCTCGTGTATGACCGCGACTGTTATCTTTTCTGTCTACGGTAAATTGTCTTGAATCATTACTCGAATACCTCCACAGCATTATGCAATTGCAACTTGCGCAATGATTATTCTGCTGATGTTTTAACTCAATAATAAATTCAACATCAAGATCAAAGTCGCGTTTATCTTTTTTATCAGATTGTTTGTATCCGATTAATTTTTTTCTTATTATATCATCATCGATGATGTTAAATTTATTAATGATTTCAGGAATTATAATCCTACGTAATTGAGATATTTTTCTGACCCTCGATACCGCTAAATAGACTAAATTTGACCACTCGATACGATCGTCTACAATCCAGACTCGTGTATCAGAAATAGTTAATCCCTGAGACGAGTGGATCGTCATAGCGTATCCCAACACCCATGGAGATTTGTCAGCGCGTAATGCATCTTCGACCACACTAATATCAACAGCGACAATATCATTTAATACGAGATTTTGATTCTCAGTCTGTCCTGGAATATCAACATTAATATTCTGTTTTCGTGTATCTGATGGTCTATAACACAACGGTACGGGTAATTCTGAGTATTTTTCTTTATGCAGCTGAAATAACTGCTGTTGTAAAGCGTCTCTGATTATTTTTCTGCTTGCTACTATCAAATCGTTGGGTCTCCATAAATTCAAAAAATTACTCATTGAGGTCTTTGAGATTACTCCGCGTATTATTTCACACTGAATTTTGTTTGATTGTAATCTGATTAATTTTTAAATTCCTTTAAATTTTCATCGGGAGCTCTATGATCATCATCTATTTCTTCGTAATAATCAACGACATTTTTTAACCAATCATGTGGAGATGGTCCAACAAAAGGCGGCGGTTGACCATGATCGCCACACATTATTATAGTGGTATTTTTCGTCAGCAACCAATCAAGAAACGTTTTTAATGTATTCAATGACACCGTACATATCTCGTCCCAAATAATTATTTTAGGTATATATTTTTCTCCCATTCGTTCAGGAGTCCATGTATCCCCGCGCCACCGAAAGAAACTATGATACGTGCACGATTGTACTTGTCGTTGTTTCATCTCCCGTGCAAGTCTATGTGTGGGTGTCAGCACGATCATATCTGAATTTCTAAAAACATTAATTGCTCGAGTCGTTTTGCCGCATCCACCAGGTCCATTGAGATATACTGTCTTATATCTAGTTATTGGATCACTCAACGATGGCGCTTTCGACATTTCTGATATTTTATTACCCTTACGATAAAAATCTCTCATTGGAACATCTGCTGATTTTGTATAATTGTGTAATATTTCCTTTTTATTCTTCATGAACTCCATTGTTCATCATTACTTGTGAATTCCATAACAGATTCTAAATACTTACTCGAAATATAAAACGAATCTGTTGCTACTCTGAGTGCGGTCTCAGGAAATCTATTAATCATCGATAATAAATTTATAGAAACATAAGCTAACATGGAAGATCTTAGATGAGTATGCTGTGGGGAGATATCATTTATGTAACTAACGATCGTACCCAATTTTGTTCCGTCGGATAAATAAACACTTTCTCGATTTGCAAATATATTTCTCGCTGTTGTATCAGCGATTATAAAATCGTACTTGGCATCATCTAGAATTAATCGTGCGTGATGTCTTTTATGATCATATGCACCACCTTGAGTAAATTTACCTATAATTTTTCTACCTAGATCTTTTGCGGTTTTAAGTTTAATCTCGAGAATTTTAGGAGTTTCTTTGATAATATCATCTTCGGAAACACCAGGACATTTTTCCTTAAATTCCTTAATAACTTCATCAAAACTGATAGAATCTGACATGGGCAACCAAACTTCGGTCTGCGCGTGATATGATATAATCGCCTCACTGACAACCAACGATGTCAGTACAGCACAATCTAGCATATATAGTAATAAAACTATAGGTACCCAACGTTTTTCACAAAAATGTCTGCCAAACCAAACATAATAAATTTTGTGGAGATTTTCATTAAACTCGAATGATTCAACACAAGCGAATCCAGTCAGATCAAAATCAGGTAATGGTCCATTAATTGCCACTCGCGTCATCTCGTTTGTAGGGTGACCAAATCTTTTAAAGTATACAGAACAATCTCCGTATCCTAGAAAACTTCCCGGATAACATGCAACCATATCAACCGAAATGACATCATTGTAATTATATTTGGTATTCCATAATCCAACGTGTCCGTATTCGATGCAACTTGCGCGTACGTCCTCGAGTAAATCAAATCGTGTTGGTTTCCATGAATTTTTTTTCTCTGGCAAAAAGAGCCGCAACAGATGGAACGGTAAAGCAATTAGTTAGTAATTTGTCAGTATTTTCCGCGTGCTTGCACTCTGAAAACTTCTCCGCGAGATTTTTCATCTCGTCATGGAGAAATTCTGTTCGATATATTTCACCGTTTGGTCTAACAAACTGATCAAATCCACCTTCCTCATTACTTTTAAATAACCATACCGATACAGGATCGTTTTTAATTATTTCGTTGATAAAATCAAACATGTCTCCGTGGTAAAATCTAACAGTTCGATCACGTGGAAATATTGTTACAGCGCTGGTCCATGCGTGCGCGTTATGATCAATAATATTTATTGAAGCTCCTTTCGATTTATGTTTTGATTCGTACAGTATTTCTCCGGTTATTGTCGCTACGGTTATTGGAAATTTTAATATTTTTCCTAACTCAGCAACATCTTTTATTGTAGCACCGGTATCCTTAACTGAATCAGCCCACGAGTTTATTTTTTCACGTCTTAAATCAGTTAATCCGTTTCCACGCATCGCGTTTGTAAAGTGTTCTATTACTCGTTCGGCTACACAATTTAACCTTGAAAATTTCATGGGTGTCAGTTTATCAACGTTGGGTTTCTTATTTATCTCATAGATTCCATAAATAACTGCTGTTACAGGATACGCTCGCTCATAATACGGTTTGTCAATACCCGTCAACAGACCCGGTCTGGAATTTTTACTTAATATGGCAATTTTATTATTACCAAGGACATGATCATATTTATCACGGATAATCCAACTACCTGTTTCTGTTAGTACAATAAATTTTACTCTGAAGAAATATTTTTGATTGCCCTCGTATTCAGCGATGTAGTTAATGATAGTTGCCGCTCGTTTGTCATTCATTGTAGCGTCCCTGACAGAGTCGACACTGACTTTGTCAGTGTTGCGAATAATCTTGAACGTTGACCATGTATGAGATGCACCATCCGTGTAAAATTCTTTCTTGGCGTCGTGAATTTTACTGATCAAACTTTTATTTTATGTACTGGTAAGTCTGGAGATAATCTGTCGCGGTTGAATTTATATTTAGAAGGCCTAGTTTGGGATAATCTCTCAAATTCGTTCATATAATTAAAACAAATATTTAAATAAAG